>CM060354.1:117825942-118063800 GCA_030545235.1 Helianthus tuberosus | reverse complement strand
ATCGAACGTGTCGGGTCAGTTGCCTATAAGTTAAACTTACCAGAAGAGCTCAGTGGAATTCATAATGTGTTCCACATCTGCCATCTGAAAAAGTGTTTCGCTGACGAATCACTGGTTATACCACATACAGATGTGCATATAGATGAGAGCTTAAGATTTGTTGAGAAACCTTTGTCGATTGAGGATCGACGGGTTAAGAAGCTTCGAAGGAAGCATGTGCCTATTGTTAAGGTCAAATGGGACGCCCGTAGAGGTCCCGAATACACGTGGGAAGTTGAATCCACCATGAAAGAAAAGTACCCTTATTTGTTTCAGTAAATCTCGGGTCGAGATTTATTTTAAGGGGGTGAGGATGTAACACCTCGAAAATTCGTGTTAAATAATAAAACGACACGTGTCATGTAAGACAAAACGCGTTGTAAACTCGGATTTAATAAAAATGTTTGACAGGATTTAAAAGTGTCGTCATGTTAACTTTTGCACCTCTGAACGACCTCGTTATAAATCCCAAGACTCAAAACATATTAAAAACATCTCATACATGTTCAAAATTCAGTGAATTATAACATTGAATGATGCATGATTTAATTGGTGGACTCCTACGAAGAAATTCCAACGGTAAACCTTATAATTCGGTACTTTCTTTTGGAATACAAGCATACAATTCATAATGGTAGGGTATGATACTGTACAAAGCACTTTTTGGAGGTCCCTAATTGATAAAACAAGTCACAATTTCGAAACAAGTGGCTGCCCCTTCGAAACACCAACAAACAAGCAACTTTTGGTCCCTGATGATTTGTTGCGCACCGCAACAAATAATTGTTACGGTGCGCAACAATTACCTAGCAACCAGAAAACCTTCAGCAGCCTGTTTTTCGCGATTTTAACCCATCTAGCCGGTTTTTCTCACATGTGGACGACCCCTAAAATGTTCCTAGACCCTAGGGACATGTGTAAATGAATTGTGGTCATTGGTAGCCTTTGTTGTCAACAATTCATGGTGCTTAAAGACCTATATAAAGCCTCTTTGTGCAACCATTCTTCTCACTCACTTCTCCTGCATTTTTGGATCACTTCTGGAGCTCCAACCTTCTCTATAGTGTTCTCTAATCAAGCTTAGGACCTTTGTAAGTTGCCTAACCTTTTCTAATTAATTTTAGCTTAGTTAATTAGCTAAAAGTCAAACCGACGTAATTACGGTTTGACTTCGAGATTAGTCAACAATGGCTCAGTCATATCTCGAATTAAAAGTAGTTATAGCTTGGTATTTATGTGGGTAATAAAACCTCAAAAGGGTTTCCCCTGATCACCACTCTAACCAGGTCAAAAGTCGGGTCAAACTAGTTTATAAAAAGTCAACGGGATACTTAAAATGCCATTTATGCATAATTAGCAATGAAAATCATATACAACCTGTTTGATCATTGTTATAACTTAGTAATAAGTGTAAGAACATGTCTAAACATGTTCAACCCGACAATTTCCTGTTTAGACCCGGTTCGGAACCGAAAGTCGCATAGTTTGACTTTCACTTTGACTTTCAGTTCTGACCCGTTTAGGCATGTTTTAGAAATGCCTCAGAGCTTTAATTGGACTAGGTTACATGTTAGAACAACCCTCTGTGATTATACACCTTGGTTCATTAGTTATCCAATTAATATGCATGTTTCCGTTAATTGCTCATATGTTGACCGTTATGCCCTTATTACCTTAGAACTTGATTTATGAAAATGTAAAAGTGTAGAAACCTTAAATACTGATATATACACTTGTATGAAAAGTTTGACATCAGTTTGACTTGTAGATTAAGAGTTATGCTCATTATCGCAAAACTAATGCTTTGTGTTAATAAAACGGCGTAATTAGCGTATAGCCTAGTTAAGCCTACTTTTTGGTATCAAACTTAATACCCACTGATGTAATATATTATTTTGGGAATTTTAAAGATTTTTAATTAATTTTAGGCTGAGCATAACTCATAGTCGTAGGCTTAATCCGGTAATTGTCGGTTTTGCCCTTACGGGCCATAAAATGAGTTTTACACATCTAAACGACTCCAAACCTTTTGCTACTGATCACATATGATAAATAAATTATTTTAAGCCTTCTGGAAATATAAAAATATCAGATTTAAGTATCAAACCCGGAAATGGCCTTTAATCGCCTTATTTAGCGTTTCTAACGCATAGTATGTATTAAAATCATATCGAACATACCCGGGTTGATACCTACTGATATTTTAGGCAAATTAGAATGTTTTAACAGTAAGCAAAGGTTGATAAACTCAGACTTCAGTTTTGAGCTTTTCGGCTTATGTGAAATTACCAAAATACCCCTACGGGGCATAGTTTGGTTAAAAATGATAAATTTCACATACATGCTTTAACCTACTGATATAACTTAGCAAATTGAGTATATTTGCTGATTACATCAGACCCATAACTCAGAATGTTACTAAAACTCTTTTATACACTTTTAAATGACCAAACTACCCCTACGGGGCCTAGTTTGTGTTTAAATACGTTTCGGGCATAATGAAAGACATCTTACTGATGTCACAACATATTTGAAGCATATTAACTTAGGAAACCTGTATATGGCTCTTACGGATACCCGTTACGCTTATTACGCGCACGGTTCGGTTTATGTAACAAGTTTACATAAATTAGCCGAAACGGGTCAAACCTTATCGGTTTTATCTCAAAATCCAGAATGTGAATAATAAACCCATATTAAACAAGTCTTCAAACTTGTCGGGTCTGAATCACATTCTATCCGGTCTTCGCTTAATCGTGCGTACGAACCGTACCTTGAAACTAGCCGGTCTAAGCTTAAGCTTAATAAAAGGCCCGTTAGAATTCTAATAGGTTATTATAAACCTTCGTTCCAGATTAGGAGGACCAGTAAAAGCTACGTGCATTTTGCTTATTGTGATTAATACTTACTCAGGTAAATACTTTTAACTTATTTTCCCTATACGGGCTTAGGTTACGGTATATAGCATACCGCTTGATCGGGCATCAAATCTCCACCGTTAAAGTGGGTAGTTGAATAATTTGATCGGCTCGTTTAAACAGTCTTGTTTACTTTACAGCCGTTTCATTGAAAACTTTTCAAGGATTGCTGCACCCCTAACCTCCTTAACTAAGAAGAAGGTTAAGTTTGTTTGGGGCCCTAAGCAGCAAGAATCCTTTGATATTCTGAAGCAAAAGTTGAGCAACGCCCCGGTACTGACACTGCCAGATGGAATTGAAGACTTTGTGGTTTATTGTGATGCTTCGCACACTGGCATGGGGTGTGTGCTTATGCAGAAAGGCAAAGTTATTGCCTATGCTTCAAGACAATTGAAAGTGCATGAAAAGAATTACACCACCCATGACTTGGAGCTGGGTGCCGTTGTATTCGCACTAAAGCTTTGGAGGCACTATCTTTATGGTGTCAAATGTGTGATTTATTCTGATCACAAGAGCCTCCAACATCTGTTTAATCAGAAGGAATTAAACATGAGGCAACGCCGTTGGATGGAAACTTTAAATGATTATGATTGTGAAATCAAATACCATCCCGGCAAGGCGAATGTAGTCGCCGATGCCTTGAGTCGGAAGGAAAGGGTTAAGCCCATCCGAATTAACGCCAAGCGTATGGAGATAAAGAATAATTTGATTGAAAGGTTGTTAGCTGCACAGAAGGAAGCTGTGTTGGAAGCTAACTATCCTAATGAAAAGTTAGGAGTAACTGAGGAGCAGTTAACTCTTAGCAAGGACGGAATTTTACGATTAAACGGACGAATATGGGTTCCAATTTATGGAGGACTTCGAGATGTCATCCTCCAGGAAGCCCATAGTTCCAAATACTCCGTTCATCCTGGAGCTGATAAGATGTACCAGGATTTAAAGGCAAATTATTGGTGGATAGGCTTGAAAAAGTCTGTAGCCGCCCATGTAGCAAAATGCTTGACATGTGCGCAAGTCAAAGCCGAGCATCAGAAACCGTCAGGTTTGCTACAACAGCCTGAACTTCCTACGTGGAAGTGGGAAATGGTAACTATGGATTTTATTACCAAGTTACCCAAGACAAGGAAAGGAAATGATACGATATGGGTTATAGTTGACCGACTGACTAAGTCAGCTCATTTCTTACCCATCAAGGAGACTTATAGCTCCGATATGTTAGCCCAGTTATACGTTGATAAGATTGTAGCCTTACATGGCATACCTGTAGCTATTATCTCTGATAGAGATACTAGGTACACGTCACATTTTTGGAAGAGCTTCCAGCAATCTTTGGGCACACGTTTGAACTTTAGTACGGCTTACCATCCTCAGACAGACGGTCAGAGTGAGCGTACTATTCAAACGTTGGAAGACATGCTACGTGCATGTGCGATCGATTTGGGTGGTAGTTGGGATAAGAACCTACCGTTAATCGAATTCTCCTACAACAATAGCTACCACACCAGCATCAAGGCTGCGCCTTTTGAGGCATTATACGGTAGAAAGTGTAGATCGCCTATTTGTTGGGCGGAAGTTGGAGATGTCCAGTTATCAGGACCAGAGATCGTGTTCGAAACAACGGACAAGATTGTCCAGATTCGAGACCGTCTCAAAGCTGCCCGGGATAGGCAGAAAAGTTACGCTGATCCTAAGCGTAAGGATTTTCACTTCGAAGTAGGTGACAAAGTCCTACTTAAAGTGTCACCCTGGAAAGGAGTGATGCGGTTTGGTAAGAAAGGCAAGCTAAGCCCGAGATACATAGGACCTTTCGAGGTTATCGAACGTGTCGGGTCAGTTGCCTATAAGTTAAACTTACCAGAAGAGCTCAGTGGAATTCATAATGTGTTCCACATCTGCCATCTGAAAAAGTGTTTCGCTGACGAATCACTGGTTATACCACATACAGATGTGCATATAGATGAGAGCTTAAGATTTGTTGAGAAACCTTTGTCGATTGAGGATCGACGGGTTAAGAAGCTTCGAAGGAAGCATGTGCCTATTGTTAAGGTCAAATGGGACGCCCGTAGAGGTCCCGAATACACGTGGGAAGTTGAATCCACCATGAAAGAAAAGTACCCTTATTTGTTTCAGTAAATCTCGGGTCGAGATTTATTTTAAGGGGGTGAGGATGTAACACCTCGAAAATTCGTGTTAAATAATAAAACGACACGTGTCATGTAAGACAAAACGCGTTGTAAACTCGGATTTAATAAAAATGTTTGACAGGATTTAAAAGTGTCGTCATGTTAACTTTTGCACCTCTGAACGACCTCGTTATAAATCCCAAGACTCAAAACATATTAAAAACATCTCATACATGTTCAAAATTCAGTGAATTATAACATTGAATGATGCATGATTTAATTGGTGGACTCCTACGAAGAAATTCCAACGGTAAACCTTATAATTCGGTACTTTCTTTTGGAATACAAGCATACAATTCATAATGGTAGGGTATGATACTGTACAAAGCACTTTTTGGAGGTCCCTAATTGATAAAACAAGTCACAATTTCGAAACAAGTGGCTGCCCCTTCGAAACACCAACAAACAAGCAACTTTTGGTCCCTGATGATTTGTTGCGCACCGCAACAAATAATTGTTACGGTGCGCAACAATTACCTAGCAACCAGAAAACCTTCAGCAGCCTGTTTTTCGCGATTTTAACCCATCTAGCCGGTTTTTCTCACATGTGGACGACCCCTAAAATGTTCCTAGACCCTAGGGACATGTGTAAATGAATTGTGGTCATTGGTAGCCTTTGTTGTCAACAATTCATGGTGCTTAAAGACCTATATAAAGCCTCTTTGTGCAACCATTCTTCTCACTCACTTCTCCTGCATTTTTGGATCACTTCTGGAGCTCCAACCTTCTCTATAGTGTTCTCTAATCAAGCTTAGGACCTTTGTAAGTTGCCTAACCTTTTCTAATTAATTTTAGCTTAGTTAATTAGCTAAAAGTCAAACCGACGTAATTACGGTTTGACTTCGAGATTAGTCAACAATGGCTCAGTCATATCTCGAATTAAAAGTAGTTATAGCTTGGTATTTATGTGGGTAATAAAACCTCAAAAGGGTTTCCCCTGATCACCACTCTAACCAGGTCAAAAGTCGGGTCAAACTAGTTTATAAAAAGTCAACGGGATACTTAAAATGCCATTTATGCATAATTAGCAATGCAAATCATATACAACCTGTTTGATCATTGTTATAACTTAGTAATAAGTGTAAGAACATGTCTAAACATGTTCAACCCGACAATTTCCTGTTTAGACCCGGTTCGGAACCGAAAGTCGCATAGTTTGACTTTCACTTTGACTTTCAGTTCTGACCCGTTTAGGCATGTTTTAGAAATGCCTCAGAGCTTTAATTGGACTAGGTTACATGTTAGAACAACCCTCTGTGATTATACACCTTGGTTCATTAGTTATCCAATTAATATGCATGTTTCCGTTAATTGCTCATATGTTGACCGTTATGCCCTTATTACCTTAGAACTTGATTTATGAAAATGTAAAAGTGTAGAAACCTTAAATACTGATATATACACTTGTATGCAAAGTTTGACATCAGTTTGACTTGTAGATTAAGAGTTATGCTCATTATCGCAAAACTAATGCTTTGTGTTAATAAAACGGCGTAATTAGCGTATAGCCTAGTTAAGCCTACTTTTTGGTATCAAACTTAATACCCACTGATGTAATATATTATTTTGGGAATTTTAAAGATTTTTAATTAATTTTAGGCTGAGCATAACTCATAGTCGTAGGCTTAATCCGGTAATTGTCGGTTTTGCCCTTACGGGCCATAAAATGAGTTTTACACATCTAAATGACTCCAAACCTTTTGCTACTGATCACATATGATAAATAAATTATTTTAAGCCTTCTGGAAATATAAAAATATCAGATTTAAGTATCAAACCCGGAAATGGCCTTTAATCGCCTTATTTAGCGTTTCTAACGCATAGTATGTATTAAAATCATATCGAACATACCCGGGTTGATACCTACTGATATTTTAGGCAAATTAGAATGTTTTAACAGTAAGCAAAGGTTGATAAACTCAGACTTCAGTTTTGAGCTTTTCGGCTTATGTGAAATTACCAAAATACCCCTACGGGGCATAGTTTGGTTAAAAATGATAAATTTCACATACATGCTTTAACCTACTGATATAACTTAGAAAATTGAGTATATTTGCTGATTACATCAGACCCATAACTCAGAATGTTACTAAAACTCTTTTATACACTTTTAAATGACCAAACTACCCCTACGAGGCCTAGTTTGTGTTTAAATACGTTTCGGGCATAATGAAAGACATCTTACTGATGTCACAACATATTTGAAGCATATTAACTTAGGAAACCTGTATATGGCTCTTACGGATACCCGTTACGCTTATTACGCGCACGGTTCGGTTTATGTAACAAGTTTACATAAATTAGCCGAAACGGGTCAAACCTTATCGGTTTTATCTCAAAATCCAGAATGTGAATAATAAACCCATATTAAACAAGTCTTCAAACTTGTCGGGTCTGAATCACATTCTATCCGGTCTTCGCTTAATCGTGCGTACGAACCGTACCTTGAAACTAGCCGGTCTAAGCTTAAGCTTAATAAAAGGCCCGTTAGAATTCTAATAGGTTATTATAAACCTTCGTTCCAGATTAGGAGGACCAGTAAAAGCTACGTGCATTTTGCTTATTGTGATTAATACTTACTCAGGTAAATACTTTTAACTTATTTTCCCTATACGGGCTTAGGTTACGGTATATAGCATACCGCTTGATCGGGCATCAAATCTCCACCGTTAAAGTGGGTAGTTGAATAATTTGATCGGCTCGTTTAAACAGTCTTGTTTACTTTACAGCCTTTGGGGGGTTAATGACCATGTCCCGGATATCCTTGGCATCATCTTACGAGATGGCCACGACCTGAGCACGGGGTGTAGGCGTACACCTATCAGTGTATAACTCATTGATGTGGTGTGTCTATTGATCTTTAACCCGGACAAGATCCGGGCTACTGAACGCATAAGTAACATGTAATTCGTTCACAAGATTATAATATTAAATAATTCTCCCAAGTTATAAAAATGTTTATGCCATGTGCATCCAAACCAATTTTAAACCATTTTCCAAAATGAGTCAGTTGATTGTATTTACCAGTGTAAACTGACGTATTTTCCCAAAAAGACTGAATGCAGGTACTAAACGAAATCGGCTGGATTGTCTCCTAAGCATCAATAAAAAGTCTCGCAAGCTTAGGATGCCTGAAGTCTGTTGAACCATTAATATTATTTTGTTTCGATCCTACTGTGGATAAACTTCCGGATATTGTTACATTGATAAACAATATTAAATTCGGTTGTATCATATTTTAAATTTGCTTCCGCTGTGCATAATAATATTGTGTTGTTTGACTATTACGTTGCCAACCACGTCACGATACTCCCCCACCGGGCCCACCGGTGACACGTGGAAATCGGGGTGTGACAGGTTGGTATCAGAGCCAACTCTGAGTGAATTAAACACTAGCTTTTGTGTTTAATCTCAGTACACAATAGCACATTCTAAACTTTCGAGTCTAGACATATAACATAGGACAAATTCTAATTTTTGTTCATTTTTGTCTTATGCTTTATTTTTATATCTTGTTGTTGTTATCTCATGAAATAGTGACAGAAATAAAAAATGCCGCCAAGATTCTTTAGGAGACGAGGACGAGGCAAGGGGCCAGTCACCGCCCCAAACGATCATGAAGCTGGACCTTCGCAACGGCGAGCTCCATCCAACACCGAGAGTGACGACCCTCGGGAGAACCGGAGAAACCTGTTCGAGCCGGCCAGGCGGTCGGTTTCGCATAGTTCAACACCGCCTGTTCTTAACCCTTATGAACCCAATAACCCTCAACCGTCCTACATACCACTTCAGCGATCCCTGTCTCATCACTCGTATGGTGACCCCACACCCATCTTTCGAGGCCAATTCAATCCGGCCAATTACTTACAAGAACCCGTGGGTTTTAACCCACTAGGGCCAGATGACCATTTCTCTGGTGACAACGCTGACGACATGGACGAGGATACTGACCCCATCGAACCAGCAAGTGGCACTCCAAATCATCCGATCGAAATCTCCGACGGATCATCATTCCACGGATCACCTTATGTTGGTACGGATAGTTTTCAGGCGATGTTCACTCGGCACGAGTGGTACTATACACCTCCGCACCACTCGTCGCCTCATGAGCAGCAGCAGTCGCCTCATGAGCAGCAGCAACAGCAGCAGCATCATCAAGATTCCTCTGAGGATCGCCGATTTGTGGCAGTTACGCCACCGCCTCCACCACCACCAGTTAATCAGGTGCCTCCGCCACCACCGAGGCGTAGGAGGTCAGGTGCACGTATGTCATCACGTGCGGGAGACTTTCATTTCAGCTCCCCACGTCAGTCAAGTGCCAGCCACTATCCGCCACACCAGGAGGACCCACAAATGGGTGGGCCTTCACAGCCAGCTGTTCCACAGCCACCGCCGATGGGTTTTGATAACCCAATTCCAGCGTACACGGGTCCAAGTACTTACAACCCGTTTGAACTACCAGCTCACAACAACTACGGGTACGCTGAGGCAGATCCTTATATGGTAGCGGCAAATTACAACGCCCTCAACGCCCAAGGACCCTATGGAGATCCATGGGGAGTAAGCTACCCAACTCATGGGTACCCAATACCTCCCAGGCCTATCGTTCGGACACAGTCGCAGCCGCCGCGATTTTCTCCCCCAGAACGGGAGGAAATTCTACATAGATTGGATCAGGTTGAGCGGGAATCTCGCCGCGACCGCCAGGAGAGGCAGAGTTTCTTCCAGGGATTAGTAGGCTTGATCAAAGGGAAGAACAAGAAGGATTATTGAAGCCTTCCAACTGTTGTTGAGCCCCTGCGTGGGCATATCTGGTTGTTAAGCCCCTACGTAGGTATGTATGTTTGTTTGTATTGACCCCTGCGTGGGTCTATCTTTCCATAAACCCCTACGAGGGTATGTTGTATGTTTTAGTCCCTGCGTGGACATTTATTGGTGTGTTAGTCCCTGCGTGGACTTATGTCTTTCTGTAAGACCCCTGCGTGGGCATGTCTTCTGTAAGACCCCTGCGTGGGCATGTTTGTATAATTAGACCCCTGTGTGGGCATGTTTATGTAAGTTTGTTATTTGAAAAGACCCGTTTAGGGCAGTGTATAATATTTTGAATAAATCAATGGAATGTTTGTTTTATAAATTTCATGTTTGCCATTTTGCGCATAAATAATTTATAAATGAAATAAATAAATTAAAAATCATTCCTTTTAAATTAATCTGCCTATGTAATTATGTAATTAAGAATCTTAAAGTGTGAAACCTAGCCTCGTGTCAAGTATAAGACCGGGCCAAGATGGTAAGACCTGTTTAAAAGATTCAAATCCCTGTTAACATCTTGAAAACATGTTAACACTCCTGGCAGAAGTGATTCGTTAAAATCATATGTCATTCTTATATGAATAAGGATTCTTTAGAAGATTCCAAACCCAATTATATGATCTCTGAATCATGGGTTAAGATCATCAATTAAGATGATCATATTTTACCATACGTGGTAATATGATGCCTACGGGCCCAGCTCACTTCCATATGAGCCAAAAGACAGTGGTAGCTATGACTCCCTGTCTGATAAGGGTAATGAACTAGGTTCAAACCTTAAAAGTCTTTATTCTCTGAAATCATAGCTTAAAAGTTAAGTTGTCCATGTGACTAAGCCTTATGTGCTAAAATATATTTTTATTGTTTATAATTAGGATAAATTTTAATTGAAATCCTAAATTAATACGATTAATAAGTTAACCAAATGTGGTCTCTGTTACCATGGTTAACGAGTTACCCTAAAGGGTAATTCCATAATAAACTCCCAAATGAAATATTGTCCTTGTTTTCTGCAACAGTTCAAATTCAAATGGCTGACTCAAATGAAATAAATAGCCATCCAGTGGAGCAAAATGAGAACGCCCAGATTACGTTAACTGGTGCTGAATTAAAAGCGATCATAGACGGCGCTGTTACTCAGGCTTTGGATAGGCAGTATGAGGAATACAGTGGTACTCGAAGTAGGACCCACTCAGCACCACATTCAAAGCCCAGGACACATTCTGAGGCTCATAGCAAGCCTCCTCCCAAAAAGAATGGACCCAAGAAAGATGGTGATGACCGTCAGTCCACCAACCATCAAAGTGTCCCATCTCAGCATTTAGTACTGCATCAAGAACCCCGTAACAAGGGTTGCTCCTATAAGTACTTCGTGTCTTGTAAGCCCAGGGATTTTACTGGGGAAAAAGGAGCCGTCGACTGTATGACTTGGCTGGACGAAATGGACACGGGGCCTAGTTTGTGTTTAAATACGTTTCGGGCATAATGAAAGACATCTTACTGATGTCACAACATATTTGAAGCATATTAACTTAGGAAACCCGTATATGGCTCTTACGGATACCCGTTACGCTTATTACGCGCACGGTTCGGTTTATGTAGCAAGTTTACATAAATTAGCCGAAACGGGTCAAACCTTATCGGTTTTATCTCAAAATCCAGAATGTGAATAATAAACCCATATTAAACAAGTCTTCAAACTTGTCGGGTCTGAATCACATTCTATCCGGTCTTCGCTTAATCGTGCGTACGAACCGTACCTTGAAACTAGCCGGTCTAAGCTTAAGCTTAATAAAAGGCCCGTTAGAATTCTAATAGGTTATTATAAACCTTCGTTCCAGATTAGGAGGACCAGTAAAAGCTACGTGCATTTTGCTTATTGTGATTAATACTTACTCAGGTAAATACTTTTAACTTATTTTCCCTATACGGGCTTAGGTTACGGTATATAGCATACCGCTTGATCGGGCATCAAATCTCCACCGTTAAAGTGGGTAGTTGAATAATTTGATCGGCTCGTTTAAACAGTCTTGTTTACTTTACAGCCGTTTCATTGAAAACTTTTCAAGGATTGCTGCACCCCTAACCTCCTTAACTAAGAAGAAGGTTAAGTTTGTTTGGGGCCCTAAGCAGCAAGAATCCTTTGATATTCTGAAGCAAAAGTTGAGCAACGCCCCGGTACTGACACTGCCAGATGGAATTGAAGACTTTGTGGTTTATTGTGATGCTTCGCACACTGGCATGGGGTGTGTGCTTATGCAGAAAGGCAAAGTTATTGCCTATGCTTCAAGACAATTGAAAGTGCATGAAAAGAATTACACCACCCATGACTTGGAGCTGGGTGCCGTTGTATTCGCACTAAAGCTTTGGAGGCACTATCTTTATGGTGTCAAATGTGTGATTTATTCTGATCACAAGAGCCTCCAACATCTGTTTAATCAGAAGGAATTAAACATGAGGCAACGCCGTTGGATGGAAACTTTAAATGATTATGATTGTGAAATCAAATACCATCCCGGCAAGGCGAATGTAGTCGCCGATGCCTTGAGTCGGAAGGAAAGGGTTAAGCCCATCCGAATTAACGCCAAGCGTATGGAGATAAAGAATAATTTGATTGAAAGGTTGTTAGCTGCACAGAAGGAAGCTGTGTTGGAAGCTAACTATCCTAATGAAAAGTTAGGAGTAACTGAGGAGCAGTTAACTCTTAGCAAGGACGGAATTTTACGATTAAACGGACGAATATGGGTTCCAATTTATGGAGGACTTCGAGATGTCATCCTCCAGGAAGCCCATAGTTCCAAATACTCCGTTCATCCTGGAGCTGATAAGATGTACCAGGATTTAAAGGCAAATTATTGGTGGATAGGCTTGAAAAAGTCTGTAGCCGCCCATGTAGCAAAATGCTTGACATGTGCGCAAGTCAAAGCCGAGCATCAGAAACCGTCAGGTTTGCTACAACAGCCTGAACTTCCTACGTGGAAGTGGGAAATGGTAACTATGGATTTTATTACCAAGTTACCCAAGACAAGGAAAGGAAATGATACGATATGGGTTATAGTTGACCGACTGACTAAGTCAGCTCATTTCTTACCCATCAAGGAGACTTATAGCTCCGATATGTTAGCCCAGTTATACGTTGATAAGATTGTAGCCTTACATGGCATACCTGTAGCTATTATCTCTGATAGAGATACTAGGTACACGTCACATTTTTGGAAGAGCTTCCAGCAATCTTTGGGCACACGTTTGAACTTTAGTACGGCTTACCATCCTCAGACAGACGGTCAGAGTGAGCGTACTATTCAAACGTTGGAAGACATGCTACGTGCATGTGCGATCGATTTGGGTGGTAGTTGGGATAAGAACCTACCGTTAATCGAATTCTCCTACAACAATAGCTACCACACCAGCATCAAGGCTGCGCCTTTTGAGGCATTATACGGTAGAAAGTGTAGATCGCCTATTTGTTGGGCGGAAGTTGGAGATGTCCAGTTATCAGGACCAGAGATCGTGTTCGAAACAACGGACAAGATTGTCCAGATTCGAGACCGTCTCAAAGCTGCCCGGGATAGGCAGAAAAGTTACGCTGATCCTAAGCGTAAGGATTTTCACTTCGAAGTAGGTGACAAAGTCCTACTTAAAGTGTCACCCTGGAAAGGAGTGATGCGGTTTGGTAAGAAAGGCAAGCTAAGCCCGAGATACATAGGACCTTTCGAGGTTATCGAACGTGTCGGGTCAGTTGCCTATAAGTTAAACTTACCAGAAGAGCTCAGTGGAATTCATAATGTGTTCCACATCTGCCATCTGAAAAAGTGTTTCGCTGACGAATCACTGGTTATACCACATACAGATGTGCATATAGATGAGAGCTTAAGATTTGTTGAGAAACCTTTGTCGATTGAGGATCGACGGGTTAAGAAGCTTCGAAGGAAGCATGTGCCTATTGTTAAGGTCAAATGGGACGCCCGTAGAGGTCCCGAATACACGTGGGAAGTTGAATCCACCATGAAAGAAAAGTACCCTTATTTGTTTCAGTAAATCTCGGGTCGAGATTTATTTTAAGGGGGTGAGGATGTAACACCTCGAAAATTCGTGTTAAATAATAAAACGACACGTGTCATGTAAGACAAAACGCGTTGTAAACTCGGATTTAATAAAAATGTTTGACAGGATTTAAAAGTGTCGTCATGTTAACTTTTGCACCTCTGAACGACCTCGTTATAAATCCCAAGACTCAAAACATATTAAAAACATCTCATACATGTTCAAAATTCAGTGAATTATAACATTGAATGATGCATGATTTAATTGGTGGACTCCTACGAAGAAATTCCAACGGTAAACCTTATAATTCGGTACTTTCTTTTGGAATACAAGCATACAATTCATAATGGTAGGGTATGATACTGTACAAAGCACTTTTTGGAGGTCCCTAATTGATAAAACAAGTCACAATTTCGAAACAAGTGGCTGCCCCTTCGAAACACCAACAAACAAGCAACTTTTGGTCCCTGATGATTTGTTGCGCACCGCAACAAATAATTGTTACGGTGCGCAACAATTACCTAGCAACCAGAAAACCTTCAGCAGCCTGTTTTTCGCGATTTTAACCCATCTAGCCGGTTTTTCTCACATGTGGACGACCCCTAAAATGTTCCTAGACCCTAGGGACATGTGTAAATGAATTGTGGTCATTGGTAGCCTTTGTTGTCAACAATTCATGGTGCTTAAAGACCTATATAAAGCCTCTTTGTGCAACCATTCTTCTCACTCACTTCTCCTGCATTTTTGGATCACTTCTGGAGCTCCAACCTTCTCTATAGTGTTCTCTAATCAAGCTTAGGACCTTTGTAAGTTGCCTAACCTTTTCTAATTAATTTTAGCTTAGTTAATTAGCTAAAAGTCAAACCGACGTAATTACGGTTTGAATTCGAGATTAGTCAACAATGGCTCAGTCATATCTCGAATTAAAAGTAGTTATAGCTTGGTATTTATGTGGGTAATAAAACCTCAAAAGGGTTTCCCCTGATCACCACTCTAACCAGGTCAAAAGTCGGGTCAAACTAGTTTATAAAAAGTCAACGGGATACTTAAAATGCCATTTATGCATAATTAGCAATGCAAATCATATACAACCTGTTTGATCATTGTTATAACTTAGTAATAAGTGTAAGAACATGTCTAAACATGTTCAACCCGACAATTTCCTGTTTAGACCCGGTTCGGAACCGAAAGTCGCATAGTTTGACTTTCACTTTGACTTTCAGTTCTGACCCGTTTAGGCATGTTTTAGAAATGCCTCAGAGCTTTAATTGGACTAGGTTACATGTTAGAACAACCCTCTGTGATTATACACCTTGGTTCATTAGTTATCCAATTAATATGCATGTTTCCGTTAATTGCTCATATGTTGACCGTTATGCCCTTATTACCTTAGAACTTGATTTATGAAAATGTAAAAGTGTAGAAACCTTAAAAACTGATATATACACTTGTATGCAAAGTTTGACATCAGTTTGACTTGTAGATTAAGAGTTATGCTCATTATCGCAAAACTAATGCTTTATGTTAATAAAACGGCGTAATTAGCGTATAGCCTAGTTAAGCCTACTTTTTGGTATCAAACTTAATACCCACTGATGTAATATATTATTTTGGGAATTTTAAAGATTTTTAATTAATTTTAGGCTGAGCATAACTCATAGTCGTAGGCTTAATCCGGTAATTGTCGGTTTTGCCCTTACGGGCCATAAAATGAGTTTTACACATCTAAATGACTCCAAACCTTTTGCTACTGATCACATATGATAAATAAATTATTTTAAGCCTTTTGGAAATATAAAAATATCAGATTTAAGTATCAAACCCGGAAATGGCCTTTAATCGCCTTATTTAGCGTTTCTAACGCATAGTATGTATTAAAATCATATCGAACATACCCGGGTTGATACCTACTGATATTTTAGGCAAATTAGAATGTTTTAACAGTAAGCAAAGGTTGATAAACTCAGACTTCAGTTTTGAGCTTTTCGGCTTATGTGAAATTACCAAAATACCCCTACGGGGCATAGTTTGGTTAAAAATGATAAATTTCACATACATGCTTTAACCTACTGATATAACTTAGCAAATTGAGTATATTTTCTGATTACATCAGACCCATAACTCAGAATGTTACTAAAACTCTTTTATACACTTTTAAATGACCAAACTACCCCTACGGGGCCTAGTTTGTGTTTAAATACGTTTCGGGCATAATGAAAGACATCTTACTGATGTCACAACATATTTGAAGCATATTAACTTAGGAAACCTGTATATGGCTCTTACGGATACCCGTTACGCTTATTACGCGCACGGTTCGGTTTATGTAACAAGTTTACATAAATTAGCCGAAACGGGTCAAACCTTATCGGTTTTATCTCAAAATCCAGAATGTGAATAATAAACCCATATTAAACAAGTATTCAAACTTGTCGGGTCTGAATCACATTCTATCCGGTCTTCGCTTAATCGTGCGTACGAACCGTACCTTGAAACTAGCCGGTCTAAGCTTAAGCTTAATAAAAGGCCCGTTAGAATTCTAATAGGTTATTATAAACCTTCGTTCCAGATTAGGAGGACCAGTAAAAGCTACGTGCATTTTGCTTATTGTGATTAATACTTACTCAGGTAAATACTTTTAACTTATTTTCCCTATACGGGCTTAGGTTACGGTATATAACATACCGCTTGATCGGGCATCAAATCTCCACCGTTAAAGTGGGTAGTTGAATAATTTGATCGGCTCGTTTAAACAGTCTTGTTTACTTTACAGCCTTTGGGGGGTTAATGACCATGTCCCGGATATCCTTGGCATCATCTTACGAGATGGCCACGACCTGAGCACGGGGTGTAGGCGTACACCTATCAGTGTATAACTCATTGATGTGGTGTGTCTATTGATCTTTAACCCGGACAAGATCCGGGCTACTGAACGCATAAGTAACATGTAATTCGTTCACAAGATTATAATATTAAATAATTCTCCCAAGTTATAAAAATGTTTATGCCATGTGCATCCAAACCAATTTTAAACCATTTTCCAAAATGAGTCAGTTGATTGTATTTACCAGTGTAAACTGACGTATTTTCCCAAAAAGACTGAATGCAGGTACTAAACGAAATCGGCTGGATTGTCTCCTAAGCATCAATAAAAAGTCTCGCAAGCTTAGGATGCCTGAAGTCTGTTGAACCATTAATATTATTTTGTTTCGATCCTACTGTGGATAAACTTCCGGATATTGTTACAATGATAAACAATATTAAATTCGGTTGTATCATATTTTAAATTTGCTTCCGCTGTGCATAATAATATTGTGTTGTTTGACTATTACGTTGCCAACCACGTCACGATACTCCCCCACCGGGCCCACCGGTGACACGTGGAAATCGGGGTGTGACAAGTTAGGCGGTCTGAACGCGTTATACGCGAACGACGCGTTAAAGTAGCATAAGCTACCTGAACGGGTCATGATGGGTCGTAAGCACTTAGGCTTGGTTTCATTTTAGTATGTAGGCATTGTTAAACCATATCATATGAGATCCCACACTCATTTGGTTTACGAGACCTCATCCTATCCGATCTTCCGATTTATGTCCGGTTTATTTATGTAGTTACCTATATTAGGTACTGTTTGATTTCCGGGACTCCTCTAGCTTGCTTGGTAGTTGTTCAAGACTTCTAAGCATTCTCAAGTGAGTACATAGTCCCCTCTTTTACTGTTTTCAAATTGTTTTGGGGTGAAGCATGTGTACCTATCTGTTATTTTCATGTTTCCAAAAGTATAATTGATTATACATATTTGTACTTATCTTTTTTTTGCAAACTGAATGATTGTCTATGATTTAAACTCTAATTTTTCAAAGATTATAATATAAATGTTTGGAATAGTACTTATTTTGTTCACCGGACCGGTTGGTAGTATGATATAGCGCTATAGGATTTGACACCCCATTTCTGTTGTCATGGAATGTCTGAAACCAATTTGTTTCTCCATCCAAATAGGGATTGCCTTTGTGGTATTCCTATAGTCCCAAATGTGTATTTTGATGCACTAGGTCTGAATGAATTCTTAAGTCACATTATTATTGTATATTAAGTTATACTCCCAAAAGTATAGTTTGATATGCTCTCATATGTGATAATGTACAAAACCAACATATATTTTGTTAAAAATCTAAAACATAGTTTAATATGTTATATGAAATCCAAAACATAGTTTAATATGTTATTTATAAATCCAAAGTATACTTTTGATATACTACTGAAAAATATTATTTTAAACAACTAAGGTATATTTAATATACTATTTGTCTAACGATTAGGTTTTGGTTAGTGTTTAAATAACGGGACGGGTGTGATATGATGAAAACATGGTAGATACGCCGCTGGTACTTCTTATATATAAGTGTTTTCATCACATTACATACCGTGTTGTTATTTAGTGCACTTGATTTAACAATATTGGAACTGAAATATATTTTAATATATTACTTATTCGTCTTTCTTAAAAACCAAAGTATATTTTTATATATACTATAAACCTTTTTATCAAAATAATGTTTTTCAAACAATATATTCTATACAACTCATTTTTCTTACTTATTAAATTTTCTATGTATTATTATTTTATACCATCTGATTTCTTATAAATGATTTATAAAAGAAAACCTCTTACAAGGATCATGACTACTTTTATTAAAACTTTTTCTTTAAACTCATAAGTCATGAATCCTAATTACAATAAAACTTATGTATCTCACATGCATTTTTATGCTGACGTACATATTTTTACACGTGTTTCAGGTGCTGCTTTGTGATGATTGATGATATATGCTACACTTAGGATGGACTCGTGCCTTAGCGACTTTAAAATTTGAAAGATAATAGTTGTACTTATTTGATTGTATTAAAACAATGAGTTCATTTATTTAATAAAGCAAAATTATTTATTCCATGGTTGTGAAACAATGATTCTGTTACAACACTCCCCGACGTTTCCGCCATGTTTTGTTGTTTTACGTGGTCGGGGTGTGACATATGGTTACTCGTTACGCGCTTTTCGCGTTCGGATCGACTTATGTAACTAGTTTACATATATTAGCCGAAACGGGTCAAACCACGTCATTTTTGTCTCAAAATCCAGAATGCAATTAAGTTACCCATATTAAACAAGCATACAAGCTTGTCGGGTCAAAACCACATTCTAAACCGGTCTTCGCTTTATCATGCGTTTGAACCATGTCATCCTTTTGAAAACTAACCGGTCTAAGTCTAAGCTTAATTAAAAGACCCGTTAGGATTCTAATAGGTTATTAAAAACCTTCGTTCCAGATTAGGAGCCCAGTAAAAGCTATCTGTACTTGCTGATTTGATATACGGCTGGGATTGAATTTATATTTAGCTCAGGTAAATACTTTTAACCTATTTTCCCTTATACGGGCTTGGGGTACGATATTAAAATACCGCTTGGTCGGGCATTCGACCTTAATCGATTGGTGGTTAAGTACTATCGAGATGACCCGTTTAAAAATATGTTTTGTTTGCTTAAACGCCTTTGGGGGGTTAATGGCCATGTCCCGGATATCATTGGCATCATTTACGAAATGGCCACAACCTAAGCACGGGGTGTAGGCGTACACCTGACAGCTGCATATGTAAAAAACTGGTATCCCACTTAAAGGATTCAACCTTGTGGGCATTATACATGTGGTGTGTCTATTAATCTTTAACCCGGCACGAACCGGGCTACTGAATGCATAACGAACCTGTAATTCTTTTACAAGTATTATATACAAATAATTATCCCAAGTTATAAAAAGTTTTGTGCTACGTGCATTCAAATCAATATTCTAAAACATTTTCAAAATGAGTCAGTTAATTGTATTTACCAGTGTAAACTGACGTATTTTCCAAAAACGCTAAGTGCAGGTACTACACGTAATAGGCTGGCTACTACAGGCATCAATAATCAAGTCTCGCCAGCTCTAGATGTTAAAGTCTGATGAACAAAGTTTCTTTTTATCTTTTGATCCGCCTGTGGATCTTTTACAACCGTATTTGTAATACTTGATATTACTCTTTATCGGATTGTAATATATTTATCTTTTGCTTCCGTTGTGCATTTAAATTGTGTTGTTTGACTATGATGATATCAACTACGTCACGATACTCCCCACCGGGCCCACCGGTAATATGTGGAAATATCGGGGTGTGACAAACTCATAATGGAAAATGGTCGTTCGGACTAAACGGATCAAATGGCATTGGCAAGATCATTTGACAATATTAATTGATGATCGCTTGTTGAGTTTTGTGATTACAGGAAGTATCATACGGTTCGCGTTGGTATTAATTAGAAATTAATAGTTAGAGATATTTAAACGGGTCAATCCTATGACTCGAGCCAGGTACGCCTAAATGAATTTAAAGTTAAATGTGCAATTTTGGTCAAATAGATAGTGATGGTCCTTCGCCGTAAAATGAAGGACATAAAATTGACCAAAAAGTCCTTGTTGGGTAAAACAGGGAAACGAACCTTAGAGGTTGTTTAGGAATTTGTATTATAATTACGAAGTCCGTAGATATGTATAAAAATTATAGGTAATGACATTCGTGGGGCGAATGTCTAAAAACGGGTCTTATGCGTAAAATGTCTAACCGAAGGGTAGAAATTGGGATTTTGGATTCCTTATGTTAAATCCACCACAAAATTGTTGTGGTGGAATAAAATTAGTTATTTAGTATGTGAATAAAAGATGCGAAGTGAAAAGAGTGACTTTAACGTTTAAATGCTCAAAAGTCCCCTAAACGGGTCAAAATAGACTAAGAAGTAAATTGTGGTTAAATGCTTAGATAGATACAAATGAATCGGTAAATGTAAACGCCTACGTAAACTCTTTGGTGGGAACGAAAACGTTAAGGTTCGACAAGCCCGGGATGGGTAAATATGATAGGAATTAACTATTGATTCTATAGCATGTAGAGTGATGATAATGCCAAACGGGTCGAATAATCACCTAAGAAATTTATGATCCATTCGCGTATAAATCAGATTTTATGCAAACCAAGGTGATAAACGGGTCCATAATTTAATTATGGACGCGTAGGAAAAAGATTCGTACAAAATGGATAAGTAGATAAAAAGTTATGGCATTTTGAAGTTGTGTTTTTGTAAAAACTTGAGCTGGGAAAAAAAAATGCAGACCCAGAACCAGACCTGCTGGAAAATGGTCTTCCCCGCGCCACGCGAAGGGAAACCATCAAACTGGCGCGACCGCGAACGATCTAAGGTAGTCTCTCGCGTGGCGCGAGAGACGTAAAACCTGGAAATTTTATTTTATTTTGTTAGTTTGACTATGGAACTTGTTTAAACTCGTTTATAAGTTATCAAAACTAACTTTTTAGTTGGTTTTGATCATAGGTAATGTCAAGGGTTCCCGGATGAAGATCAAGCTCAACGAAGAACCGAACACGATCAAGATACAAGCTTCCGCACTGCGTTTCTTTGAAATTTTTAAACGACGAACTCAATTTCATTATGTTGTATTATTTTTAAATTGTAAAAGTTTTTAATAAGCCCGTATCTTTATATGAATGTGTATTCGTAAATACACATTTATTTAGCCGTTATTTGTACAAAAACCGTTATATAATAGTAAGGGTGTTACAAGAAACGACCTGTGTTTGCACACGGGTCTTACCGCTAGTAATATGATAATAGAGCAATGGAATAAACAGTGCCAGCCAAATCTGGCACGTCTTCATTGGACCACAGTGAGCAAGTGAGTACCTTGGTGGCATGTGATGGTATTGACACGTTTCTTTTTACACGTGTTAAGGGGTGTTAAGGGGTCTTGCCTCCCCAAATTGCCCCCCACCCACTCACACATTCTAGATTCCGAGACCTAGAGAGAGGGATTGGAGAAGAGATGGGAGAGATGGAGTAGGCTGCTGCCATTCCTTCGACGGCAGCGACCGTGACGAGATGGAGAGAGGCAGATGAGGAAGACCTAACGGGGACTGTAACGGTCCACACAAGAATCGTGGATGGAAGCTCTGTCGTGAGGTTTCTGCAAAAGCTGCAGCCGGTAGAGGCGGCGGTGTCGCCGACTCCTCCGCCAAGTCATCCATAGTCCGTGAAGATTGGCACGGTATCGTAACTTCTTTCAGGAGGTATTGCCGGAGCTTTTTGCAAAACATGTACGGCTTCTCTCGCACGTCTCACTATTATGTTTCAGGTAATTGTTATCTGTAATTGTATCACCTATGTATTTAATTTGAGATTAGACTGGATATTTTAGGGTTTAAAGTATGATAGGTGATTGGGATTTTAATTTTAATTTATAGAAATTTTAGTAAAACTCATACAGTTTTAGCAGCAAGGCTTTTTGAGGTAGTGATGGTGATTCTGATAGCTTAACAGTGTAGATGTAGTTTGATTACTTCAATTCTTTGTAGAAAAAACAATGATTTTTTCTTTTCCTTTTTGGATAAGATGATACGACATGAGATGAGAGATGCATAGGGGTTTTCATTAATGTTTTTTTTTTTTATGTAAATTGCATCCTTTTGATGATGATGATGATGATAATACTGATGCTAATTTTACCACCTCCAAGGACTTTTGTATAATTTCAAGTTTATGTTGAACTGGCCAAAACTTATATTTTTAATACATTTTATTATTTTATTGTTTAGTTCTAAAAATGTCTTAATGTATATATTGGGGCTTTTAAGTTATTTTTTGAGATAGAGGTCGCCGGATTGCTTTATAGAACCGTCGTCGGATTGCTTTATAGAACCATCGCCACCGCTGACTTCTTGAGTTCAAAGCCCAGTGCCCATGTATCCGCCGCATCAAGCCCACTTTCCATGTCTCCGTCAAACGGTTTCCTCTTCTGTTTGCTTAATAAATCGATATGCTTGTGGATCTGGTCACGAATTATGGATGTGGTTTATCATTTTTTTGTATTTCCCCTTTAGGAGTTCTATTTATTTCTTTGTTTATTTATCTGCGTTTATTGATTGAAAATTGAAAATTTGAATCAATATTGTAGATAAGTGATGTTAGTAATATCATTCATTGCATAGTGACACAAAGAGACATGAGTACAGGGTGTGTTGTGTGTGTATACAAACCAAAACTTTTTTTTTGTCAATTTAATTAGGGGCTCTATAATATTTGGTTAGTTCGTAGTACAACTTACTCTAACTCTATGTCATGCCTTTACTTCTAAGATTTTAGTTTTTTCTTTAAATTTAAATGATCTCTTTTGTTTGCAACTCATTACTTTTTCCTGTATTTTTTATCAGTTGGCTGTGGATGTGGTCTTTGAACTCCAGTAAGAGCTGGGCGCATAAAGGTAAACCAGTATTCTGATAACCTTCGGTTATATAGAATACTTTACAAAATCGAGCGAAACGTTCATCTTTACACCGACCTGTTTTCCACTTAAAAGGGTTCAATTTTATTAGCGTCTTTCTGATGAAGTGATGGATTTGCATTAGAGTGTAATTTTACAACCAACAGGTCATTAGCTTGAACCTGTTTTACCTCTTTATTTGAATTTATGTCAAACGGTTATAATGCTATGAGAAGTACCCAAGATATTAAAACATTTATTGAATAAAACGGGTCGATCGATGGGATATTTTTTTCTTAAATATGCAGTGAGATTGAAAGAAACTATGCATTGACTGAAATGAATGGGATATATTGTTCAACTAGACTTATGCGAACCAGTACGGAAACAACAAAGAAGCCTGCAATCTTCCAAGAAAAATATGTTGCACCAAAAGGTATTGTATTATCATTTGAATGTGAATTATTGTAGGTTAGATTTATATTCTATTAAGAAAGAAGACAAGTTATCTAGGTAAGGATGGGACTAAAGTAAATGGGCATGTTTAACTTTTTATTGATTGGGAGCTACCAAGGAACATGCTTTTATACGTAGACAGGCATTTTGTACACACATCTATGGCTGGTACAAGACCGACTATTATGGAAATTTACACCTTCGGGTCAGACCCGTGGTGATGGTGTGGTGGATGAGAGTTCCACCGTGACAACATGAAACCAACCCACAGTTTATAGATGTCAAAAAGATTGCACACAACTCCATGAATATCTGCTAAAGTTGGAGGTTTGTTTTTTCCTATCAAGCAGACAATTTCACCATTTAAATTTAGCAAAAGCTATTGTTTAATGCAGTTATTGGTTGTGAATCAAAGATTAAAGCACTTTGTATGGTGGACGCTTTCATTCTGCTTGCTAATGGATTTTCAAGTGGCTGTGTTTCTTTGGCGTTGTTAACAGATCTGAGTTGGAACCGCTGCATGCATCGGCAGATCGACAACCGGGAATAGCGGCGCTGTTGGTAGTTTCCAGCTCCAATGGCAACGGGGATTTCCGACCAATTATGTCAATTTTATTATTTATGTTGATATATGTTAATCAATTATTTCAATTAATTTTATTAGCAAATCAAACGATACTTAATGAAACCCGCTGCGAAGCAGGTTATCACCGATTTTTTGAGTCTGATTTGATTTGATCTAAGCCATGTAATTTTTTCCCTGGATCGTTTTATGTTATCAAACTGAACTATTTGATTTAGCGCGCCACAACGCGCACGGGTATTAAACTAGTTAAATGAAAAGGGAAACATGATTTAAAAATAAAAAAGAACTACTAAAATAAAAAATTAATATATAAAAAAATAAGCATTCAAAAGTTCAAGAATTGGATTTGAGTATGTTATACGGTAGGAAACAACTTAACCACTCCAACACCTATCTTTATTGATTCAATATGTATTTCTAAATGTACATATCAAATTAAAAAAAAGACCACTAATGTAAAAAAAAAAAAAAAACCACTATTCATGGGCCTTGGCCAATAATATATATAAAATGATTATGATAGTTTTGAATTAAACCTTATCAAAACAAATTTTTATGAAAATTTTTAAAATTATATTTATAATAATAAATATTATTATATTTCTAAATTAAATTAGCAAATTTATTCTCATGTTTACTGTTATGGGTGAAAATTCTGACCAGTATTCTGAAGCGAGTTCTGATCGATATTCCGAATACTGGGAGTTCCATATTACGAATCTATACTATATAATAAAATAAATCACTTTAGGGGCACTTGTCATCATATTAGGCCATCTATTATAGATAACTATTATTTTAGTTTAATCTCTTCTAATTAATTATAGATAATCCTCCTATTAACTATTATTTAGTTTAATAACTTATAGATAATTATTATTTAGTTTAATCTTCTTCTCATTTATAATATTATTTATTTGAATTAATTAGAGTTAATTACTGTTTTCGTCCCTGTGATTTGTCAAAAATCACTATTCAGTCAATTAGTTTAAAAATTGTGATTTCAGTACCTATGGTTTCGCTTTCGTAACTATTTCAGTCCACGTCGTAACCATTTCAGTCCCTGTAATTAACAGAATAATGGATTGAAATTGTTACGAACTTGAAACCATAGGGACAGAAATGGTTACGAAAGTGAAACCACAGGGACTGAAATCGCAAATTTTAAACTAATGGACTGAAATAGTGATTTTTGACAAACAACAGGGACGAAAACAGTAATTAACTCAATTAATTATTACTTTTATATTTATCTATTTACTTCAAATTCAAACTTAGTTATCTAATTTGATCTTAACTATATATTTGAACGTTTTGTTTAGTTTGGTATCAAATAGATTTTTACGAAACTTGAAATAAAATTAACTAATATTATTTATCATTTATATATTTACGGAGTTTTAAATAAAGAGTCACATTTATTGAGACTTCGTTAACAAATTTTGCAACAACAGAATAATCTATTTTTATCATGAAAACCAAACTTTGTATTAATATATTAAATATTTTTATTTTCACTATACAACATTACATTTACTCGACCCATGTAATACATGAGGTGTTTTAAGATATAACTTTTTATTATTTGATATATAAAGTTAGATTTATTCAATTCGTACAATACACGGGGTTTTTTAAGGATATATATTTTTTTATTATTTAGTACAGAAAATTACATTTATTAAAACCGTGTAATACGCATATTTTTTAAGATGTAATTTTTTTTATTATTTGGTATATAAAATCACATTTATTCAACCCGTGTAATAAATGGGGTTTTTTTAAGATGTATTATTTTATTATTTAGTAAAAAATATTACATTTATTCAACCCATGTAATACACATGGTTTTAAAGATATAACTTTTTTATTTGTGATATAAAATTACATTTATTCAACCCGTGCAATAAAGGAGGTTTTTAAAGATATATTTTTTTTTATTATTTAGTATATAAAATTTATTTATTCAACCCGTGTAATACACGGGGTTATAACCTAGTATGTTTGATATACTGAACATATTACTGATATATTACTAACTTATTTCTTGTACATGTTATTTAGTGAATGTAGAGAATAAATGAAAGAGTTGGTTGTTATGGCTCAAGTTTATGCTCCAGGATCCTCGATAATATTTCGACTTTTCCTGGGATCCCGAGTTACTCCGGTATTCGGAGTTAGTTCACCAGATATACATAGAAGAATACATGGAAGGAGTCATGTAACAGAAAGATGAAGACAAAATATCATGCGAGAATATCGGGATTATAGTTAAATGCCATAATGGTTATTGACTTGCTCCAAGATTAAAAAAAAAAACGTGTAGACGAGTAATGGGAAGGCAACGATCGATGACCAGTGGCAGATCTAGAAAATTCTTATAGGGGTAACGTTTCACAAAAAGGGGTAATGAAATCGAAAAAACGTCAAAAAAAGTCAAAAAACGTCAAATTTTTCCAAAATTTACACTATCGTCGAATCGTAAGGGGGTAGCATACAAGGTATGTCCACCACTATCGATGATTACGGTGAAGACTTGGACTTCTAGTCAAAGAGCACGTGTAGAACTTGCAGAACAAGTTTGCAACGGTTATAAAGGAATATTCCGAAGTATCCTCAGGATATCGGAGTGTTAGTTATTTTCTTATCACTATAAATAAGAGGCTAGACGGTCGAATTAGGGTTAATCTCTGCTCCCTTTCACTTTTGCACACTCACTTGTTTCATTTTGCAGCTATTAAACTCGCAATCACACAATCACTCACACTAGACTCTCTTATACAAACGATCGATCCCGTTCTCGAGTTGTTTATTTTTCATTGTTTTAATAACATTGGCTGTGGCAAACGACTTTATAGTCGGCGCCTGAGGTTTTGTGCCAGCGATCACAATCGATCAAGGGTTTTTCTCGTAAATCCTAGTGTTCGTTATTGTTTATTTATTCAGTTTCATCTCGATATCCCGAGCCATATTCCGATATTCTGAGCAGTGTTTTTAGCAAATCGAATAGTTTGTTTACATCATAATAACTATTGATAATTCCATTTACACTTTCAACGCTGGGCTCGAGTGATCTTTTTTAAAACCAAATTTAGCCAACTAAACTAGCCAAAACACAATTTGGCGACTGAAAAGCCTCATTTGTGATGTTTTCCAAACAACCTATTAGGGGGTGGGGGTGGTCACTAGTGATAGAATTCTATCACTCACAAGCACCCAATCAAGTTCCGCCATGTCATCAACCATTTTTCAATCACTCACAACCTTTTTTGGTGGCAATGGTCATCACTCACCATCACACCCAACAATTTCCCCCCAACCAACAATTACCCTCACAAAAAAACCATCACGGGCCGTGAAGAAAATAACGAAATCTGAATTCATGGTGCTATAACGCGTTGTCGTTTAGGTGGCGGTGGACTTCCACGCGTTGTCGTTGTGTATCATGGTGCTATAACGCACCGCCCCTCCTCTTATATTCTATAAAACCAAAAACCCAATATCCAACAACTTAATATACGCAAACTTCTATTAAGTAAGAAATCTTTTCGGGGATTAATCTTTCATATGGCATTCGTACTTGGAATCACAAAGAAGTTTAAGAAGAAAAATTAAGTTGCCTCCTGATTCTTTCGAACATAAAAATCTTGTGCGTGAATTAAGAATTGATTTTGATCATTAATTGTGGTTGAAATTAACTTCTAGTTCAAATGGTGGAATATCAAATTAGATATAGGTGAATCATTAATGTTGCTTTGTGCACATCCTATAAGTTTTAACTCGAAATAACAGAAACATAATCCCAAACACACCATTTTATTCACCAACAAAGAACACAGTAACATAATCCAAACACCTCCACAATCACAACAAATCCTTAAAATCCACCACGGAGACGGAGAACAAGATGAAGGGTCGACTCCTTCTGGATGTTGTAATCCGCCAAGGTACGCCCATCTTCCAGCTGCTTTCCAGCAAAGATGAGCCTCTGCTGGTCCGGTGGGATACCCTCCTTATCTTGGATCTTCGCCTTGACGTTGTCAATGGTATCCGAACTCTCAACCTCCAAAGTGATAGTCTTTCCAGTCAACGTCTTGACAAAGATCTGCATACCACCACGAAGACGAAGAACCAAATGGAGAGTAGACTCCTTCTGGATGTTGTAGTCAGCCAGAGTACGGCCATCTTCCAACTGTTTGCCAGCAAAGATCAACCTCTGCTGGTCCGGTGGGATACCCTCCTTATCTTGAATCTTAGCTTTGACATTGTCAATGGTGTCCGAACTTTCAACCTCCAATGTGATGGTCTTGCCAGTCAAAGTCTTGACAAAGATCTGCATCCCTCCTCTCAACCGGAGAACAAGGTGCAGAGTGGATTCCTTTTGAATGTTGTAATCGGCCAAGGTTCGGCCATCCTCGAGTTGCTTTCCAGCGAAGATGAGCCTCTGCTGGTCCGGTGGAATACCTTCCTTGTCTTGGATTTTAGCTTTGACATTGTCAATGGTGTCAGAGCTCTCAACTTCAAGGGTGATTGTCTTTCCGGTGAGAGTTTTGACGAAGATCTGCATGCCACCACGTAGACGGAGGACCAAGTGGAGAGTGGACTCCTTCTGGATGTTGTAGTCAGCTAGGGTTCTGCCGTCTTCAAGTTGTTTTCCGGCAAAGATGAGCCTTTGCTGGTCTGGAGGGATTCCTTCCTTGTCCTGGATTTTGGCCTTGACGTTGTCAATGGTATCCGAGCTCTCGACTTCGAGAGTGATTGTCTTTCCGGTAAGAGTCTTAACGAAGATCTGCATCTGTTAACACAAACCAATTACACCATTAGAAACCTATATATTCAAGACCAAATGCTTGTTAAATAGCCAGGCCAGATGAATCGATTCATAAGATTATAAAAAAAAAAAAAAAAACAGTAACTGAATCAAACAGATTACAAATCAAACGCTTGTCCAAAAGCCAGATTAAGTAATTCAAAAATTGTTTATCAAAACCTAATCAATTATTTGAATTGAATCAATAACCACAGATTAATTCATCAAAATCTCTATCCGTTGTAAAATCGCTAGTTCGAAGAAATTATAAAACATTCATCGATGGGTTAAAAAGAAAACAATAAACACAATTCAATTCGAATCGACTCAGAACCAGATATTCACAAAGAAAAAAAGTATCAAACAAATTTTAAGTCAATTTCTCCAATCATGAGTTACAGATCTAATACTTGTCCAAAAGCCAGATTAAACGTAATCAGGAATTCGAATTAGATCCATAAACACAGAATAATCATAATATCCTTTCTTATCAATCCACAAACATTTAAATAATCGATCGATCGAAACGAAAAGCAAAATTTAATTCGAATCGATTAATTAAGAACCAAAAAATAATTCAAAATTAAGTAGAAAAAGAATCAGAAGGATACCTTGAGTTGAGGGTTTTGAGAGAAATAAAAGTAAGAAATGTGAGTGAGGAGAAGAGGATGGTTTGGGGGTTGAATTTATAGGCAAGGGACCAAGGCGAGGCGGTTAAAGATATCTAATTATGTCGTGACACGTGTTAAAGCTGAAGAATACATTGTCGACTTCCTTAAAAGATGGTTTGGGGGTTGAATTTAAGTTGCCGTTGGCTTCTTTCCAATACTTTTCTTTTGTTTTTGGTGTTTGTAAAGATTCTATTTCTAGAATATATATATAAAAGTGAAAATAAGAATTAAATATGAAATTTATTTTAAATGTTTCAATTATTTGTATCATCGTCATCGTACTTACTAAATCCCACCAATAACAAATCTAACGTAGGATGCGAGGAGGGTAAGATATAGATAGCCTTACTTCTACCTCATAGGAATAGAGATGTTGCTTCCAGTGAGACCCCCGACTCGATAGTAGTTTTGCATCAAGCATTGGATATAAGACACATAACACTCAGCAATTAAGACAAAGGCCGAGTAGTGCATATACTCCCTTGTCTTTCGTCTATCAACGTCACCACATGATGCAAGATTAACCATCCCCTCTTTTAATGTTATTTTCATGAAATTAGTAAAATAATATTAAAATTAGTACACTTTCACTTTTGCCTCCCGAACGCTCACACATATATACATTAAAGTGCATACTGCAAACGAGCCGTAATTTCAATTATTTGTATTATATTGTTAATGTTAAATGAGATTTTACTTATAAAATTATTATATACGTAAAAGAAATCATACAAGGTTCAAAATATCTTAAAATGTTAGAACCTGGTGATTAACAAGGTACTCCTGAAAAGAAAAAAAAAATAAAAATCTAGTCAGATATTACGCTTCAGTTTATAAAAATAAAATGGAGACGTAAACTTTTTTTATATTTTATGTTACTAGTAATAAATGTAATATCTTTCAACTTTATATTTAGTTTAAATCTCTTTAACATTTTTTATATTTATATTCATATTTATTATATACTCAACATATTTACAAAACCTAATTCATATCATATCATCATTCATTCATTCATTCTTAAAAGCAAATATTGACACAAACTTAATCCAATTGTATATGAAAAATGGTTGATAAATTTGAATCAACTTTAAACATATTTCTATGCATAATAATAAATATATATGGCAAAAAAAAAATTCTTTACAAGTTATATATCATCCAAAAATATTTCTTTAGTATCTTTAAAAAAATTAGCATATATTGTTAAGAGATAGTAGCAAATTTTGGTTTTTTATAAGGTCGACGTATTATTTACGTTAACTTTCTATAATTTTGTTATAAAAGTTAGCATATATTGTTAAAAGATAGTAGCAAATTTTGGTTTTTTCTATACACAGACAACTAGGCAAGTGGTTATTAAAAAAAGTTAGCATATATTGTTAAAGCGGTTCGATCCCCACCCACCGCAAAGGTGAGGTCAGGGGGTTTTTCCTTTGCCATGTTGCGGGGTTTCCTCCTGGGACGGCTCGGGTGAGACTAGCCAATGATACCTCCGCCGTTAGGAGTGTTTGAGGGCCCGGAATAACCTGCCCTCGGATGGTCTCCGTGGTTCGAACCCGGGGTTCCGAATCCAGTAAAGGTCCTTAGGACCGCTGGACTGTGTCGCCGTTCAAAAAAAAATATATTGTTAAAAGATAGTAGCAAATTTTGGTTTTTTCTATACACAGACAACTAGGCAAGTGGTTATTAAAAAAAGTTAGCATATATTGTTAAATGCATTAGGATCAAATACAAAGGATCCTAATTGTAAGAAGTGTAAGAAGGATTTATAGAGTGACAAGTGTCCAATAACCTAAAAAAACCCACTACACAAAAAACCCACTAAAAAAAAAAACCCTTAAACATCCACCACCACCAAACCCCCCCCCCCCCCCCCCCCCACACACATCACCCACCCAAAATATATATATATATATATATATTTTTTGCCAAGGAGGTGGGGGTTTAGGTTTTTGGGTGAGGGTGGGTGTTTAGTTTTTTTTTATATATTTTTTTAGGTTTTTTTTTTTTTTGGGGGGGGGGGGGGGGGTAGGTTTTTGGGTGGTGGTGGGGTGGGGTGGGTGTTTAGGTTTTTGGTGGTGATGTAGTGAGTTTAGTTTTAGGTTATTGGACACTTGTCACTCTATAAATCCTTCTTACACTTCTTACAAATAGAAGCCTTTGTAGAATAACTTGACCCTTGTTAAGAGATAGTAGCAAATTTTGGTTTTTTCTATATAGACAACTAGTCAAGTAGAAAATAGATTACAATATAATGTAACGTAATGATCTTAGCTTTTCATAGGAAAGTGGGCAACAAAAAATTAATAAAGTATATACATGGTGGTTGATGACTCCATAGTTGATGAAGAGATAAAGACAACGTTTATGGTTGGTAGGTAGGTATCGTCCGGAACAAATCTATGTAATTTCCAAGAAAAACATATGTAATGCAACAATGTCACCCTCGCATACATACGCGTTGTATAAGGTTATACACCACAGATAAATAATCAAGATTGTCAATATTTGTTTGATGATTGAACTATACGTATATACAACTATACATAAGCTATATACACATATACATAACATATAACCTTAAAGATTTCTTTAATAACTTTAAAATATATCTAAGATTGACAAATTAGTTACACTGACATATAGTTTTTTTCAAGTTTGAATTTGTTTGCGAAATTCCTAAGTTATACGACACATAAAACATTATACGACACGTATAGTTGTAATCCTATACGTGTAGTATCGTGTTATACAACACATATATTTTTAAAATTAAATATATAACAATTTTGTATGATAACTATTTCATTAAAAAAACCTCTTCTAAACCTCTTCCTCGCACAAACATCTTCAAGCCTAGCTTGCTTCAAAACAGATCTAAAAAAACCCTAGCTTGCTTCTTCTCCATAGCCGACCCCACATCCTTCTTCTCCTCAACCGCACATCTCCGTCGCTTCTCTGCCACCGTCGACCCCACCTCCATCGCGGTGTGGGATGCAATCGACCCTCAACAGTTCTCAAACGCACTCACATCTCTCCACAGCTTTGCTCTCGTAAGTCCACTTTTCATTCTCGTTTTGTATTGATTTAGAATGAATGATTCAATATGCGATAGTGTTATTCTTGATATGTCATTGTTAATTTGAAGGTTTCATGATTTAATTGGACTTTTGAGATAGTATTATTCTTGATGATGTTCTGAAGTCTTTGATTTTGTGGATTTTGGTATGAACCGTTAACTCTATGGTGCTGTTTGTGTTGAAAAGTGGTAATCAGTTTGTTTAATTTTGTGGATTTTGGTATGAAATGTTAGCTCATTTTCTGTTTGATGCTCATCCATATACATCAGTTTGATATGAAATGCTATATGTTATTTTAGATCATAATAAAACTAAACAGTTGAATGGTTTTAAACTTTAATGACAAGAACATGTTTTTGAACTGTACACATGAAGAATGGTTTTAAACTTTGATGACAAGAACATGTTTTTAAACTAAACAGTTGAATGAACTTTTTAGATGATTGCTATACAAATTTAAGAAGTTTTTTTATTAGGATTTATGTGGAAATTGGAGTTTGATGCTAGAGAAACTAAGAAAGTAGGATTTATGATTGTTTCACATATATTTTTTTCCCAAATTGACCTTGTTATTTTGATTACTACTTTTATGTTACCTGTTATGTGCTATTGTTGATTAGTAGAAATGGGAGAGAAACAACAATGGCCAATCAACAATAGCCAAATGAGCATCTAAAATGCTTATTAGAGACTTGCATTGAAGAGATGAACACGGTGGGTAGAAAAGGATTGAGTTTGCATAAAGACTCGTGAAATAATTTAGGTAAAGTTCTTAAGGAAAAGTTTGGCTTGGATTTGACTAAAAAACAAATGAAGAATGCATATGAAAATCTTAAAGCCAAATACGTAGGTTGGGTGTATTTGAAAAACAAAACCGGCAACATATACAACGCTCACAGGAACGAATAGTGTATGAGATGTTATTACCATTTGACAATAACGACTAATGTTTGCTTGTCTAGTCTTATGCTCACAGGAACGAATAGCGTATGAGATTACGTTGTTATTAATTAGCAACTAATATGATGAGGTATTAAAATGGGTCATTGCTTTGACCCGATTCAGGTATGTGAACTGGGCTAAACTCTCATTGAGGACATAAGGTTCGACGAGAGTTAATCGAGTCATGGGTGGGCTTTGGATTACCCAAAGTGAGGTATATCAAGCGAATTGAAATTTAGATATTATGTTCTTACGAACATAATGAAATTAAAATGGAATACGGGTTAAAAGAGTATTTTTGGTCAAAACAAACTTTCAAAATGTCTTTAGTGATTAAAAGACTAAAGTTGACTAAAATGACCTCGGATGATAAACTGGACAAACGACCCATAAGGGTAGTTTGAATATGAGTTTTATAATTTGGTAAAAGTCCTTCTGGTAGAATACAGTGGAAATCTTAAACCATTTTGGCTTAAAGCTACATAGTGGGTCATTTTCGTAAATGTGTCAAACTCGAGGGTAGAATGGGGAATATAATGATTTTCCTATCATGACGCATCACAATTGAAGTTGTGATGATACATGAATAAAGATTATAGAGTGGGAAGAAGGGGTAAGGAGAAATGCGGATGAGTTAAGTCTAAGTGCTTAAATTCCCATAACGGGTCCAAATAAGTATACGCACAAAACGGACTACGGATGCGTAAAATATAAGGATAATACCCCGGGTAACGGGGTATATTCATAAAAAGGATGATCTTGCGAAAAGATGTAAATATATAAGCTCGTTTATTTAATTATGTAAACGGGTCAAATATTTGTTTATATATAAATTAGTACCGTTAGCATACGATTTAAATTTTTAAATCTAGGTCATGGGTTTATAAGTTAAGAATGTGGACAAATGTTTTACGGACTCGTAGAAACAAGTTTCGCGTAAAACTGATAAGTATTCAGAAAGTTACGGAAGTTTTCGTAACAAAAACGGCAAACTAGAGAAATGTTGTAGTAGCCAACCGTAGGCTACGGTGGCCAGCCATAACTTACGGCTAGCAGCTGTCGTTGAATGCAGCATCATCAGGCCGTAAGCTATGGCACAAAGTCGTAGCTTATGGCGGGGTATTTGTGAACTTTGTTGTTTTCGTTGTTTTGAGCTTTCGGGCTTATCTAGATTAGTTATAAACTCCATATAACTAACGTATTTCATGATTTATGAAATGTAGGTAATAATTTGAAGTATCGGATGACGATCAAGCTCAACAAATAACCGAACACGATCAAAGTTCAAGCTTCCGCATTATGATTAGTTGTTTACGAAACTAATCAACGACAACATGTTGAAATGTTTTAACTTTTATGAAAACTATTTATTAAACCTGTAACTTTATATGAATGTTTATTGCATTATTCATTTTATAAAAAGCAAAAGTTTTTATAAATTCTTAGTTATGTAAGCATGGGTCTTACGAGTTGGTAATCAGAGCTCAAGGTTAAGAGTAAATGTGTTCGGTTCAAGGCTTGATCAAGACTTCCGATAAGCTATTACGAATATTATCGGTCTAGAATAGTTAAAACTATTGTAAACAACACACAGGGCTATCGTGTGAACACACGTTTCCTCAAATAAATTGGTAAAAGACATGTATAAATAGTGAATTACTTGTATTAACAAGTATTGTAGAAAACCTTGTATTCTAGTACGGGTGCTTATTAATTTCAATGTTACTAATATTTTGTGAGCGTTTTAGTTAAAGGACGCTCGCATCTAAAGATGGCGAGAGCTTAATGATTTACGGATATAACGATGGAACGGTCCGAAGTATGACAAGTAGAGCATGCTCACCAAGGACCTAAATCATGTAACAATATCGAATAAAGGTCAAACGGCAATGAAAGCCCATTGGGGCGAGTATCTACCAGGTGCACGTTTTAAATTTATTGTTCAAATAGTAATATGCAACAAATACATAGTGACTGACAGTTGCATATGGGAATATAAAACTTGGAAACCTAGATAGGATACCTATACAGGATGATGTTTCCAAGAGAAATTAGGTGGAAATACGTGTTATTCACAGATCATGAATAACAAAACAATAAAAGAATTCAGATTTAGAAACTTGAATGGGAGTGACCATCCAAGTAGACATTATCAATAAGATTCTATCGAGGAAAAGTAACGATCACATTAACGAATGTGATTGCATAAAAGTTTTATAAAGAAAGGAAAACATTCTATATGATTTGAGATGAAAATGGTAGAACTAATAATTTTTAAATAACAATTAAACAAGGTTTTACCAAATAAAATCATAAATATGGAAATGAATCGAGGATTTACTTACATGGGAAGTAATGTGATAATTATAATAAGGTCATGCGTACCATGTGTTGATTGCTTACCCTGGCCAAGTAAGTAGTAAACACATGATACCATAAACTTCTTATAATGAGCACATTTACGTCAGATGTAGTAAAGACGAGGCTAATAGGACGAATTAAAAGGGAGCTCAAGCAGGTCAAATAAAGAATAAAGTTTGATTGTTTATAAGTGATGGATTTCACACAAACAAGTCAAACGAGTTGAATAAAGAATAAAGTTTGATTGTTCATAAGTGATGGATTTCACACAAACAAGTCAAAGGGTTGAATAAAGAATAAGGTTTGATTGTTCATAAGTGATGGATTTCACACAAACAAGTCAAACGGGTTGAATAAAGTATAATGCTTGATAGTAAATGTAAACGCAAGCCAGGTAACGAAAGCGTATTACATTAGAATAACGATCCCGGGTAATGGGACATGAATCAATAGAAAGAAAACGCAAACCGGGTAACGGGAGCGTTAAATATTTGAATAAAAGACTCGGTGATGAGTTGTAGCAAAAAAGTAAGTGCAAACCGGGTAACGGGAGCGCGATAAATTAGAATAACGAGCCCGGGAAAATGAGATGTAATTGAAGATAAACATAAACGCAAGTCGTGTAACGGGAAGCGTGGAACTAACCGACGCATAAATGACGTACGAAGTCATAGAAGCGGAAGGATTATCCGAATAGAAAACGATCTAGTCATGGACTACGATCCCGCGGGCGCGCGCGAATACCATTAGATGGTGTCCCATCTGTGTATGAAAATGGGTGTCGTAGGCAACATGCACAAAAATGGTGGTTGCTACTAAAAATGGTAGTGTTGGCTCGGTGGTGACGAGTGGTCAATACCACTTGACCCTTATGACAGGCTTAGGCGCAAGTGACCATCACCCAATTGGGATGGAACGGGTAATAGGTCTGGCAAGTGAATGCAACACATAAATGGTCTACGGATCACCCTGACCTTCGGGTTATAAGTAGTGTTAAGGTCTACGGGACCAAAATGACCTTCGGGTCACGAATCAAGAGGAATGAACCCTAGAGGCCTCACCTTAAAGAGGTGAAAGCCTAGAGAAATAGCCTACGACGCTAAATGATAGAACTTATGGGTCGCTCGGACAAAGCGAGGGAACCGGTTACGATTTCCCCCAAAAAATAAGAACAGTAAAGAAGAAATGATTGGTTATCAATTTATTGCTACGAATAATTGACATAAGTTAAAAAGAAAACGTTGAACTAAAATTCGGATTTAGTTAGAAACAACGTTTAAACAAATATAAATAGTATGAGGTGGATTAGGAAATGGTTAATATTAATAGAAACAAGTCTTGATACCAATAGGTGCAATACGATAAATTTGAAAAGAAAACCTGCGAAGACAAAAAGGTTGATATAAACTTAAACATGACGATATGCAATCACGGTCAAGAAAAATAACATAGTATATGATTTCCTTGTAACACAAGCTATGTGATTGGGATCATAAATACTTGTAAGCCTCGAGAAGGCAATGCCGTTATACCTGAGCGATGGGGTACAAGGTAACCGGTGACTGATAAGTTTAACTGGTAAGACCGGTCAAGGTCAAATTTAAATTTAAGACTTTTTTTAATGCGCTTATTATTATAGGATTTGCGTGGAATGAGCATATTGACAGATTTATATGATCGAGTGGCCAAATGGCGACTCGATCAAGAAAACGATAAAGACGAAGGATACAATATAAAGGTAATGGCTCATGAGGCCTTACACATAAAAGGCGCATACGATATGGCCTATGATAAGGCTTGACCAGAGAGATAAGATGCCAACCAAGAAAAAGAGCAAGAAGAGAATCGGGCACCACCTTGGAGCCCGAAGGACATAACCATATTTTCCTGGTATGATTATTGAATAATTAAACATATGAGCAACACTCAAGTGAAAACAAAACTAAGTTCGTTAGGTCTAACCCAATGAACTACATAAGAAAGGTTTTGGGGACGAAGCCTCTTTAAGGGGGGTAGACTTGTAACACCCCAAAAACGGGTTTAGTAATTAAACTCCGTTAATATTAAAGGATGGGTAAAATATTATCAGTGGTAAAAGTTGACCGGAATAAGCGTTAGGATTTTAAATAATCAAAGCTAACGCTAATTAAAGTGAACAAATACTTTGTAGTAAGTAAAAGTTTATAAAAGGCTCGGGTGAGTGGGACTTAAATTGAATTGGGTTGTAACACCCCAAATTTAAGTAATTTGACAAGGAATATCTAAACCTAGTTATAATAATGGCTAATTGTTAGTGAGTGTTGTATGGAGGTTTAAACAAAATTAAACTTGAGGGAACTAAACTGTTAAAAAGGAAACTCATGTTTTTAAAACAAGAAAATTAGACATAACACACACATATTGTGTGTGTATGTCGATCATCAGGTAAAAAAAACGGGAGCAACCCTAATTCATCAAATTCCATCAAATTGAAAGGGAAATTGGAGCTCAAACTCATGCATGAGCATGAATTATCGGTCACCTAAACTAGGGGATCATAATGTATGTTTAAAAACCTAGATTGGTGAAAGTCATGATTTGAGACAAGTAGAATAATTACAATTAAGTTGTTGGATTATGATCCAAGGATGAAATTAAGTGTATATATATATGCTTGATTTCGTTAGACGTAATGAAGTTATGAAATATTTGATGTAAGATTACTTGTAAGTGATTAATAAGTAGATTATGAAGTGGGTTTTGATTCTATGATGAAGTGGATGGTATACTTGTGTTTAGAATCATCATGCATGATAGTAATAGGAAGAAAGTTGAACAAATTATGAGATTGAGTACATGATCATACTTACCATGAAATGGGTTTTGTATGATATGAGGAATTGAAGTTATTTTCATGTTAATAGATGCTTGAAATCATCATGTGTATATGAATGTTTAAAGCCTTTGGCTAAGTTTGATGTTTGGGTAGTTTTCATACATATGATGCAATGGGTTGTTCGGTTTTGGGCTGACATTTGGAGTGGAAATAGTGCCTTCAAAGACATCTACCAAGATTTGTTCAGCCTAGCTAAAGATAAATGTTGTACCGTCACTGATAAGGTTGTACCCGGTGGCAATAGTTTGGATTGGAGGTGGGACTACAGCAGGTACCCTAGTTCAAGTCTGGAACAGACCCAACTAAGAAACATGTTGAGTTCGCTTTCATAGGTTAGGCTCAGTAATAGGTCGGATACATGGAGATGGATAAACCAAGAAGGACAAAATTTTCTGGTTAAGGGGTTCAGGCTTGAGCTGGCCAAATTGAGATTTGAAAAGGAGGATGATATGTTGGTAGGCTGACTCATGTAAGACCAATATTGAAATGGTCTGACTCTAGAGCGATATGTTGGTTGGCTTTATCCTGATGGCTAGACCCTTTGACTGGTTCTGTGTAGAACACTAATATTATTCTATGACCTCAGGAAAGAACTTCACTTGGAATTAGGACATGGCTATTTGAATACGTGTGTGACGTCCTGATACACACAATTTTGTTCTAGTTCTGAAATCTTTTCTGGCCAACTCATGTATCTCATTTGTTTTGCGTGAGCAAAGACCTAGCTATACATTGTCGCGCTATAGATCAATTACACCCAAAAGAGGCCCTCTAGTGCCCAAAAGGAACCCGAAAAACCTATATCAAACAAAGAAAACTCGTTTGATCTGTATATTACATCCATCTCTGCAAATGATCTCAACTGTTCTCTTCTCAATCCAGTCCCAGTCAAGGTTTCAGAATCCTAGAACGGGCTTGTGAAATATGTGGTAGGGAAACTGCATGTATGATAGTGTGTTCTGATTAAAATTCCAGGATTTGATTGTGATTTAAATTGAGTGTTCATATTAATTGAATTGAAAAACATGATAAATCAGTTGCAGACCATTTTATGAAAAAGGCCTAAGGAGATAAGTTTAAGTGGTCAAACATATTGGCAATCGCTCTGATCATCCAAAGTAAATCAGTGTTGATAAGTGAAGTCTGGTCCGAAACACTGTGATTTGATCCCATTGTAATTGTATATTAGTTTCTTTGTTTATTTGTGTTTTAGTTTATATTGTTAGTTTTTATAAAATCAAAAATCCAAAAATAGAGTGCTTATTTGTTTTATTAAAAAATGTTAACCGTTCTTGAAGATTTGATTGATCATCATGAGTTGAAAGAAATTTGAATTGTGAAATCCGGGTACAAATACTTGGATGTACCAAGTGTTCATGTGGTATTTCCCTCTGTTGTTTAGAAATGTTGCTTATGAATTTTTGAGCATGTGCAGAATTTGATTTAAATCAAGAAACATGGGTTGTTGAAGGTTGAGATGTTGTTGGTTGCTGACAAAACATGACGCATCACAATAGCAAGATGTACCTGAGTCAGAAGAACCAGATACGAGTTATCATCTGACAGTGATAGTACAATTAAAGAAGTACCTGTGAACCTGCTTGAAAGAGAAGACATTGACAAAGAAAAGAGTTGCTTAGAATCCTCCTCTTGCATTCTTTTCAACAAGATTTTCAAGAAAAGCTGGTCATGATTAAGAAGAACAAAGAGACCAAGTTTGAAGATGAAAAGATGAAGTATCTTCCCATAGAGACATGATATTGACAACAGTTTGATAAAGACAGCATAAACCCAGGGGGATATTGTAAGGCCATATAATTGAGTAGGTTTACGCTTATCTTTATCAAACACAATTATAGGCTGTTAGGCTTAGTCTTCTAGTGGGTTAGATGGTATTGGAATAAGCCATGTGGGTTAATAAAGTGATTTGGGCTTGTTTAGTCAAGAATGTGCATGTGGGCTTGGCCCAGTCTGTAACTAGGTCACCCTATGTAACTATAAATAGGGTGAGCCTGTGTCATTTTAGGGTAGCTGTTCATTATTGTTCTTCTTGTCAGTTTTTGAATTCTGTGTTGGGTGTATCAGACGGTTCTTTAGAAACCGTGTGCACTTTGATCCTAATTCAATCATTGTCGTTCTTGTTCATCGCACTTTCATTGGTATTCCGCACTTTTGATTGTGATTTTGATATCCGATTGGTAGTTTTGGGACTTACAGTTAAGGACAAAACTCGTCAAATTTAAAGGCAAAGGACATCACCTGCAATTTGGTGTAAACATAAATGACAATACTTGTAATTTACTCTTTCCTTAAAAAAACATTCTCTGGACTTTGAGGATATTCTTGTTCCTTACTATTCTAATTTTCTGGCAGGAAATTAGAAGGTGATCTTGGAAGTCTAATTCAGAATCTTGTGGTGGGACTGCATCGAGAATTTCGGGTTAGAAACTCTGCCCAACGAAGCTCTCGGGTGGTGTTTGTAGCTCGTAGAGGCGTTATAATTCTGTCTTTGGTCAGCGGGTATTTCGATCCAGTAAGAAGCTCATTGCCATCATATAGTTTTGTCAAACAAAAAAAACTAAGACAATCGCATGACTGTAATTTTACACTGTGGCAAAATTATAATTTGACAGTGAAAAAAAAAACAAAAACGATGGCAAAACTGTAAATTTGAACGGAGTGCAAATTCGTATTTTGGCTGGAGAAAAGAAAAACAAAACAAATGACAAAACTGTAAATTTACACGGGTATATGGACCAGTAACTATTCCTCTCCATGTAGTTTGTAGTATTGTATTGTATATATATAATCTTAAAATGCATGGTCGGTGGTTTTGACCATGCATTTTTCTAATTCATCCATAACTTTAAAGATTTTCCAATGCACCCCAAACTTTATAGATTTTCTAATTCATCCCCAACTTTAAAGATTTCAAATTCACCACAAACTTTAAAGATTTTCTATTTGTCCTTTAACTTTAGAGATTTTCTAATTCACCTCTCATTTTTTGGTAAGTGGCACCTTAACACCTAACTTTTGATAATTAACAACTTTGATTCGTCCTATTTTTTTCTACTTAATAACTTCACACCTCATGTTCTTCAACATTTCAATTCTTTTGTTTAAAATTACTTTTACAACTTGACACCACAACATGCGAGACATTATACTTTTCTTTATTTATGCCTAACCACATAAATGTCACGTCACGCGCAAGCATTACACGTTAATTTCTACTTAATAACTTCACACCCCATCTTCTCCAACATTTCAAATTCTTTTGTTTAAATTACTTTTACGACTTCACACCACAACGTGCGAGACATTATACTCTTCTTTATCTATGCCTAACCACGTTAATGTGACGAACGTAACATGTGTAACAAAGTAAAAAACAAGTCACGTCACGCGTGGATATCACACGTTTAAGTCATCATCGTAACACGTGCAACGACGCGCCAAACACAACGATGCCGCTGCAACGCGCGGCTCGGGTAAAAAATCTAGTATATAAATAAATATAAATACGTATGAAAATATCAAGAATATGAAGAATCTAAAAAAAGGGAAAAAACAACATAAAAGAAAAACAAAGCAAGGCCAAAAGATTAATGAGATGAAGGCACTTAACTAGAACTTATTATACCAAATAATATTTTGTCGGCTTAGGAGTAAACGTGATTTAATAAAACGTGGTTTGTAATGAAGAAAAACATGCATTGTTCACAATATTTTTTCTTTTTTAAATACAAGCTTTCTGGATAAAAGTTTATATGCCAACCCTACGAGATTAATGCTGTGACTTACTAGCAAGCGTGGAAAGGAAATGCTATGCATGCAGGGCGTTCATAAACATTGATAGTTACTTCGACAAAATTTTATGTGAAATAGGTTTGTTTAGGATCAAGAAGGGTGCTTCTAGATGTATTTTTAACACTCTACTTCTAGACAGTTAGCTAACCTGTAACCGAACTCGACAAGTTCTCTTGGGTGGCAAGTTTGCTTACAAGAAGCTCCTAAGAACACCTAAAAGTACTGTTATCATTCCTAAACCACCTGCTAATACAGAAAAACAAGTTGTAACCACCAAAGAAAACAATACCCATTTCTCAAACTAATAACCGGAGCGCTTCGGCTTCTAATTCATCCTAAAAATGAATATATACATAATAAAAAGCAACATTTTTAGGGCCAAACTTGACCCAAAACATCCCGCTTCTTATATTGTTTGTCCCACGACCAAGGAACATCTGCATGGTAAACAATAAATTTAATATTAACAAAAAGCGAGTTGATTTGTACAAATACGATATCGGAAACTATATTACATCAATGATATTATAACCTTTTTTAATGATATGATTTAGGAGGCTTTATGAACCGGTTTCCTTTTTATCAATATATATTTTATTCAATAAAATTCTAAATTAGTTATGAGAACTCATTACCTTCAGAAGAGTAACGCTCTGGGGGGAGCTCATACGGCACAGGCAAAGTAATCACATCGGGCAGATGCATTTTCTTGCTATGTGGTGAAGCCAGTGTTACAAGTTTTGTTCTTTTTGCTTCATGAGTTTTCAAAGAGGAACCGGAATATTTATTCTGAACGAAACGTGAATATTTATATAACCGTTGTGAAAAAGAAAAACAATATTCTTTATTGAAAATGAAGAAACATAAAAGACGGAAACAAACATTTTACCTCTGATGTGCTCCCACTTTCAGTACAAGAAAATACATGAGCATGGCTGGTTGAAGAAGGTAAAAACAGCACTCCAAGCTGCAAGGGTAATTTAGTAATTTTAGGATATGGGAACGCGGCTTATATTGCATCAAAATAGCAATTAGTTTGTTTAACGTATTTCTTCTTAGGGTTAACTGCACCAAAATGTACTAAACTGGACACTGGTTTGAATTTACCTAACATGTAAATCTACCATTTTGTGTAACAGATGACCTAAAACAGAGGAAAAATTGCTTATGTGGCACAAGTAAACATATCCAACTCTGATTATGATTATGTGTCGCTGTTTAAATACATAATTTTTTTCATAGCTTCGTATTATGTATAAATAAGTAACCTCACAAACAATATTAGAAAACATCCCGAGAAATCTTATTCATTACAAGTTTGAAGATACAAAATTACTCATTTGGCCACCAAATAGTATGAAATACCTCGTATGAACGAATCATCAGCTGAGTGTTGTTTTTCTGAAGTGCTCCCCAGGCAGCTTTACTGAGGTTTGATGATGTAAGCAAGAACCATCTGTATTTTAAGAAAAAAAAATCCGAAATACATTATTGATGTATAAAAGTAATAGTCCCTGATAGGGAAGACCTGGACCATAACCCCTTAACACCAGGCCCGAATCAGAACTTTGGCCAAATTGGATCCACCAGACACTTGGTTGCTGTTGAAGCGTCCACGTTTTTGTTCCACAGCATGTTACTTGTTTATTTTTTCTAGTTCCAGTTTATTTTATTTTATTTCTTTTTGAAGTTGTCAAAACAGTAATTTGAAATTCCACAAGTGTAGGATACGTGGGTGGTAGCGTGTTTAGCAGTTATTTCTTTTTTCGTTATGTACTGGAAAATGAGAAATGAGAAATCAGTTTTTGAGTTTTCTAAATTTTATTCTCTGCAGCCAGAGGGTAACTTGTTCCATTGCTATTCTATGATTTGGCAGGTTTTAGAAGGTGATCTTGGACCGCTAATTCTCGTTCTCGTGGTGTGTCTGTATCGAGAATTCGGGTTAGTTTATTCTGCTGAACGAGGCTTGCGAGTGGTGCAGTTGTATCTCGCCAGAATCGTTGTTATTGTTTTGTGTTCGTCAGGTATTTTCGATCCATATTAAGCTCATTGCCATCGGTCCCATTCCCAGACTCATGCATAAGAAATGGGAAGACAATAAGCAATAGATAAACTAAGCTATTTTTCGTTCAAATTATACATATAATTTATGCACTTAAAATGATAACAAATAAGAATCCTAGTCTAATTTGTTGAACAAAAATGATGTTGGTCGTACGCATGAACACATTGGGCGACTTTCAGCCCATATCACACGTTTTTTTCGTAGCTATTTTTTTAACCCATTTTGACCCATATAAATAAAACATAACCCGAACTAAACCAATTCATAGGCACTTACGCAAGGTTTTGACCGTTATATCGAGTAAATGTCTTTATATGAGGCATTGCACGACTGGAACATAGAAAAAAATATATCAGTATCTTGCAAAAGTAATTGACTAATATGCATCTACAATTATAAGGCAGCAATTTCAACTCATTTTAACGTTGGGCAAAAGTGAAATTGCACTAATTTTAATGTTATTTTACAAATTTCGTGAAAATAACGTTAACAGCGGGGGACGGTTAATCATGCATCAAGTAGTGCCGTTGTAGTCGAAAGACAAGGGGGGTACATGCACTAATTGGCCTTTTTGCCGAGAGTTATGCGCCTTATGTCCAAGGCTTGATGCAAAACTACTATGGAGCCGGGGGTCTCACTGGAAGCAGCCTCTCTAGTCCTATGAGGTAGAGGTAAGGCTGTCTACATCTTACCCTCCTTAGACCCTACCTTAGTTTTGCTATTGGTGGGATTTACTGAGTATGATGATGAATGAGTCAATTTGGGTTGTTATTATTTATCCCTGGTGAGTCAAGTAGGTCAAAATCAAATCAAAAGATTAAGCTAAAAGCAAAACTGGTCAAACGGGCCAATCACCTAAAGTGTATTTTTGATGTAATGCATTATATTTAAGAAGTAAAAGTAGAAAAGCAGACATTATTGTGGCATATTTCATACCAGCGACCAGTGTGGGTTGCTTTCCATTTAGCCCAGTATTTCTTTAAGAATGCTTTCTCTACATTCTTTTGAGGGCTTGGAACACAGCTCCCAGCTGCATAACCCTATTAAGTACAACAGACAATACTGGATGAAAACATAAAGAATAAAAAATAACAAAAACAAAAGTAATGACAGTAAGTAAGATCACAAACTAAAAAGCTAAGGTTCATTGGTGTAAACATTATTTCCTACATTCTCATGCACTGTCATAAGTGGCATCTTCTCTTCATAAGTGTCACAAAGAATTCATTGCATGCCCACTCAACGAGACTAAAAAACATTATAAAAATTATTATAACTTGGTTCTGTAAATTATGATTTCAGAAAATACCAAAAGTTGCATGTTCATATGTTTCTTTGGCATAGATAAGTTTTGTAACCTGTATACTATACAGGAATAGATTATCAGACTAATACACCACTGTGAGCAGAGGAAATGGTCAGTTAGGTAACTGGTCAAAACGAGTACGAGTCAAAGCAGGTTATTTTAACCAACAGGGCCACGAGGCGTAGGCCACGAGGAGAAACGAGGCGTAGGCCACAAGGAGAAACGAGGCGTAAGGCCGAGGCGGTATTAATAATAAATATAAAAATTATATGTATTATAAAAATAATAATACCAACTAATTTCATCATCAGATTCATCAAAAACACACATAAAAAAGACATGAAATGCTTGAAATTGACACAAAAAGTCAAAAATATCAAAAACAACTATCAATATCCCCTGAGGCGCAGCCTTTCTGAGCCCATGAGGCGCGCCTCAGACTCGTTTTTTGGCAGTTTCGCCTCGAGGCGCACGCCTCCAGCGTTTTTTAAAACCATGTTTAATGCAATAGTTTTTTAATCACCTTTAGTACTTCACTTATTTGAAACTTTTGAGAAAAAGGACACAAAACTTGGTGAGTAATTTCTTAAGACCTTTCTCAAGTTTAGCCCGTTTGGATCCATTTGAATATATTGTTTTACCTTTACAAACCCACATTATTAACAAAGCCCAATACAGTTTTGTCTGTTTTAGATCAAAATTGCCCCTTGTAACCTTGGGCATAAACTATGATATGGATGAATATTACCTCTAGAGAACATCTAATATCCTCGACAGTGGGCCATACAATTAAAGGTTCCCCCAGGCCCAAAGGCTTCTTATCGTCTGACACTCCCGATGACATCGAGAACGCAAACTCAGCCATCCACTTTTCGTCTAGAGAACCCAGGGACGAAAACTGTTACAGTTCAACAACATTAGTGCAAAAGTTGTATTCATATTGATGATTATCTAACTTCTGAACATAAATGATTTAGGAGGTTTTATGCTTAAGAAAAATATACAAACTTTCAACCACGTCACTCGTTTCCGTCTTAGCTTGTGCGTATATATAGTCAGACACACACACACATATACATATATATATATATATAGGGGAAGGTTAACGTGCAATATTCCTTCAGGTACGAGCGTACGTGATGAAATTACGCACGTTGTAAAACTCAAAACCCTAATCACGCATGTTGAAAAAACATAATCATGCATAGTTATGATTTTTCAACATGCATGATTATTGTTTTTCAACATGCGTGATTAGGGTTTTGAGTTTTACAACGTGCGTAATTTCATCGCGTACGCTCGTACGTTAAGGAAATTGTATTTTATACTTGTCACTATATATATATATATAGTGAAAGTGTAAAATACAATATTGCTTAACGTACGAGCGTACGTTGTGACATTATGCACGTTGTAAAATTCAAAACTCCAATCACGCATGTTGAAAAGCCATAATCACGCATGTTATACTTAGGTAATGAAGCATGTTATAATTATGTAATTAAGCATGTTATGGTTTTCAACATGCTTGATTATGTCTTTTCAACATGCGTGATTATGGTTTTCAACATGCGTGATTAGGGTTTTGAGTTTTACAACATGAGTAATTTCATAGCGTACGCTCGTACGTTAAGGAATATTGTACGTTAACCGGATATAAAACTATATATATGTATTACATGTTTGATCTGTAATAGATAAAACATAACCCAAATAGACCCATTCATAAGTAAACGTGTCAAAACTGCCACAGTAAAAACAAAATATGTGCTCCATACCTGATATATAAGTGGTGCGTTTCGGAATTCTTTATCAAAAACACAATCCTGTAAAACTGAACGGATCTTCATGTGTCCCCATTTCTTTATATTTGAACCTGAATGATATCCGGGTACAGAAGCTATTAACCTTACCTGAAATTTGTATTTACCCAGTTTGAATAAACTAATTTAAGTAATACTAACAAACACCAAACTTTCTTTACAGAAATATGAAACGAAGGTTACCGTTGCTTTGCTGTAATCAAATTTCTTAAAAAAAGATGAATTGAGGCTGAAGTTGCCTCGTTCAGGGAATTGAACAGAAAACTCAGGCCACTGCAGTTATTATAAAGTTAGTTACGTAATTTAAAATAAAATAATCTACAATAGTCGAGATGCAGTAGTATAGTACCTTTAGTGCACTAAGATAATCAATAAGATCAGATTCAAATCCACTTCCTTTATCTGAACCGTCATCTTTCCACGGGAAATCTTGCATCCACAAACCCTGGCTTTTGTTATTCCAATCGACATAGATTAAGTTTGCTGTATGGACGATAATTCGAACTCCCTGAGGATACACCAAAAACATCGCTTTGGAATGGTGTGTCCCCCATGCAATGGGTAATGGAGGTTTGTGCAAAATCCAATTTGAAGGTTTGTTTCTCTATAAAAAAAAATAATAAATAGGTAAGTAAAAAAACTGAATGCCAACAGAATGATTCAAATTCATATTTGATAATTTTGATTGATGCAAACCTTCATATGCTCCTGCCTACCATCGCTTTCACCGTGAACCACCAAAACATGTGGAATTTTCTTTAGAGTTGGACATTCTACACCACAAAAAAAATCTATATCTTTTTCCAAAAAAGAAAATAATCTAAATCACCAAAAAAATATATAATCTCCAAAAGAAAAAAAAAAGATTTAGGAGGTTGTATATGTATGCATTACAGATAGACTCAGGGAGTTTCAAGTTGTTTGACCCGTTCCCATTTAAGCTAACTTTTTTTATTTGACCCCGCCTTGAGTCACAATGCAAATCAACCCACTCATAAGTAGATACATTATTACGACATGGAAGTTCTAAATAAACAAAAAAGTACTAAAGGTGTAATATATATACCAATGTCACGGAACGCACTTGTATGGATGTTGCTCACCTGATATCAACCAGTCCAGGTCAACCATGTAGTTCGAAAGAACAGCAACGAACACATTCCCCTAACCACCGTATAAAAATAATAAATCACAAGTATTAATCACACCACAAGTGACACAATACATCTGAAATCAGTTCTTTTCTGACAAATATGGAGAAACATTGCTAATCACCTGAATCACATCCCCAATTGACACAGAATTAGTATTAGCCCATGGTTGCAGGCCTTTCACTCTCATAAGTCGAAATGTTAGTGGAATTTTATCTTTTGGTGGCTTGAAATTGCGGATTGCCTCAACAAAGATTTCCTTATCTTGAATATCGTCGTTCATCTCACTCTGCGTGTAAAAAATGAATAACTCAATTTACATAAATAAACTAAATACAAACAAGTACGCCATTGCTCATTTTAGTGAATTTTTCATTTAATAAAAATAGTACCTGCAATTTTCTAGCGAGGGCCTCGTCTTCTTCCACTTGCCGCGATCGCTTTTGTGCAAGTGATTCATCTTGAACTCCTTCAATTAAAGGCCTTTTTTGTTTGTTTGGAGAATATCTCTTTTTTACACCATTAAAAGCCTTGTACTTAAATAAGTAATGTCCAGGGATTAATTCTATTATGTCACCATCTTTAATTGTTAGCTTTTCACGAGATAAAAGCTTCTTTCGTTGTTGAGATCTAATGACAACTGGATTTGTTCCTTCCTACAAGTCAATTTAGATCAAACAAAAGTTGCATTTTTATCATTTTTAAAGTATTACAAGGTACATACATGTAATAGATAAAGATATCAAGATAAAGAACATTAAAGGGGTCAAGATGAGACGCGTATAATCATCCAACGTTCATAACTTCATAAAAAAAAAAAAAAAAAACCTTATATAAAAAAGAACACCTAGACAACTTCATAAATTCACAAATTTTGGCCAAGTTTAGCACCTGTTTGCAGGTTATAGTGTTTTAGTTGCTGCCTATATCAGAATTCTAAATCCTGCCAGATAAAAGATCACTTAATATACTAAATGCTAGGACGGCTCAACTGTACAAACAAATTAGCTGAAGCTCAGGCCCATATTTAGTCTAGCCGTCTAGGTGGATTTTGCATTGTTTGTGTTTTTCATATGTGCTTAGATGTGGTCCTGTGATTCTATATATCTATTATATTCACTATGTTACCTCCCCACCACTTCTTTAGTTATGTAGTAGCTCTCTGTTTATAGATTTCTTTAGTTCTCGCTTGTCTACTGTCTGTCTTTGGTGTTGGGGATCTCTCTCGAAGGGGTGCCTCTCTATCCCTATGAATAGAGGTAAGGTGTGCCTACATCTCTATACCAATAGCTTTGCTATTTGTGTGATTCACTGTTGTTGTTGTTGTACATTCGTTTCGCATTCATGTCTTTTTACAAATCTCTTCAAATTCCATTAGAATTGTGTCATTATGTGCTTTTTTTATAAATCGTAAACAAAATCTGTCATCATACTCCCACGCGTTACTGTGTTATAATCAAGAGTAGAAAAATATATTTATTTTACACATTTGCAACTCCTAACACTGTAAACAAATATTGAATTTTCCATCAAAATAACAAATGTTCCATAATAACTAACACAATTACTTACTTGCATCAATCCTATTATCCATTTAGGTCATACTACAAGTGTGAGAAAGAAATATGAGAATATATACCACTGCAACTTCAACAGAGCCATCATCATCAGAGACTGTAACAGACAGATGTCTGCGGCTAATTCTCTTGTCAGTGATAGGTATAAGATCGCGACCTAATATGTTAACTCCTTTGCTGATTTGAACTTTAGGGATTGAATTGGAAGTGTCTTCGTCTAGATTATCGCTCAGTGGCACCAAAACCCCAACCTTATTATTAAGATGCAATGTGTGAAAACCACCGATGCGTGTATGATAACTGTGTGAAAAGCGGTGAGATTACGTACCTGAGAAGAATGTTCCATAGATGATAGATAGGGTGATGGACATGAAACGGGAAATTATGAACCCTAGTAGGGCATGTTTGGCTAAGCTTATTATAGTTAAAATGGACTTTTGGAGAAGGACTTTTGCGAAAAAGACTTTTTGAAAAGGAGTTTTTTAAAAAAAAGTGTTTGGATTAGCTTATTGACGTAAAATGACTAAAATGAGCACTCTTTTAAATATAAGGGGGTAGAGAAGGGGTATATTGATAATTTGTAGTTTGAAAAGTTAAAAGTTGGCCAAGAAGTCACAATATTGTGACTTCTTGAAACCTCTCTTTTCTTCTTTGCAAAAAGCCATTTCTAAAAGGATTTTTGCCTTAGTCAAACACAAAAACAACTTATTGGCCTTTTTATAAGTCAATAAGCCAATAAGTTGTTTTGAAAAGCTTAGCCAAACATGCCCCATATACAGGTTGTTGAGTTATGTTGTCAAAGTAACATCTTTTTTTTTTTCTTGTTGTTTGCTCGTCAAATTGTCCCTGGGCGTTAGTTTGTTGGGTGTGAATTGAAAAAATTGCACCTCTAACATTTAAAATAGAGTTAATTGTGCGGATAGTCCCTGTGGTTTATCATTTTTTCACGTTTAGTCCCCACCTTTTCAAACTAGCATGTATAGTCCCTGTAGTTTAACAAACTGTTACTCGGATAGTCCCTGTAATGGATGGACGTTAAATAATTCAGTTAAGTGGATGTAAAATTACAAAAATACCCTTGATCCATCTCTCTCTATCAGACACATTTCTCTCTACTCTCTCTCTCTCCTTTAAAAAGCCCCCACCACAATCACCTCCGCCACCGCCATCACCACTCAACCACCACCACTATCATCACTGCCACAACAACCCTCCGCCACAACCACCACCACCGCCATCATCACCATATGCCGATCTATTTGTCAGTCTCCAACGAATTCAACGAGCCAACCGTTGTTGATGTAGTCCTTCGTTTCCTCTAAAATTTTTGTACTGTGGTGATTTAGAGGTCGAATATGCATACGACAGTGGCAAACGGGAGGCATCTGTTGCGATGATTGACTAACTGTTAAATCTAAAAGCTACATGCAAATATATGTTAGATTATTATCTGTTGTGTGAGGTTCATTGGGGAACACTAAAAAAGTGGGGAACGGCGGGGAACCGACTCAAACGAACTCCGATTGGACTCATTCCAGCGGCGTTGGAACCGTCTCGTCAAACCCTAACTAGGATCTCTTAACCCTAAACCCTAAATCATAACCCCTAAACCCTAAATATATTAGGGTTTAGCTTTAGGGTTTAGCCTTAGGGTTTAGCTTTAGGGTTTAGCTTTAGCGTTTAGAGTTTAGATTTAGGGTTTAGGGTTTAGCTTTAGGGTTTAGCTTTAGGTTTAGCCTTTAGGGTTTAGCTTTTAGGGTTTATAGTTTAGATTTTACTTTTTAGCTTAGGTTTTAGCCTTATTTTTTAGCGTTAGGGTTTAGAGTTTAGGAGTTAGGATTTAGGGTTAAGAGATCTTAGTTAGGGTTCGACGATCCGGTTCCAACGCCGCTGGAATGAGTCCAATCAGAGTTCGTTTGAGCCGGTTCCCCGCTGTTCCCCACTTTTTTAGTGTTCCCCAATGAACCTTCCCCATTATCTGTTATCTAGTATAGTTTATAGATTGTCTAAAGTTGCTCTCAAAGGCATCGATCTGTTGATGAATTTGAGGAATATACATGAAGAAGCCATCAATATTTCACAATTTAATGTTCAATTTGGGTTTTGGATCAGGTGCTAGTTTTTTTTTTTTTTTTTGTGATTCTAAAGGAACGTTATTATGGACAGATTTTGGTTTTTGATTTTTGGGTTCTACTAGAATGATTTGATCTAGAAATTTTGATTTATTGGCTCTACCGGAACGATTCGATCTAGAAATATTAACTTGTGGGTTCTGTCGGAATGATTTGATTTAGAAATTTTGATTTATGGGTTCTTTCGGAACGATTCAAGAAATTTTAATCTTTTGGTTCAGCATAATAATTTGATCGATAAATTTTATTTTTTTTAGGTTCTACCGGAATGATTTGATCTAGAAGTTTTGAGTTTTTGGGTTTTACTGGAACAATTTGATCAAGAAATTTTGATTTTTGATTTGATTTTTGGCTGCTGCTCTTTTTAATTTTGGGGCGTGATGTTAGTGGTGAAATTGCAGCAGTTGGACACTCTGTTCAGACTCTTAAGGTTGGGCAAGAAGTTTTTGGGGCACTGCATCCAACAGCTGTGAGAGGTACTTACACTGATTATGTCATACTCTCAGATGACCAGCTTACGCAAAAACCGACGGTGATGATGGCGGCGGTAGTGGCAGTGGTGATAGTGGTGGTGGCTGAGTGGTGATGGCGATGGTGGAGGTGGATGTGGTGGTGGCTTTTTAAAGGAAAGAGATGTGTCTGATAGAGAGAGATATGGTACAAGGGTATTTTTGTAATTTTACACCCACTTAACTGAATTATTTAACGCCCATCCATTACAGGGACTATCCGAGTAACAGTTTGTTAAACCACAGGGACTATACATGCTATTTTGAAAAGGTGAGGACTAAAAGTGAAAAAATGGCAAACCACAGGGACTATCCAGGCAATTAACTCTTTAAATATAAAGTTAACTTCCATTTTGCTTCCTGTGATTTGGTCATTTTAACGGTTTTGTCCCAATAGTTTAAAAATAACCATTTTCCTTCCTGATTTTTCTAACTTATCCAAAAAATCCATTAACTAGAAGGGTATTTTGGTAATTTTATAGATAAAAGTAAGGGCATGTAAGTCTTTTCACCTAAATAAACCTTTAACTTGCTTATTTACATGTATATAAATAATTCTTTTCTGATCCCCCATCTTTCCAACCACTCTTTCTACCGGCCACCACCTGTAACTATCACATGCCGACCACGACTACCGCGACTTTTAACTAAACGTTTTAATTGAGTTAGAGCCAGGGAGTAAACTACCGATATATCCCTAATTTTAATTGAACGTTTTAACTGAGTTAGAGCCAGGGAGCAAACTGGTGACAAACTCGAAAGATCAGGGAGGAAAATGGCTATTTTTAAACTATTAGAGCAAAATCGTTAAAATGACCAAACCACAGGGAGCAAAACGAGAGTTAACTCTAAAATATATTTAAGAGTGAATTGCAAGTTTTGTCCTTTATGTTTGGAGGAAATTGCAGGCGGTGTCCTTTACCTTTATATTTGACGAGTTTTGTCCTTAATGTTTCAAAATCCCGCACGTTATGTGTAACACCTCGAAAAAATCACGTCCAATGAAGTATTGACACGTGTAATAAACCCTAATGAAGTCAAACGTTGAATTTAAGGGACTAACTTTTTCGAAAAATCGAAAACTTTGATTATGAAAGAACTGGAAGTATTATCATACCTAAAATAAGATACTAAATAACCTTTTACGGTTTTATATTCACAAATGAGCCACTTGTTAATTAAGTGTAGCCGTTTATGTAATTAATTGAAAGTTTGCGCAGAAAAGGGTTAAAAGCGTCAACATGTTAATTCTTACCTCTGAGTGACCTTTTAACAAACCGAGAGCCTCATGATATTTGATTATACTCTCGGGATTGCCAATCATTGGCCACCCAAGGCTTTTATGCCCAAAAGTGAAGTTACGCGCAACTTTGCAAGTATAAGGGACTAAAAGTGTCAATATGTTTAATTATACCTCTGAATGACCTTTTATCGAGCCCGAAGCACTATGATGTTTAATAATACTTTCAAGAATTCCTAATATGGATTAGATGAGGCTTCAATGCTATTAAATGATGATTTACGCAAGTTTACGCATTTGAGGGACCTAAAGCGTCAAACTGCTAAAGTATACCGATTCGTATGTTATCGGACCTTCTGGAATATGACCATGAGATAAACATACCATAATTATCCCTAATATAGCTTAGATATAGGCTTAGAGGTGTTTGGTGCGCAAAAATAAGCTTTTAAGTCATGTAGGGACTAAAAGTGTCAAAAAGCGCACAAGTTTGCGTTTACGCGCATATCTCACATTCTGAATATCCCCGGACACCCAAAATTTATGTAAGCACTAAAATATTTTATTTTAGTGTTTGGCATAAGAAAAATCCATTCGTCACGCAATTTGGATCGATTTTTCGCGCTTATGCGCATGTCGTCGTAATTAAGCGAACATCGCGATCGTACGACCAAACGAACCGACATCCGGCATATTTTTGAGCATGTTTCATGTCCACAATGTTTAGGTAACATTTTAGGGCCTTAACGTTGGCTTAACGAGCCTTAAACATGTCGAAAATGGCCTTAATACACAACGGGGACTGAAATGGAAACTTTGGAAACTGGTTGCTGATCAGAAGGACCTAGGCGTGACACCTAGCCCCCTTGGCGTCACGCGAGGCCCTTTCAGACCAGCAAAAGTTGTTTAACCAATTGCTAATAGCTTCTAAACACTCCAAAGGCCAATGCCACATGTTAATCCCTGATATTGGGGGGCCAAACTTGCGTACCAAGGTGTCCAACAAGTGTAGGGATGAGATTATATCACGCTATTCGAGAAACGATCCTAACGGTGGTCCTTATCCTCTAAATACCCATCAAGTTCACTTGCAAAACCCACTTGAATTCTGAGATTTCTCTAAGTTGGGGTGTTTTATCACTTCATACCTGAGAATACTTGGAAGTTCAATCTTGCGGGGACCCTTTGTAAGTGTTCCTTCGTTCTTTTATTCGTTTTAGCGTTAAAGTCAAACTTTGTTTGACTTTCTGCATTAACCAGTTTATAGTCAATGCGAAGTTCGTTTGAACTTCATAACGTGAGCGTAATCACGATGGTTATAGTCCCTAGTGACTATACCTACTGATTACCACGTTATCTAGGCTCAGTGACGAGTCGTAGTTTCGGCCAAAATGCGTATTCTTGCGTATTTTGTAACCAAACTACTCTTAGGTATCAAAACCGTTTGTTTTGATACCAAACCTATTTCTAAACTTAGTTAAGCATGTTTTAACATGCTTAGCTCGTCACTTTTAGTTTAGTGCTAATGTAGGGTCGTAAGGTAAGCGATCTAAACAATCGCTTATACTTTCGAACCCGGCCCGTTTGGTCGATCATTAGGATCCGACCAAACACATTAGGTGACCATAGTATATAGGGAATAACCTTCCGAGGTTATACCTTATGGTCACGACGTTTAGTTAGTTGTATGACAGGTAGTATATATGCCTTAGGTAAATGACCAAAATACCCCTTCGGGGCTTATATTGAGATTAAACTCGTTTTGGGCATATTGGAAGGTATCCTACTAATATCACAACATATTTAAGGCATATTAACTTAGGAAACCTGTATATGACCCTTATGGTTACTCGTTACGCGCTTGTCGCTTTCGGATCGGCTTGTGTGACTAGTTTGCATAAATTAGCCGAAACGGGTCAAACCATATCTTTTTGGTCTCAAAATCCAGAATGTGTTTAAGTTACCCATATTAAACAAGCATACAAGCTTGCCGGGTCAAAAACCACATTCTAAACCGGTCTTCGCCTTATCATGCGTTTGAACTGTACTTTCCTCTTTAAAACTAACCGGTCTAAGCATAGGCTTAAGTAAAGACCCGTTAGAAATCTAATAGGTTATTAAAAACCTTCGTTCCAGATTAAGAGCTCCAGTAGAAGTACTTGTGCTTGCTGAATTGATATACGGCTGGGATTGAATTTATATTTAGCTCAGGTAAATACTCTTGACTTATTTTCCCTATACGGGCTTGGGATACGGTATTATAATAATACCGCTTGGTCGGGTATTGAATGTTTAATCGTATTCTGATTAAATTATTGAGGTAACCCGTTTTAATCTGTATTGTTTGAAATAAAAGCCTTTAGGGGTTAATGACCATGTCCCGGATATCCTTGACATCATTGTATTATAAAATGGCCACGCCTTAAGCACGGGGTGTAGGCATACACTGAAAGTTGCTTAAAGGGAAACGGTATCTCACTCTCTTGTGGGCTTATACTTGTGGCGTGTCTGTTAATCTTGACTCGGTTTCTACATCGGGCCCTGAACGTATAACGAACCTGTAAATCTGTATACAAGATTATAAATATAATTGTCCCAAGTTATAAAAGATTAATTTTGCCTTGTGCATTTTAATCAAAGTGTCAAAATATTTTGTGCCTGGTGCATCTAAATCAATTTTCTTAAACTCTTTTCAAATGAGTCGGTTGAGTGTATTTACCAGTGTAAACTGACGTATTTTTCCAAAAAGGTTGAGTGACAGGTACTGAACGTAATTGGCTGGAAGCTCAGGGCGTTAATAAGGAATCTTGCAAGTTCTAGGCGTCTAAAGTCTGTTGAACAATGTTTATGTTTTAAGATCCGCTGTGGATCCTTTACTTTCCGTTGTAATATTTTGATATTACTTTATATTCGGATTGTAAAATATTTATCTTTTGCTTCCGCTGTGCATTTAAATATTGTGTTGTTTGACCATGATGATATCAACTACGTCACGATACTCCCCACCGGGCCCACCGGTAATACGTGGAAATATCGGGGTGTGACAGGTTGGTATCAGAGCCAACACTGAGTGAATTAAACGCTAGCCTTTTGTGTTTAATCTCAGTTACACAGTTGCACATTCTTGAGTGTAGACAAGAACATAGGACAAATTCTAATTCGTTTTATTTTGTCCTTATTTGGTTCCTTTGTTATTTTCTGATTAGCTCTTGCATGGGCAAGTCATTTTCTGCTAGAAGTCCCGTTTAGGGCAACCATATACTTGTTTAAATTTAATGGAACGATTATATTTAAGATATCATTCCTATATTATAAGATCTACCATTATAATAAAATGGCAAGAATTTAAAGAGGACAAGACCTAGCCATATGTCACCTTAAGACAGGGCCAAGATGGTAGTTCCACAATTAGATTCAGATCCTTGTTAACATCTCAATTTAGGATTGTTCTGCGTTAAATATTTAAAGAATCTTAAAGGTAAAACCTAGCCTAAATGTCATTGTAGACATGGCCAAGACGGTAAAGCTTATCTAAAAGATTCCAAACCCTGTTAACATCTGTAAGTATGTTAACATTTTTGGTAAACTGTGAATCGTTAAAGTCACACAGGCCATCTTTAAAAAGGGGGGTTAATCTAAATTCCCTTATTTGAAATAATCATCCATTAGTGATGAAGTGCCTACGGGCCAAACTTGTTGTCAGATAAGACAACGACCGTGGTGGTCTCTGACCCCCGTCTAAAGATGTTGGACTACGTCCAAGCATAATAGTTTGTATGATCAATGCGATCCTGACTAATATCATCAAATGAAGATGATCATATTATAAACATCCATAAGTGATGAAATGCCTACGGGCCATAATTATTGTCCTAAGGGACTAAAGACAGTAATAGTCTTTGACTCTCTGTCCAGAAAAGGTAATGAAATATGTTCAAACCTTAATGCCTCGATTCTCTGAAATCATGGCTTGTAAATTTAAAAAAAACTGTCCTTGTGACTAGGCCTTTGCGCCACCTTAATATCCTTAATGTTTTATAACTAGGATAAATTATAATGCCTCGATTCTCTGAAATCATGGCTTGTAAATTTAAAACTGTCCTTGTGACTAGGCCTTTGCGCCACCTTAATATCCTTAATGTTTTATAACTAGGATAAATTATAATGAAAATGCTGATTAAATATAACTAACAAATTAACCAATATGGTTTATATTACCATGGTTGATGAATCGTCAAAAATGATGATTCCATAATAACCTCTGAATGAATCATCGTCGATATTTATGTAGCCATCAAACTACATGGCCGGATCGGATGAGGTCAACAGCCACCAGAGGGAGAATAATGATGCTACCATAATTAATATAACTGGTGCGGAACTGCAGGCATTAATAGATGATGCCGTTACACGAGCTCTCGACAGACAGTATGATGAATCTAGTGGTACACACTCTAAGACTCTATCTGTGGCTCGTAGTAAGCCCCCTTCTAAATCACATGAGTCAAGGGAAGACGATGTTAATAACTCGTCAAATCAGAGGAGTGTTCCGTCTGGACAGGTTGTGCTTAATCAAGAGCCATATGTTAAAACATGTTCGTATAAATATTTCGTCTCCTGCAAGCCCAGAGACTTCACAGGAGAAAAGGGAGCCATCGACTGCATGACGTGGCTCGATGAGATGGATACTGTTGTGGATATTAGCGGATATGCAGAGCAAGACATTGTGAAGTTTGTTTCACAATCTTTTAAAGGAGAAGCTCTAGCTTGGTGGAGGTCACTGATCCAAGCTACAGGGAAGATCCCTTTATACAACATGACATGGGAGCAGTTTGTTACTCTTATCAAAGAAAATTACTGTCCTCAACATGAAGTTGAGAAAATTGAGACTGAATTCTTGACATTAGTCATGGAGAACTTAGATTGTCAAGCATACCTTACAAGTTTCAATACCATGTCTCGATTGGTTCCTTACTTGATCACACCGGAACCAAAGCGAATAGCTCGCTTTATTGGGGGTTTAGCCCCAGAAATAAAGGCCAATGTGAAAGCATCGAGACCTACTACATTCAGGTCAGCGGCAGATCTGTCGCTATCTCTCACACTCGATGTGGTCAGAAACAAGGCTGCCAAAGCCTCTGAAGATGGAAAGCGTAAAAAGGAGGATGAAAATTCTCATCGCTCCGATAGGAAGGCAAAGAGGAACTCTGAGTATAAGAAGAGTTACGGGTTTAAGGAAGACAGCCAGCAGTCGGGTGAGAAGACCAGGTGCAAAACCTGTCGGAAATACCACCTGGGGAAATGCAGATTTGAATCTCAGCCTCTACCTTGTGGGATTTGCAAGTCTAAGGAACATAACACCCTGGATTGCAAGAAGTTGAAAGACGCAACCTGTTATGGTTGCAACGAGAAGGGGCATATCAGGACCAACTGCCCTAGGAATCAGAAGAAGCCCGAAGAGGCCAAGAAAACAAACGCATGAGTCTTCCAGATGAACACCCAGGAGATGGTACAGAATGATAACTATATAGCAGGTACCTTTCCTTGTAAAGCAGTTTATGCAGAAATTATTTGATGCTGGTACATATGATTCTATAATGAGCGATAAATGTTGAGAACTGTTGTCTCCACCTGATTTGGACTCCGGTCATTTAATGCGAGGTAGCAATTGACCGATGATACTTTAGAAAATGCTCCAACAAATCTTAGATTGATATTTTATATCTATTAGGAGTCACTCTTTTCTGATGTCCTTATGGCAAGCTTTCAAGCTATCCAAACTCGTCAATATAATAAAGACAGATGTGACATTTTGATCCCCTGTCAAAAAGGTGATGGACTAGGTCCAACCCTTAAATGCCATTGATGGTCTTTTGTGACCTAGGCTAAGTGATATTGATATATTTTAAAAATAACATTCATTAAGAATGTTAGTGCCATATTGGCCTGAATAGTTTAATGAAACCATGGTTAGTACATGTTAAGGCCATCAGGGTGATGAATAGCAATTGTTGAATTGCAACTAAGTAAATGATTCAATTAGTAATAGGAACCAAATCTTGAGTATGACAAACTCGGATAAGACAACAGTCAATCGTGTCATTGATGATACGATGCATGCTAATGATGCTACAATTGTAAACCTTAGAATTTCCAAAGATGTTCTTCAAACTATGATAGACGCAGCTGTTGGAAAAGCTGTGAAGAAGGCCGTGAAAAAGTTCAAGGAGCCAAATGCTACGTGCCCCAAATCTGTCAAAGGAAATACGGCTAAGGATAGGAAGCCTAAGAATGATAGCGCTTAAACTCTCCTAAAGAGTGTCAGGAGTAGTCCATATCAATAATAACGTTGGGTACGTTCTTTAAGTATAAATGCTAAGAATTCTGTTTTAATACGGATACCAATAAATCCTTCATAAATTGTAAGTATTTTAGACTTTTTAAAATCTATCATGAGAATCCTAGATATTAAGTGTGAGGTAAAGCTTACAGATAGCAAATAATAGAAACCATTTCTTCTGTTCCTATCAGAAATCGTCAAACATAAAATTCTAAAGTACACTCTCTCCAGATAAATGCATTCATATGTAATTGATATCTCTTTGATCCCTATTGATTACGAATACCAAATGGTATGACAAAAGCGCCATATGAGGATTGGTATGTCTTAATATGTTCCATAGATTGCTTCCATGCCTGATCAGTATGGAGGTTTAATGCATGGAACCACAAAGATATCCCAATGATCATATGGTACTAAAGTCAGCTAATGGCATTCAAAGAAGATATCTAGAAAATAGAATTTTTCCAAATAAATGTTCCCTGGTAAAGGAATCTGTGGACTCACAGCATAAATGTGTCACTCGTTTGACACCTGCAAGGATGGATGAACTGGAGCCTGAGATATGGAAATTCTCTGTAACCTCCTTGTATCTTGATTATCTTTTCCTAAGATTACCCTGTTTACCCCTGAGAGGCAGGTAGAGTTAAGGTTCCTATCCCATTTAAGGCTGTATTATTATGAAATCTCCAAGACGGCTAGTACCATCTTTGGAAGAATCGAAACACTGATTAACTAAGTTTTAAAATAGAGGGTTCATATAGCCTAACTCAATATTCTGAGAATTCAGTATTGTTAGCTAAGAAAGACGGTTCATTTTGCTTATGCATTGATTACCGCAACCCTATTTAGGCAACAATTAAGAATTCACCATCAGCTGCCCAGGATTGTCGATTTGTTTGACTAACGACAAGGACTAGCTATTCCTTAAAAATTAATTAAGCAGTGGTTGAAATAACCATCTCACCTTAAGATAAGCTTTTCCATAATAGTTGATTTATAAGCATCAAGGCTGCTCCTTTGGAGACCTTGTATAGATGGAATGTTAAACATCTATTGTTAGGACAATAGACTGGTAAGTCCAATTATCAGGATCTGAAAGTTGCATTGGAAACAACAAATAAGATCATACAGATCCCTAATCGTTTATAAGTTGCCAGTATTCGGCAGAAAATCAAGAATTAATGAAAGTAGCAACCCTCCTAAATTCCTGATAAGGAATAAGGTTCAACAAAAGATATCATCCAGGAAGGGTGTGCCAAATTGTTAAATTATCAGGCTAGTTTGTCACACCCCCAAAATCCACACACGGAGTACCACCGCTTGGAGGCGTGACTGACCAGGATCAAGCCACCAATCATATTGAACCATGTTATTAATAAATGTAAATCAACCAAACAATATGAAAGGTGTTCAAAAACCAAAGTATAGTATCAATGTTTAGCGGAAGCATAAATGTAAAACCCAACATAAGTAATAAGTTTAAAGAGTCATAAAGTTTTCATCAAAACATCCACAATCCGTGCCCACAACGACCGCGCCTCCCGTGCAAGCTCCATGAGTACCTATGGTCCTGCAAGGCATGTAACAGAAAGTCAACAACTAGTTGAGCGAGTTCACAGTTGGTTGTTCAGTTATAGTAATTGTATTGTAAACCTTATGTTCGTTTAGTAACCCATATATCGTATGTACTTGAATCGCAGTCTCCTAGATATGTGTGCGAAGATTGTGGTGTGTTTCCCAAGTTTTCTAGACTAGGTATATTTGTATCGCAGCCCACCCGGCATGTGTGCGAAGTTTAGAGTATGGTTCGCAGCCATTCCAGGCATGTGTGCGAAGATTAGTTCTATTATCGCAGCCATTCCCGGCGTGTGTGCCAAGAGAAGTATATGTATCACTAGTCTAGCAGTACCTACCAATAACCTTCCTCTCCCGTGGCGTAGGGCTGTAAACGAACCGAACAAACACGAACAAAGCCTTGTTCGTGTTCGTTCGTTAAGGAAATAAATGTGTTCACGAACGGTTCATGAACACTTACCGAACGAGATTTTATGTTCGTGTTCGTTCATTAAGGAAATGAGCATGTTCGCGAACGGTTCACGAACACAAATAAATTTGGCGAACGCGGGGAAGGATAAAGATAGATGGCCCAGAGGGTAGCACTCGAACTTGAATCCCTTATTGTGGAATAGGGGTCGATCGTATTCGCCGATGTAAATAATGAGAAATGAAAGGGAAATAGTGCATAAACAAGGTGAAAGAGGGTTTCCTAGTTTAATTGTTAGGGTAATAAAATAAATAAAAGTTTAATAATATAAAAAACACACATAAAATATATAAAATATATGTAAGTACAATGATCTTCAATTAAAACACATACATACGAACATAAACGAACGCAAATCAACGAATGTTCATGAACACGTTCACGAACACCTTACCGAACGTTCACGAACACAATCGAACGAACGAGACCTCTGTTCATGTTCGTTCATTTAACTAACCGAACGGAATTTTTTGTTCATGTTCGTTCGTTTATTAAACGAACGAACATAAACGAACTTCCCGCCGAACGGTTCACGAACTGTTCGCTGAACGTTCGGTTCGTTTACAGCCCTACCGTGGCGTATGGTATGTAATTCCGATAACAATTTAAGCATAAGTAATCATCCAAACCCATTCCCAACCCCGGGAATCCCATGCCTTGGTAAGAGTGTGAACTCACCTTGGTTTGCTCGGTATGCTAAGTTAAGTGCTCACAATTAATCAGTCACGACCTATAGTACGCACGTATATATATAAAATCAGTTTCGTTCGTAATGACTAGCATGCAAATCTAACATCACCTTGTGCTAGGCAGTTAACATCATGTGTCACGCAACAGTTAATCATGTTCAAACAATCCATGTTACACATAATGGTCTTTTGTAGTTTATTCTAATATGACTATCCAGTAATTCACTTAACAGAATTAGCATCCAACAGAACTAACAAACTGACTGGGTTTACTGAACTAACAGAGTTACACAGTTAGTAAGGGTTACACTCTTAACAGAGTTACATATCATAACTGAGTAAATAAAGTTAATTGATTAACCGAATTAATCAACTTAACTTAACGGAGTTAATGAACTAGTAGTGTTATGAGCTTAACAGTATTAACAAAGTTAACAAGATAAATAACTTAACCAAGTTAACAAACTAACTAACTAAATAAACAAACAATGTTACTGAATAACTTCACGAAATCACATGTGACAAATCAAGGCTTTGGCGAAATCCCTTTTTTTTGGGCCGAATTCACTAGTTGGGTGAAATCCCCCTTGGGCCGAAATCACCTGGGTCGAAATCACCTAAGGTGTTTTCGTTGGGGTGGAGGGTTTTCGTCAGGCATCATCATCATCGAATACATTCAACAGTTACGAATACAGGAACCCTAATGAGTGTCTAATAATTACAACGGCTGCAACAATCATGTACTCGAACAGATTCATTCACACATTCCATAACATCCATTACACGATCATCAGAACAATCAAATCATCATCCAATCAATTCTCATAACATAACACATATTCAACCACTATTAATATGTTGACACGATTTCAGATCCTAATCCATTTACAGCATTCGAGATCATACATTCAGATCAAACAGAAACAGGATTACCCATTACAAACTTCATAACAATGCATAGAGTCATGAAATCACTCCTTATATCATATGTATTTCAGTCAAGAACACGTTTACAGTGTAAGCATACATTATGAATGAAAACAAACTTAAATAAGTAGACTACTAACCGAACTCAAAGAGGTTTAACAAGAGAGATCTGATTTCGAGCAAGGTAATGGCAGCCGTTGGGTTCTTAGGAAACGAGAGAGAAGATATGATTAGGGTTTAGTCAGTTATCCAATGTGTGCGTAAATGTAAAACAAGTTCTATATTTATTCAATACTGGGCCAAAGCCCACTTTTGATTTCGTTGGCCTCATGTGACGAAAACACTTTGTGTTTTCGGTCATGGAGTGTTTTCATAGGAGTGTTTTCGGCTAGAGAATTTTATTAAACCCCATAACACATTATTAACACAATACACATGCATAGACACTTATAATGCACATCACGTATATAACCAATGCTTTGCGAACGAGTATTAAGTTGAGTAGAAACCTTGGAAACTCGGGTTGTCACATAGTTAAGCTCTGAATATATAGAATCATTCGGAGGAAATCGAATGTATCAAGATCAAGTAGCTCATAAGCTAAAACCTATTTAAGGAGCTTGGTGGAGCTTGCAATACAATGCACACTAGTGACAGAAGGATGTGTTTCACCAATAAGTCAAGGAGCACTATCACATAATGATATGCAGATTTATGATGTGATGAGCATCCTGTATCGATTAAGGATCGACAGGTTAATAAGCTCCAAAAGGATACTTGCACCTAATATAGGGGTCACTTTGGGAGCTTAGAAGGACTCCAGATATGTTATAGAAGTTAAGTCCATTATGCGACAAAAAAAAAGTACTTCCAGCATTTTAACAAATCTCGAGGTCGAGATTTATTTTAAGGGGGTGAGGATGTAACACCTCGAAAAAATCACGTCCAATGAAGTATTGACACGTGTAATAAACCCTAATGAAGTCAAACGTTGAATTTAAGGGACTAACTTTTTCGAAAAATCAAAAACTTTGATTATGAAAGAACTGGAAGTATTATCATACCTAAAATAAGATACTAAATAACCTTTTATGGTTTTATATTCACAAATGAGCCACTTGTTAATCAAGTGTAGCCGTTTATGTAATTAATTGAAAGTTTGCGCAGAAAAGGGTTAAAAGCGTCAACATGTTAATTCTTACCTCTGAGTGACCTTTTAACAAACCAAGAGCCTCATGATATTTTATTATACTCTCGGGATTGCCAATCATTGGCCACCCAAGGCTTTTATGCCCAAAAGTGAAGTTACGCGCAACTTTGCAAGTATAAGGGACTAAAAGTGTCAATATGTTTAATTATACCTCTGAATGACCTTTTATCGAGCCCGAAGCACTATGATGTTTAATAATACTTTCAATAATGCCTAATATGGATTAGATGAGGCTTCAATGCTATTAAATGATGATTTACGCAAGTTTACGCATTTGAGAGACCTAAAGCGTCAAATTGCTAAAGTATACCGATTCGTATGTTATCGGACCTTCCAGAATATGAACATGAGATAAACATACCATAATTATCCCTAATATAGCTTAGATATAGGCTTAGAGGTGTTTGGTGCGCAAAAATAAGCTTTTAAGTCATGTAGGGACTAAAAGTGTCAAAAAGCGCACAAGTTTGCGTTTACGCGCATATCTCACATTCTGAATATCCCCGGACACCCAAAATTTATGTAAGCACTAAAATATTTTATTTTAGTGTTTGGCATAAGAAAAATCCATTCGTCACGCAATTTGGATCGATTTTCGCGCTTATGCGCATGTCGTCGTAATTAAGCGAACATCGCGATCGTACGACCAAACGAACCGACATCCGGCATATTTTTGAGCATGTTTCATGTCCACAATGTTTAGGCAACATTTTAGGGCCTTAACGTTGGCTTAACGAGCCTTAACCATGTCGGAAATGGAGTCAATACACAACGGGGACTGAAATGGAAACTTTGGAAACTGGTTGCTGATCAGAAGGACCTAGGCGTGACACCTAGCCCCCTTGGCGTCACGCGAGGCCCTTTCAGACCAGCAAAAGTTGTTTAATCAATTGCTAATAGCTTCTAAACACTCCAAAGGCCAATGCCACATGTTAATCCCTGATATTGGGGGGCCAAACTTGGGTACCAAGGTGTCCAACAAGTGTAGGGATGAGATTATATCACGCTATTCGAGAAACGATCCTAACGGTGATCCTTATCCTATAAATACCCATCAAGTTCACTTGCAAAACCCACTTGAATTCTGATATTTCTCTAAGTTGGGGTGTTTTATCACTTCATACCTGAGAATACTTGGAAGTTCAATCTTGCGGGGACCCTTTGTAAGTGTTCCTTCGTTCTTTTATTCGTTTTAGCGTTAAAGTCAAACTTTGTTTGACTTTCTGCATTGACCAGTTTATGGTCAATGCGAAGTTCGTTTGAACTTCATAACGTGAGCGTAATCACGATGGTTATAGTCCCTAGTGACTATACCTACTGATTACCATGTTATCTAGGCTTAGCGACGAGTCGTAGTTTCGGCCAAAATGCGTATTCTTGCGTATTTTGTAACCAAACTACTCTTAGGTATCAAAACCGTTTGTTTTGATACCAAACCTATTTCTAAACTTAGTTAAGCATGTTTTAACATGCTTAGCTCGTCACTTTTAGTTTAGTGCTAATGTAGGGTCGTAAGGTAAGCGATCTAAACAATCGCTTATACTTTCGAACCCGGCCCGTTTGGTCGATCATTAGGATCCGACCAAACACATTAGGTGACCATAGTATATAGGGAATAACCTTCCGAGGTTATACCTTATGGTCACGACGTTTAGTTAGTTGTATGACAGGTAGTATATATGCCTTAGGTAAATGACCAAAATACCCCTTCGGGGCTTATATTGAGATTAAACTCGTTTTGGGCATATTGGAAGGTATCCTACTAATATCACAACATATTTAAGGCATATTAACTTAGGAAACCTGTATATGACCCTTATGGTTACTCGTTACGCGCTTGTCGCTTTCGGATCGGCTTATGTGACTAGTTTGCATAAATTAGCCGAAACGGGTCAAACCATATCTTTTTGGTCTCAAAATCCAGAATGTGTTTAAGTTACCCATATTAAACAAGCATACAAGCTTGCCGGGTAAAAAACCACATTCTAAACCGGTCTTCGCCTTATCATGCGTTTGGACCGTACTTTCCTCTTTAAAACTAACCGGTCTAAGCATAGGCTTAAGTAAAGACCCGTTAGAAATCTAATAGGTTATTAAAAACCTTTGTTCCAGATTAAGAGCCCCAGTAGAAGTACTTGTGCTTGCTGAATTGATATACGGCTGGGATTGAATTTATATTTAGCTCAGGTAAATACTCTTGACTTATTTTCCCTATACGGGCTTGGGATACGGTATTATAATAATACCGCTTGGTCGGGTATTGAATGTTTAATCGTATTCTGATTAAATTATTGAGGTAACCCGTTTTAATCTGTATTGTTTGAAATAAAAGCCTTTAGGGGTTAATGACCATGTCCCGGATATCCTTGACATCATTGTATTATAAAATGGCCACGCCTTAAGCACGGGGTGTAGGCATACACTGAAAGTTGCTTAAAGGGAAACGGTATCTCACTCTTCTGTGGGCTTATACTTGTGGCGTGTCTGTTAATCTTGACTCGGTTTCTACATCGGGCCCTGAACGTATAACGAACCTGTAAATCTGTATACAAGATTATAAATATAATTGTCCCAAGTTATAAAAGATTAATTTTGCCTTGTGCATTTTAATCAAAGTGTCAAAATATTTTGTGCCTGGTGCATCTAAATCAATTTTCTTAAACTCTTTTCAAATGAGTCGGTTGAGTGTATTTACCAGTGTAAACTGACGTATTTTTCCAAAAAGGTTGAGTGACAGGTACTGAACGTAATTGGCTGGAAGCTCAGGGCGTTAATAAGGAATCTTGCAAGTTCTAGGCTTCTAAAGTCTGTTGAACAATGTTTATGTTTTAAGATCCGCCTGTGGATCCTTTACTTTCCGTTGTAATATTTTGATATTACTTTATATTCGGATTGTAATATATTTATCTTTTGCTTCCGCTGTGCATTTAAATATTGTGTTGTTCGACCATGATGATATCAACTACGTCACGATACTCCCCACCGGTAATACGTGGAAATATCGGGGTGTGACATTATGTCCTTTAGCCATAACTCAGTTAGATTTTTTGGTTAAATATGGCCATTTGCCTTGCACATGAGGGCATTCTTGTCATTTCACCTTTTTAGGGGCTATTTTGTGAAGAATTCTTATTCAGGGACTATTTATAAAAAAACTTAAAAAATAGAAAAGCAATTATAATATCTCTCTCTCTCTCTATAATCTGAATCAAAATCGCATCCACTCTTTCTCTATCATCATCATCTTCCTTGCTTGAACTCTCAAAAATTTCTCTAATTCATATGACGATAAATGTATCAAAACTTCACTCGTTCGAAATTAAGCCCCATTCTTTACCACCATCATGACCTGCATTAACCGGATAATCAACCAACAATTAGCAACTCATATTCCAAATACTGACTAAGTTTACAAACACAGCAATAATTATCAACCTTTATCAGGATTTAAAATAAAGTCAAACAAAAGTGGATCTTGGTGCCAAAATTTTTTTATAGCTTCATGCTTCTAACAATCACAGCCACAAATGCCGTTAATTTAAATTAACCCCAAATAATAGAGCTCAAAATTCTGTCCTGAATGTTGTAAGTTTCCGATCGATCGATCTATTAACAACAAACAAACAAACCAACCAACCAATTAAATTATAATTTTTTCCAAATATCGTAACCTAACAAACGGTTTCAATCTTCCATTAAATCTCCAAAATTTCTTGTTAAAAATCAGATGAAGATAGAATATAGAACCTGGCAAAGGGTTATAGGAGCCCAAAACTTCGATATGCTTTCCATCTCTGGGAGACCTGCTATCGGCGGCCATAACTCTGTAAAAGGGCCGGTTCCGGCATCCCAACCTCGCCAATCGAAGCCTCACCACCATTTCTTCTTCTGCGTCCAAATTAGGGTTTTGGGTTCTGATGTCAATTACACCAAAGTTTGTTTTCCTCTTTGATGCGTGTGAAGTGTTATATATATTAGGTGTATATTTTAAGCCCCTTTAACACTTATTTTAGCCAAGTTTTAAATTTATAAAACACGATATTTTACTAACACTAAACACACATATGGGCAAGTGCACCCATCGTGAGCGTAGTATAGTGTTGGTAAGATACCGAGGTCGTCCAAGGACACAAGAGCTTTTAATACCGGTTTATCCTCAACGTCTAATCAAAATAAAAAGTTTAGAAAAAGGTTTTTAAACTAAGAAAAATAAAAACTAACTAAAATGCTGAAAAGTAAAATAAAAAGAAAAGACAGATAGACAAGATGAATCACTAGGTTCCGACTCGTATCTAGTGTAACCTTTGATTATTTCCGCACTTTTGCACATAATTAAGAGATTATCTTAGTTATTGTAGTAGGCCCCTCTTTTGAAGGTGACGTTACCCTCACCCCAGTAGTTTGAGTCAGCAAGGATACAATCCTAAAAGGGTGGATTATTGGAAGATAATGAATTAAGTTATTAATGCAATATTATGGTAGGCCCCTCTTTTGGAGGTGACGTTACCCTCGACTAAGTAGTCTGAGTCAGCAGGGATACAGTCCTAAATAGCCGGGTTATAGTATTAATAGTAGTTAACTTATGAGGGGGGGTCAAAGAGTTTGGACCCCCGCCATCCAATACCATGAAGCATTGAAGGAGGTCCTACTAAATTTGACCCAGGTCCATTGCAGGACCTCTAAACGCTGAACAATGGCAAGACCTTTACCAAACCGTTCCCTTAACCCCCGACCAGGTAGCCAACATACCTCCATATAGACCGTGGAGATATGAATGGTGAAAATCTTTTATTTTATATAGACAGTAAAATAATGCCAAGACACCACGGACAAACGATAAGGAAAGATCACCTTCAACATAAGTAACTAGTTATTAAAGTCATTAATACAAAACCAAATAAAAAGTGCAAAAGATTAGAAATAAAAAGTATTACACTAGACACTTTGTCTTCACCAAGTGATGTAAGAGACTTAGGCAAACATGGCCTTGATTGTCAAGAACTCTTACGATCAATCTTGGATCCCGAGACGACTCACACACTCTACGATGGACAATGGATGATGGTGGTGGATGATGGTGTTATGGTGGTGGTGGGTGGTGGGTGAAGTGTGAGAGAGGTGGTGTGCCAAGGGATGGTTTGAGCTCGGGCCGTGTCCAGTGGGCACGACCCCGTGTCCACATCCTCTATTTCTTCATTAAATGCAGCTTTGTCTTGTTAGCTGACCACGCCCCCGTGTCCGCTGAGCACGACCCCGTGTGCAGAAGAATCTTTGTACTATGAAGATTTGCCTGGATTGTGCGAATCTTATAGTTGACCACGGCCCCGTGTCCGCTGAGCACGGCCCCGTGGTGGGCAATAGAAGCTTCTACCACTTTGTCTTTTCTGCTGACACTTGGGCACGCCCCCGTGCTGGCTGAGCACGGGGCGTGTTCAGGCCTCTGATCTCTTGTTTTGCTTGGGAAGATGCTGTCGTGGGGTCGGGCATGTCACGTTTTGTTCCTTTTCTTGTATTTATGTTAGATTTTGATGTCTTTTTGCTTCTTTTGTTAATTTGAGCTCGTTTAATCCTGAAAATACAAAAGGAAGACAAAAGCACACTTTTTCCAACATTAGTACTAAAAAATGGTTGGTTTTATGCCTCATTTGATGAAATTTATATGTTAATATTTGAACACATCAAATACCCCCACACTTGAATCTTTGCTTGTCCTCAAGTAAAACTCTTTAATATGTGGCTATTTACACTCCCAAATGGAATGGGTAGAAAAGAAGGTTTTGGGCTTGTCGTAGAGTGTCGGGATTTCCAAGATTCTTTATTTAATTTTATTTTTATTTATTTACAATCTTATTCGTCATGATTTATTAAAAACTTTTCATAAGATAAATTACTTATTAGGGCATAACTTGCCTTTGTAAAATTCTATTTATATACAAGTTCACATACCTCACGGGGATCACTCAACACTCGGCCGAAAATGTATTTTTGTGGATAACTCGAGAGCGGCATGGAACTTACTCCTACTATAGGCTTGCCAAGCAATCAATCCTCCTCCTTTTTAACTTATATACCTTTGTAAATATCAAGAGGACTTTGTGGGTTAAGGGTTAGGCTTGGGTTAAAGGTAGGTGGTTGGGTTGGTGGTTAGTGGTTAGTAGAAAAAGGGCGAAAAGCGTAACAAGTGTCGGTTTTCGTAAGACTTTCTATAACTTTTATTTTGATGAAGCTATTTATTCAAACAAAGTTATTTTTTTGATGAACTTGTTTGTTTATTTTCTTTTGCTTTATCATCAACAAAATAAAATTTATTATTATTATTTTTTTTTTTTTGAAAAGTCATATGAAGAACCGAACTTGTTACTAAAACAAAGGGTTAAAAATGAAAAAGGTTTTGGTGGGTAAAAAGGGTTTTTGGTTTGGGTTATGAAATGAAAAGGTTTAGGCTCAAAGGGGCTAACTAGGGGGATTTTGGGTAGGTGGTAAAAAAAAAGAAAAATAATGGTGTAGAAATAAAAAGGTTAGTCCTAATGCCTCCATCATTTACTTACTCGGGTTTAAGTTGGTAAGGATTGGGAATGTATCGTCATGGCAAGTTCTAGAGTCGTAAGAACCAAGCGGCTATTCACACAAGAAACGAAAAATGAGCATTTAGTCAAATGATATGTAAGTGTATGCTCAATAAAGGCTCAAAACTCACTTTTGTGGGAATGGGTTTTTATGTGATCAAGTATACATAATCAAATTTTATCTAAGCTTGTCATGCCTTTTCATAATTTTCTTATGTTGGTTCTTTTTATCACGACGCTATCAGTTGTAAATTCGTAAAAATATAACCTTTTTAAGAACTTGAATTTCCCGAGTTAAACCTAGACAAGTAAAAAAAATGAAAAATATTTGAAAAAATTTTGGGGTGATTAGCGGTTCCAATAGAGTTTTGTGTAAGGCTTGTATTTAGGACTTGCGAGATTCAAGGTTTTAGCATCCCCCCCACACTTAAATTACACATTGTCCTCAATGTGTCCCAAAAATAAGTTTTTAGGTTGATTGAATGTGTAAAAAGGTGTAAAAAGCAAAAAAATTTGTGTTACTGGCTACCTGGGCACGACCCCGTGTTGAGTGAACACGGCCCCGTGTTCAGGTGCCAGTAACGAAAACTTACAGAAGGTGAACACGGGGGCGTGTTGGCTGGACACGACCCCGTGTCTATCAAGGTCTGCAGAAATAAAACAATCAGCAGGTTCAGGGGAGTGGGCACGGGGGCGTGTCTGGTGGACACGGCCCCGTGTGGACAGTCTGCAAAGTTGAAAAACAGGTTTCTTTCGTCTGTTTTCCTGTCCCGGCTTTAGTAGTACTAATGTTTAGCACTCTAAGCCTCGTTTGTACCTGTTTAATCAATGAACACTCCACCAAAACATAGCAAACATCCTACTTTTACCAATATCCAACATTCATGTCAAAGTTAAAAGAAAAATAAATGCAGAAAATAAAAGAAGTTAGGGAAAGTAAATTGTTCGACACTTTGGCACGCAGGCCATCAATTGTTCAAGAGTGAAAAAGTGTTAACCTGGGAAGTCATCAACCAACCGCTTCCTCCTCTGTTCCTTTCGCCTACTCCATAGCATCGTCATCATCATCATCGTCATCATCCCCTCCATGGCGTGCGATGTGGTCTCGTATATATCCAACATCGTCTTGGATCTCGGATAGGTTTCTTTCGATAGCTCCGACTCGGTGGTAGGTGTTGCTCGCCATGTTGTAAGTGTTCCTGGTGCACATAAGGTTTTCCTGCAATAAATCATGCAAACTTTGAAAGTTAGGAAAACCGCCTCCCGAGGAGGATGATTGGCCCGGATCACCGTGAGGTTGGTATTGGTACTGATGATGTTGCGGAGCTTGGAGGACAAGCGCTTCTTGCGGGTTCCATGCATGACCTTGCAACCTTTGAAAGGTTACCGTCCCGTCTTCTGCCTCATAAATCAGGTTCATTGAGCGGCATATGTGAATATCCACCGTACCCGACCATGGGCTCCTCTCAAATGACCTAGGTATGTGGGCGAAGTGCTTGAAGAGACAGTACACCCATCCCCCAAAGAAAATAGGAGTCGGTGCACTAGCAAGGCGGTTGTGATGCATGTTTCGGAGCATGAGGAACGGAACATCGAGCGGCCTGCGGTTCTGGATGCAGTGGAGGACAACCAAATCTCTTAACCCAACGACGCCACTACTTTCATGCCTTTGGCTAAGAGAGTAGCCGAGGAGCCTATGAATGTATCTGTATAGCGGATCCCTCAACTTCGTACTCTTAGTGCTGCTCGGATTGTAGTACCCCTCTCCAATCTGAGCCCACATGGCTTGGCGTTCGTTCTCACCTACCTCTCTCACCCGTCCAGTATTTTCTTCGTTTCCCGCATCCTCTTCCGCATACAACCCGATAATTGCTCCAAACTGAGCCATAGAGATCGAATATTTCGTTCCGCCACATCGGAATGCTACCCCGTCATTGTCGAACGGGTCGCACCTCGAGTTGAATGTGAAAGTGCTATAGAACTCCAAAGTGCATTCGTGGACGGAACGGAGCCGAGTTGTTAGAGCGACTCTGAGTGGTCCCGTGATAATGTTGTTGAAACGGTCAATTTGATTCACCAAGGTTAGCAAGTCCGTGCACGCTTGCCTCGGGTATTCCTCCGGCCTTGTTTGAAGAATCTCGTATCGAGCTCTTGCATCGAGCTCATTGGCGTTAAATCTTGTGAACTTCCTGGCCATCTGCAAGAATACACCAAAAGTTATCACGAAACAGAAATATTTTCGGAAAAAAACTGCAAACAGTTGTCTGGACACGACCCCGTGTTCAGCGGACACGGCCCCGTGTCCAGGCGTTTGTTACTAAAAAATTTCATTTTTCGACCCGGTTTCGAAAACTTGAAAATTTTTGGTCCAATAGGTGCGGTTTCCTCCGAAAATGAAACCCTAAGCACCGTTTTTCCCAAAATATCCCGTTTACCCTATCAATTTTATCTTTTTCGGTTCAAGAACAAGGGTTTGGGGTTTTTGTGAGAAATTGGGTGAATCTATGAACAATACAAGTGTATTTACTTCCCTTAACACTAATCTAACTAAATGCAAACAGATCTAAACAAAAATTTGAGGTTCGATCCGGATGAACTTCAAGAACCCTAGATTTTCCCCAAACTTTTGGTGTTTTAACTACATACAAGTAACTAATCTAACTACTAAAAGTGATAGAATCATACCTTGATGTTGTTAGAGCGATAGGAGACGTCGAAAATCTGCAAAAAATTACCTGAAACCAGAGCTTTTTCGGGGAAACGGGGCGTGTGGAATGAAGTAACTGTTTTGAAAAAGGGGATATATCCCGACAGCAGCGCGGACACGGCCTCGTGCCGAGCAAAGTTTTGAATTTTTTTTTTTAAAGTGCTCGTGTGAGTGCCCTTGTTTCCCATAGGCTTTGGTTAGAGAACTTACCGCTTTATTTGCCGTCTCAATCGTTCGTAACTTACCAGGCATGAGGTTTTACTCTTCCACTGTTTGAAGCGAAATCTCTTCTTCTTCATCCTCAATGAATCCTTGATAGAGTTTCAGCCATTGGCCATTGACTTTAAATGGAGGCCCATTTCGAGATTTAATTTCTACTGCACCGTGTGGGAAAATATGGGTGACAGAAAAAGGTCCTGACCACCTAGACTTTAATTTACCAGGAAACAATCGAAGTCGTGAATTAAACAAAAGAACTAGATCCCCTACTCGAAATTCATTAGGTTTAATATGTTTATCATGCAAATTTTTCATTCTTTCCTTATAAATTTCGGAGTTTGAGTATGCATAATTCCTAAGTTCGTCTAATTCATTTAATTGACAAAATCGATTTTTACCAGCAAATTCTAAATCTAAGTTTACATTTTTTATTGCCCAGTAGGCTTTGTGTGCAATTTCTACTGGCAAATGACAACTTTTTCCATAGACTAGCTTATATGGGGTTGTACCTATTGTTGTTTTATAAGCAGTTCGAAAAGCCCATAAAGCATCATCTAATTTATCCGCCCATTCCTTTTTATTTAACCCTACGGTTTTTTCGAGTATCCTTTTTAAACCTCTATTAGTCACTTCGGCTTGCTCGTTTGTTTGAGGGTGATATGCTGTTGAGACCCGGTGATAGACCCCGTATCTTGTTAAAAAAATTTCAAGTTGATGGTTGCAAAAATGGGTATCTCTATCACTTATTAATGCTTTAGGTGTGCCAAAATGAGAGAATAATTTTTTCAGAAATCTCACCACGACTCTTCCATCATTTGTTGGAAGTGCCTCGGCCTCGGCCCATTTAGACAAGTAGTCTACTGCCACAAGTATATATTTGTTTCCTTTCGATGGTGGGAAAGGTCCCATAAAGTCGAGTCCCCACACATCAAAAATTTCACAAACAAGAATGCCATTTTGTGGCATCTCGTTTTTGGAAGAAATATTACCTGTTCTTTGGCAAGCATCACATGTCTTGACAAGACTTTGGGCGTCTTTGTAAATGGTTGGCCAATAAAATCCTGAATCAAATACCTTTCGTGCGGTACTAGCGGCACCATGATGTCCTCCGTATGGACCTTCAGAACAATGGTGGAGAATTCTTCGTGATTCGCTACCATGTACGCATCGTCGGACGAGTTGGTCGGCACACATTTTGAAAAGATATGGATCTTCCCAAAAATAGTGTTTCACATTGGCAAAGAATTTTTTTCTTTGATAATGTGACCATCCTCTTGTGACTATACCGCTAGCTAGGTAGTTAGCATAGTCGGCGTACCATGGCTCTTCCTTATATTCCACCATTTCCAGGGACTCTGTTGGAAATTTTTCGTTGATTTGCTCGTCCCTGGTTGCCTCCAAAGCTGGGTCTTCTAAGCGCGAAAGATGATCTGCTGCGGTATTTTCTGCTCCTCTTTTGTCTCTGATTTCAATGTCGAATTCTTGGAGGAGTAGAATCCACCTAATTAAACGTGGTTTTGCGTCCTGCTTCTTGAAGAGATATCGAATGGCTGCATGATCTGTATAGACTATAGTTTTAGAAAGAACAAGATAAGAACGAAATTTATAAAAAGCAAATACCACAGCTAGTAATTCTTTTTCAGTTGTTGTGTAGTTTTCTTGTGCATCATTAAGTGTTTTACTAGCATAATAAATTGGGTGGAAATGCTTTTCTTTTCTTTGTCCCAAGACAGCTCCAACTGCAAAGTCACTAGCATCACACATGATTTCGAAAGGAAATTTCCAATCAGGCGCTATCATGATAGGTGCGTTGACTAACATTTTCTTTAAGGTTAGAAATGCTTGATTGCAATCCTTGTCAAAGATGAAAGGGGCATCTTTTTCAAGTAATTTTGTTAGAGGCCTCGAGATTTTTGAAAAGTCTTTGATAAATCGTCTATAGAATCCGACATGCCCTAGGAAACTTCTGATAGCTCTTACGGAGGATGGAGGTGGTAATCTAGAAATGGTATCTATTTTGGCTCGATCCACCTCCATTCCTTCGCTTGAGATCTTGTGACCGAGTACTATTCCCTCTGTCACCATGAAATGGCATTTTTCCCAATTAAGGGCGAGGTTAGTTTCCTCACATCGGGATAACATTCGTTCAAGGTTATCGAGGCATTGGTCGTATGAATCCCCAAAGATAGAAAAGTCGTCCATGAAGACTTCCATTGTCTTTTCTATCATGCCATGGAAGATGGCTACCATGCAACGTTGGAATGTTGCTGGGGCATTACATAGACCAAACGGCATGCGTCGATAAGCAAAAGTTCCATAGTGACTTGTGAAAGTTGTCTTTTCTTGGTCTTCGGGTGCTATCGGGATTTGAAAGTAACCTGAAAAACCATCCAAGAAACAGTAAAATTTATGACCGGATAATCTTTCTAACATTTGATCAATGAAGGGCAAAGGAAAGTGGTCTTTTCTTGTTGCTTCATTTAATCGTCTATAATCTATACAAACTCTCCATCCTGTGACGGTTCTTGTTGGTATTAGTTCATTCTTTTCGTTAGTTATTACCGTCATACCTCCTTTCTTTGGAACTACTTGGACGGGACTCACCCAAGGACTATCGGAGATAGGGTAGATAAGTCCGGCGTCAAGTAGTTTGATGACCTCGTTTTTAACCACTTCTTGAACATTTGGATTTACTCGACGTTGTGGTTGTATAACTGATTTGTAGTCATCATTCATCAAAATTTTGTGTGTGCACATAGAAGGACTAATTCCTTTTATGTCTACAAGTTTCCAAGTTATTGCATTTTTATGTTTTTTCAAAAGACTAATTAATTTTTCTTTTTCTAAGCTATCTAATTTAGACGAAATAATTACAGGTAGATTACCCTCTTTGTCTAGAAAAGCATATTCCAAACCTTTTGGAAGTTCTTTGAGCTCAAGTGGTGGGTCTTTAGGAGACTCCTTATTTGGTTGCTCATTTCGATCAAGAACTTTAAAAGTTTGTTCTATGGCGACGTCTTCTTCCACAAAGTGGTCAATCTCTTCACTTGTATCGGGTGGTTCATCTTCGTCTTCAATTAGGGGGTCATTATTGCCGATGGATATTTCATTGACCGTTCGAGATCGACACTTCTTTTAAATGCCCCTAATTGAAGAGGTAGATTGTTGATCTTCCGGTTTTTCAAAGCTTCGTGTGTTTTTACAAATGGTCGCCCCAACACTAGAGGAGCGTCATCGAGGATGACAAAGTCGGTTGGGATTACCATTTGATTTGCTTGAACCAAGACATCCTCAACTATACCGATTGATTTTATTACTTTCCGATTGGATAGAAAAATGGGTATTTGAAGTGGAGAAAAATCACCAATACTTAATTTTTCGAAAAGGTAGTTAGGCATTATGTTAACACAAAGATCTTTATCGATGGTGACATTACTAATAAACGAATTTTGAAAGAAACATGGAACCGGTGTAATGTTAATTTCAAATGGGTCTTCTTTTATTAGCGAAGTTTGATCATTAGTTAACTTAACACTTACCGTTTCGTCAATTTTAGTGTTAGTGTTTAACTCTTTTAAAAACTTAGCATGAGTGGGTACTAAACAATGATTTTCAAAAGAAGGTGGCAAGAGATTAATTTCTTCCAAATTAGACTCTTCTTGAATTTTAACGTTGTCGGACTCACCTTTTTCGTTGTTTAACTCATGTGTCGATTTTTCACTTATTTGTTCTTCCATTTTAACACTTTCAGTTATCTCTTCCTTTTTTAATTCTTCTCTTGCGCGGGACTCCTCTTCCCTTGCGCGAGCTTCTTTTATACATCGATCGATAACTCTTATGTGTTCTAATATCCTATCGGTGACTTCGGTTATAGAAAAAGAATCGGTATTTTCTAAGCTTGAATCCGGTTGTTCGACCCTTTGTTCCTCATAATACCCATATGAAGTCGATGGTTCGCACCATTGTTCTTCATTGTAAGCATATGATGGATAAGGTTCGTAATTTTGTTCTTCATAATACTCATATGAGGTGGGTTGTTCACGCCATGGTTCCTCATAATAAGCATACGAAGGTGGTGGCTCATATCTTGGTTCCTCAAAGTATGAGTATGAAGGCTCATACCTTGGTTCATCAAAATATGAGTATGAGGGAGGAGGTTCATACCTTTGGTCTTCATAGGATGTGTATGAAGTTGATGGCTCGTACCTGGGCTCCTCATAGTAGGTGTATGAATTGGATGGTTGATATGAGTGATTGTATTGAACCGAGCGTGAGTTACGACAATTAGTGCAATAATTACCCCTATAATCATCCTCATCATAGGTGTAGTTGTAACCTCCTGAGTATTGATCCATAAGAATCACTCAGCAGACCACAACCAAGTCTCGAGATCAAAAAACAAAAATAAAAACGGAAACAGAGGCTGGACACGGCCCCGTGTTCAGTGGACACGGCCCCGTGTTCAGGATCTGTATCTGGGCATTTTAATTAAATTTACTGATTTTGTTGAGCACGGGGCGTGTTCAGTGAGCACGGCCCGTGTTCAAGCTACTGTTACTGGGTGTTTATAAAATATCTGCAGCACGGCCCCGTGTTCAGCGAACACGGCCCCGTGTACAGGCTACTGTAAATGCAAAACTAAAATGCAGAAAAATGTGCGCGCGGTTTTAATTTTTTTTTTTGAAAAAAACTGATTAGGCCGTTGATTTTAAGCTTTCTTAAAATCCTTGTGTCCCCGGAAACGACGCCAAAAACTTGATGCGTGTGAAGTGTTATATATATTAGGTGTATATTTTAAGCCCCTTTAACACTTATTTTAGCCAAGTTTTAAATTTATAAAACACGATATTTTACTAACACTAAACACACATATGGGCAAGTGCACCCATCGTGAGCGTAGTATAGTGTTGGTAAGATACCGAGGTCGTCCAAGGACACAAGAGCTTTTAATACCGGTTTATCCTCAACGTCTAATCAAAATAAAAAGTTTAGAAAAAGGTTTTTAAACTAAGAAAAATAAAAACTAACTAAAATGCTGAAAAGTAAAATAAAAAGAAAAGACAGATAGACAAGATGAATCACTTGGTTCCGACTCGTATCTAGTGTAACCTTTTATTATTTCCGCACTTTTGCACATAATTAAGAGATTATCTTAGTTATTGTAGTAGGCCCCTCTTTTGAAGGTGACGTTACCCTCACCCCAGTAGTTTGAGTCAGCAAGGATACAATCATAAAAGGGTGGATTATTGGAAGATAATGAATTAAGTTATTAATGCAATATTATGGTAGGCCCCTCTTTTGGAGGTGACGTTACCCTCGACTAAGTAGTCTGAGTCAGCAGGGATACAGTCCTAAATAGCCGGGTTATAGTATTAATAGTAGTTAACTTATGAGGGGGGGTCAAAGAGTTTGGACCCCCGCCATCCAATACCATGAAGCATTGAAGGAGGTCCTACTAAATTTGACCCAGGTCCATTGCAGGACCTCTAAACGCTGAACAATGGCAAGACCTTTACCAAACCGTTCCCTTAACCCCCGACCAGGTAGCCAACATACCTCCATATAGACCGTGGAGATATGAATGGTGAAAATCTTTTATTTTATATAGACAGTAAAATAATGCCAAGACACCACGGACAAACGATAAGGAAAGATCACCTTCAACATAAGTAACTAGTTATTAAAGTCATTAATACAAAACCAAATAAAAAGTGCAAAAGATTAGAAATAAAAAGTATTACACTAGACACTTTGTCTTCACCAAGTGATGTAAGAGACTTAGGCAAACATGGCCTTGATTGTCAAGAACTCTTACGATCAATCTTGGATCCCGAGACGACTCACACACTCTACGATGGACAATGGATGATGGTGGTGGATGATGGTGTTATGGTGGTGGTGGGTGGTGGGTGAAGTGTGAGAGAGGTGGTGTGCCAAGGGATGGTTTGAGCTTGAGCCAAGCACTCCTATTTATAGGCTGAACAGAAGCTTGGGCACGGCCCCGTGTCCAGTGGGCATGGCCCCGTGTCCACATCCTCTCTTTCTTCATTAAATGCAGCTTTGTCTTATTAGTTGACCACGCCCCCGTGTCCGCTGAGCACGACCCCGTGTGCAGAAGAATCTTTGTACTATGAAGATTTTCCTAGATTGTGCGAATCTTATAGTTGACCATGGCCCCGTGTCCGCTGAGCACGGCCCCGTGGTGGGCAATAGAAGCTTCTACCACTTTGTCTTTTCTGCTGACACTTGGGCACGCCCCGTGCTGGCTGAGCATGGGGCGTGTTCAGGCCTCTGATCTCTTGTTTTGCTTGGGAAGATGCTGTCGTGGGGTCGGGCATGTCACGTTTTGTTCCTTTTCTTGTATTTATGTTAGATTTTGATGTCTTTTTGCTTCTTTTGTTAATTTGAGCTCATTTAATCCTGAAAATACAAAAGGAAGACAAAAGCACACTTTTTCCAACATTAGTACTAAAAAAGGGTTGGTTTTATGCCTCATTTGATGAAATTTATATGTTAATATTTGAACACATCACTCTTTTTCATTTTACTCCCCTCATTCTTCTTAAACTATGCTGCAGCGGGAAGCCACCACCGTCAACACCATAGTTCAACAGATGCCTTTGTTAGCCTGGTTTGGTAGTTCGTGAAGGTTCTGGTTCAGTGTGATGATGTTCCGGTGGTGGCTTGGTTCCGTATATAAAGAGAAGAGCGAGAGATTAGAGAGAGGGATAATTTTTAAGCTCTGTAAAAGAGTGATATATTGATCTCAGTAATGAATTGATGGTGTTTTTTGAGAGTTCAAAGATGATGATGATAGAGAAAGAGTGGTTGTAATTTTGTTTCAGATTAGAGAGAGAGAGGAGAGAGAGATAATAATTGTTTTTTTTAAGTTTTTTATAAATAGTCCCTGAATAAGAGTTCTTCACAAAATAGCCCCTGAGAAGGTGAAATGACAAGAACTCCCTCATGTGCAAGGCACATGACCATATTTAACCAAAAAATCTGACTGAGTTAAGGCTAAAGGACATAACGTGCAAGATTTTGAAACATTAAGGACAAAACTCGGCAAATTTAAACACAAAGGACACCGCCTGCAAATTGATACAAACATAAAGGACAAAACTTGCAATTCACTCTATATTTAATTTAGTTTATTTGTGGGACTTACCCATCACCTACTTATCTCTTCAACCTTCACCCATCACTATTGTTTTGGTCAAAAATCTGATCAAGGATAATGTAACCAAATCTATAAAGTGAGGTAGAGTGCTTAAGTGATGAACAATGATAAAATGAGTATTAAACGAATAAGATAATTAAACACAGAGATTTGTACGAGGAAAAGCTCTTGATCACTAGTAAATCGCCGGCATAAAAACCTCGGATAGTGAAAACTATCACTATCAACTATATTGCACAATTGAAAAGATATTACAACTTCGGATATTGATAAAGTGTTTTACAACAAAAGTTATGAGTGTTGTGAGAGTTCTGGTTCATAGTGTATGCGAGAGAGAGTGTGTGTGTAATTGTGTAACCTAACACTTGATCAACCCATTTTGAATAAGCCTGACAACTAAGTCTGAAAATCTTGGAAGACCATGTTCAAGCCCCATAACCGTTTGTGGAAATAGCACGTGCGACATCTTGAACGAATTATTCCCGAGATTCCAGCTGAGACTCGGTCTACTTCGTTAATAACCTACACATGAATATTAGAAAACATCAAGAAAAATTGTTAGAAATCACAAGTAATAATAAGGATTCTTGATCCTCTGAGTCACTGCACTATCCAATAAGGATAACTGATCCAAGCAACACCTCAGGATGTATGATCCATAATTATAAAAACCTATGCTCTAACAACCATCACCACCCTCAACAATCTCCACCCTTAAGTTTCACATTCAACATTTCCACAACACTTCAGATTCGATAAAACTATTTGTTTTATTTGCAGTCCAAATCGTTCTACTATCCATCTAACCCTATTTGTTTCATTTGCAACATTCGTTGGGGTCAAAAGTATAACATCCGTAAAAATTGGATCCTGAAAAGCCGACTCGTTTTGTAAACCAGATCCTAAACGAAATAAATGAAAAAATGAATTTAATTTTATGCTTTTAATATTGTGTCACACCCCGATTTCCACATGTCACCGGTGGGCCCGGTGGGGGAGTATCGTGACGTGGTTGGCAACATAATAGTCAAACAACACAATATTTAATATGCACAGCGGAAGCAATTTAAAAGATATAATACAACCGAATTTAATATTGTAATATCAAATGTCACAATATTCGGAAGTTTATCCACAGATGGATCGAAAACAAAATGGAAACAATAGTTCAACAGACTTCAGGCATCTTAAGCTTGCGAACTTCTAATGATGCTAAGGAGAAATCCCAGCCAATTACGCTTAGTACCTGCATTTAATCTTTTTGGGAAAATACGTCAGTTTACACTGGTAAATACAATCAACTGACTCATTTTGGAAAATGATTGAAAATTGGTTTGGATGCACGTGGCATAAACATTTTTATTTAACTTGGGAGAATTATTTAATATTATAATCTTGTGAACGAATTACATGTTCCTTGTGCGTTCAGTAGCCCGGATCTTGTCCGGGTTAAAGATCAATAGACACACCACAATATACTTTTGTGCACTGCCGGGTGTACGCCTACACCCCGCGCTTAAGTCGTGGCCATTTCGTAAAATGATGCCAAGGATATCCGGGACATGGTCATTAACCTCCCAAAGGCTTTAAGTAACAAGACTGTTTAAACGAGCCGATCAAATTTATTCAATTACCCACTCAACGGTGGAGGATTTGATGCCCGATCAAGCGGTATGCTATATACCGTAACCCAAGCCCGTATAGGGAAAATAAGTTAAAAGTATTTACCTGAGCAATGTATAAATCACAATAAGAAAAATGCACGTAGCTTTTACTGGTCCTCCTAATCTGGAATGAAGGTTTTATAATAACCTATTAGAATCCTAACGGGCCTTTAATTAAGCTTAACCTTAGACCGGCTAGTTTCAAGATACGGTTCGTACGCACGATTAAGCGAAGACCGGATAGAATGTGATTTAGACCTGACAAGTTTGAAGACTTGTTTAATATGGGTTTATTATTCACATTCTGGATTTTGAGATAAAACCGTTAAGGTTTGACCCGTTTCGGCTAATTTATGTAAACTTGTTACATAAACCGAACCGTACGCGTAATAAGCGTGATGGGTATTCATGAGAGCTATATACAGGTTTCCTAAGTTAATTATGCCTCAAATATGTTGTGACATCAGTAAGATGTCTTTCATTATGCCCGAAACGTGTTTAAACACAAACTAGGCCCCGTAGGGGTAGTTTGGTCATTTAAAAGTTTATAAAAGAGTTTAAGTAACAACCTGAGTTACAGGTCTGATGTAATCAGCAAAAATACATAATTTTCTAAGTTATATCATTAGGATAAAGCATATATGTGAAATTTATCATTTTTAACCAAACTATGCCCCGTAGGGGTATTTTGGTAATTTCACATAAGCCGAAAAGCTCAAAACTGAAGTCTGAGTTTATCAACCTTTGCTTACTATTAAAATATTATAATTTGCCTTATATATCAGTAGGTATCAACCCGGGTATGTCCAATATAATTTTAATACATACTTTGCGTTAAAAACGCTTAATAAGGCGATTAAAGGCCATTTCCAGGTTCGATACTTAAATCTGATATTTTTATATTTCCAGAAGGCTTTAAATAATTTATTTATCATATGTGATCAGTAGCAAAAGGTTTGGAGTCGTTTAGATATGTAAAACTCATTTTATGGCCCGTAAGGGCAAAACCGACAATTAACGGATTAAGCCTACGACTATGAGTTATGCTCAGCCTAAAATTAATTAAAAATCTTTAAAAATCCCAAAATAATATATTACATCAGTGGGTAAAATATTTGATATCAAAAAGTATGTTTAAGTAGGCTATACGCTAAATACGTCGTTTAATTAACATAAAGCCTTAATTTTACGCTAACGAGCATAACTCTTAATCTACACCTCAAACTGATGTCAAACTTTGCATACAAGTTTATATATCAGTAATTAAAGTTTCTACTCTTTTACATTTCCAAAAATCACGTTTTAAGGTAATAAAGGCATAACGGTCAACATATGAGCAATTAACGGAAACATGCATATTAATTGGATAACTAATGAACCAAGGTGTATAATCACAAAGGGTTGTACTAACATGTAACCTAGTCCAATTAAAGCTCCGAGGCATTTCTAAAACATGCCTAAACGGGTTAGAACTGAAAGTCAAAGTGAAAGTCAAACTATGTGACTTTCGGTTCCGAACCGGGTATTTACAGGAAATTGTCGGGTTGAACATGTTTAGACATGTTCTTACACTTATTACCAAGTTATAACAATGATCCAACAGGTTGTATATGATCTATAATGTTAATTATGCATAAATGGCATTTTAAGTATCCTGTTGACTTTTTATAAACTAGTTTGACCCGACTTTTGACCTGGTTAGAGTGGTAATCAGGGGGAACCCTTTTAAGGGATTATTACCCACATAATTACCTACTTATATCTACTTTTGATTCGACAAATCACTGGACCATTAGTGATTAATCTTAAAGTCAACCGTTAATTACGACGGTTTGACTTTTAAGCTAAAACTAAGCTAAAACTCAATTAAGAAAGGATTAGTAGACTTACTGAAGTCCTATGCACGAAATGTGATCAGTTGAGAGAAGGCTTGAGCTCCAGAATTGATTAGAAGTGCAGGAATGAAGGTGTGATCAAAGTGGTAAAGCATGAGGCCTTTTATAGTAAAATTTTCACCACAAATTGTTGACACCAAGGTCTACAACCCACCACAATTGATCAACACATGTTCCTAGTGCTTAGGGGGTGTCTAGGGGTCGCCCTTAATGCAAAATATCTGATAAAGGGTCGGTTAAACGCGAATGTAGGAGGCTGTCCAAAGTTTATGTTACTGTAAGTCTGACGCGGCCCGCATGAGTTTTAACCAAACCTTACGCGGGCCGCATGGCCTTTCTGATCAGATTTTACATTTTCAAGTTTCCACATCTTGTCTCTTGGCCTTTCGAAAGGGCAACCAAGCCTAATTCTTGCATTTTGACCCCTTAATATTTACCTACACGGGCTTTAGGACTTATACCCACTTTGCCAAGTCCCTGGACACTTCCGGTTAACCCGAAAAGTCATAACTTTCAACGTTAACACTTTAACCCCTCGCACACGAATTTGATCATAACTTTCTCATACGATTACGAAACTTTATGCAATTTATATCGTGCATTCTAGTGATCATAATTAACAGTTACAAAGCTTCAGGTTTGTCAAAAGGTCACTCAGAGGCATAACTTAAACATGTTGACACATTTAACCCCTGTAGTTTGTAATCTCTCACTTTTAGCTTCGTATGATCCATGATTTATTCGTTTGATGATATAAACATCATGTAGGGTTATTATGAAGTATATTTATTCACTGTTGACATTTAGAACCCGTATAATCACATACTTTCCATGTTTGTCAACTTTAGTCCTTCTATAATATCCTTTCACACGTTTTAAACATATGACACGTGTCAACACATTATAGGACATGAATTTTCAAGGTGTTACATCCTCACCCCCTTAAAATAAATCTCGACCTGAGATTTACTGAAACAAGTAAGGGTATTTTTCTTTCATCGTGGATTCAACCTCCCACGTGTATTCGGGACCCCTACGGGCATCCCATTTGACCTTTACAATAGGTACATGCTTCCTTCGAAGCTTCTTCACCTGTCGATCTTCAATCGACAAAGGTTTTTCCACAAATTTTAAGCTCTCATCTTTATGCACATCTGTATGTGGTATAACCCGTGATTCATCAGCGAAGCACTTCTTCAGATTGCAGATGTGGAACACATTGTGAATTCCACTGAGCTCTTCTGGTAAGTTTAACTTATAGGCAACTGACCCGACACGTTCGATAACCTCGAAAGGTCCTATGTATCTCGGGCTTAGCTTGCCTTTCTTACCAAATCGCATCACTCCCTTCCAGGGTGATACTTTAAGTAGGACCTTGTCACCTACTTCAAAGTTAAAAGCTTTACGCTTCGGATCAGCGTAGCTCTTCTGCCTATCACGGGCAGCTTTGAGACGGTCACGAATCTGGACAATCTTGTCCGTCGTCTCGAACACTATCTCTGGTCCTGATAATTGGACATCTCCAACTTCCGCCCAACAAACGGGTGATCTACACTTTCTACCGTATAATGCCTCGAAGGGCGCAACCTTAATGCTGGTATGGTAGCTATTGTTGTAGGAGAATTCGATTAATGGTAGGTTCTTATCCCAACTACCACCCAAATCGATCGCACATGCACGTAGCATGTCTTCCAACGTTTGAATAGTACGCTCACTTTGACCGTCAGTCTGAGGATGATAAGCCGTACTAAAATTCAAACGTGTGCCCAAAGATTGTTGGAAACTCTTCCAAAAATGTGACGTGTATCTAGTATCTCGGTCCGAGATAATAGACACAGGTATGCCATGTAAGGCTACAATCTTATCAACGTATAACTTGGCTAACATGTCGGAGCTATAAGTCTCCTTGATGGGTAAGAAATGAGCTGACTTAGTCAGTCTGTCAACTATAACCCATATTGTATCATTGCCTTTCCTTGTCTTTGGCAACTTGGTGATGAAATCCATCGTCACCATTTCCCACTTCCACGTAGGAAGTTCAGGCTGTTGTAGCAAACCTGACGGTTTCTGATGCTCGGCTTTGACTTGTGCACATGTCAAGCATTTAGCTACATGGGTGGCTACAGACTTTTTCAAGCCTATCCACCAATAATTTGCCTTTAGATCCTGGTACATCTTATCAGCTCCAGGATGAATGGAGTATTTGGAACTATGGGCTTCCTGGAGGATGACATCTCGAAGTCCTCCATAAATTGGAACCCATATTCGTCCATTTAATCTTAGAATTCCGTCCTTGCTAAGAGTTAACTGCTCCTCAGTTACTCCTAACTTTTCATTAGGATAGTTAGCTTCCAACACAGCTTCCTTCTGTGCAGCTAACAACCTTTCAATTAAATTGTTATTTATTTCCATGCGCTTGGCATTGATTCGGATGTGTTTCACCCTTTCCTTCCGACTCAAGGCATTGGCGACTACATTCGCCTTGCCGGGATGGTATCTGATTTCACAATCATAATCATTTAAAGTCTCCATCCAGCGGCGTTGCCTCATATTTAATTCCTTCTGATTAAACAAATGTTGGAGGCTCTTGTGATCAGAATAAATCACACACTTGACACCATATAGATAGTGCCTCCAAAGCTTCAGTGCGAATACAACGACACCCAGCTCCAAGTCATGGGTGGTGTAATTCTTTTCATGCACTTTCAATTGTCGTGAAGCGTAGGCAATAACTTTGCCTTTCTGCATAAGCACACACCCCATGCCAGTGTGCGAAGCATCACAATAAACCACAAATTCTTCTATTCCATCTGGCAATGTCAGTACTGGGGCGTTGCTCAGCTTTTGCTTCAGAATATCAAAGGATTCTTGTTGCTTAGGGCCCCAAACAAACTTAACCTTCTTCTTAGTTAAGGAGGTTAGGGGTGCAGCAATCCTTGAAATTTTTTCAATGAAACGCCTGTAATATCCTGCCAATCCCAGGAAGCTACGAATCTCTGTAGGCGTCTTTGGCTCTTGCCAGTTCATTACGGCTTCAACCTTAGCGGGATCCACCTGGATACCACGCTCACTGACCACGTGTCCAAGGAATTGGACTTCTCGTAGCCAAAATTCACACTTGGAGAATTTGGCATAGAGCTTCTCCTGTTGTAGAAGTTTGAGAATACAACGAAGGTGTTTCTCACGGTCAGCTTGATTCTTAGAATAAATGAGAATGTCGTCGATGAAAACGATGACGAATTTATCCAAGTAAGGCTTGCAGACGCGATTCATGAGATCTATGAATGCGGCTGGTGCATTAGTGAGCCCAAAAGGCATCACTAGGAACTCGTAGTGACCGTAACGAGTCCTAAATGCAGTCTTGTGAACGTCTTCATCTTTAACCTTCAACTGATGGTAGCCTGACCTCAAATCAATCTTCGAGAAGTAACTTGCCCCTTGAAGTTGATCGAACAGATCGTCGATCCTGGGCAACGAATACCTATTCTTGATCGTGACTTTATTAAGCTCGCGATAGTCGATGCACAGACGCATCGACCCATCCTTCTTCTTAACAAACAAGATTGCCGCTCCCCAAGGAGATGAACTAGGTCTAATGAAACCTTTAGCCAGCAATTCATCTAGCTGCGTCCTCAACTCCTTCATTTCTGTGGGTGCCAATTTGTACGGTGCTCTAGCAACAGGTGCTGCTCCGGGGATGATATCGATTCTGAATTCAACTTGTCTATCTGGTGGTAACCCAGGTAGATCTTCAGGAAAGACTTCTGGGTATTCAGAAATAACAGGGATGTCTTCTATCTTCGATTTAGGCTCATCAATAATCACTTGCGCCATGTAGATGACACACCCCTTCTTCAAACACTTGGAAGCCTTGAGCATAGTCACTTGCTCAGGTAGCCCATACTGGGTATCTCCCCGAATGGTAAGCGATTCACCAGACGGAGTCTTTATTACCACTTGTTTCTTGTTGCAGACAATTTGGGCCGGGTTATGAGATAACCAGTCCATACCCAGAACTATGTCAAAACCGGCCAACTTAAAGGGAAGTAGAGACAGAGGAAAAGAATGGTTCTTAATGGATATAACACATCCATCTAACACAGTAGAGACGGTTTCTAGGGTGCCATCTGCTAACTCCACCTCATAATTCACATTTAAGGTTTTGACAGGTAATTTCAGCAATTCACAAAACTTTTTATCAACGAAAGACTTATCAGCGCCTGAATCGAAAAGTACTCTAGCAAAGACGTCATTTACAAGGAAAGTACCTGTAATAACGTTGTCGTCCAGAACCGCTTCCTTTGTGTCCATTCTGAAGACTCTAGCATTAGTCTTCTTGGCCTCTTCAGGCTTCTTGGCGTACTTAGGGCAGTTGGTTTTAATGTGGCCCTTTTCATTGCAACGGTAGCACGTTGCGTCTTTCATCTTCTTGCAATCCAAGGTTTTGTGATCCGTGGACTTGCATATACCACAAGCATAGGTTTTTGATTGAGTCTGTGAGTTCGACTCAAGTCTGCACTTTCCAAAGTGCTGCTTCTTGCAAATTTTGCATTTGGGCTTCTCACCAGAATTATGCCCATCTTTCCTTGACTCCTATCCTTTCTTGTGGTCACCGTTCCCACGGTGCTTCTTGTTCGATCTACGTGAACCATCATCTTCACGTTTTCTCTTCTCAGCCTCTTTGTTTCTCAGCGACCTTTGTCGGACCGCATCCAGGGTAAGTGACAAAGATATGTCAGCTACAGACCTGAAGGTAGCTGGCCGAGAAGCTTTTACGCTTGCCTTGATTTCCGGGGCTAAACCACCGATAAAACGAGCGATTCTTTTTGGCTCCGGGGTTACCAGATATGGAACCAACCGGGACATCGTGTTGAAGCTCGTTAGGTAAGCTTGACAGTCAAGGTTTGTCATCACCAATGATAGAAAATCGGATTCTATCTTCTCCACCTCATGCTGAGGGCAGTAATTTTCCCTGATAAGGGCAACAAATTGTTCCCACGACATGTTGTACAATGGGATTTTTTCCGGTGGCTTGAATCAGAGATCTCCACCATGCTAACGCTTCACCCTTAAAAGACTGCGACACAAACTTAACCACATCCTTTTCAGCGCATCCGCTGATGTCTACAACCGTATCCATCTCATCCAGCCACGTCATACAGTCAATGGCTCCCTTCTCCCCAGTGAAATCCCGGGGTTTGCAGGAAACGAAATATTTATACGAGCAACCCTTGTCACGGGGTCCCTGATTTAGTATAACCTGCTAAGATGGAGCACTGTGGTTCGAGGAGCGTCGATCATCATCTTTCTTCGAGTCGTCCTTCTTGGACGGTGGCTTTGAAGGCTGCGTAGATAGGGTCCTACTACGAGTCCCACTATACTCTTCGTACTGCCTTTCCCAGGCTTGTGTAACTGCGCCGTCTATTATTGCTTTCAATTCAGCACCCGTTAAATTAATTCGGGCGTTCTCGTTATTCTCCACGCCCCGCTTGCGGTATGCTCATATAATGTATATATGCGTGGGCGCTCGGGGGGGCAAAAGTGAAAGTGCACTAATTTTAACGTTATTTTACTAATTTCGTGAAAATAACGTTAAAAGAGGGGGACGGTTAATCATGCATCATGTGGTGGCGTTAATAGCCAAAAGACAAGGGGGTGCATGCACTAATCGGCGTTTGTCTCAATTGCTGAGTGTTATGTGCCTTATGTCCAAGGCTTGATGCAAAACCACAATCGAGCTGGGGGTCTCATTGGAAGCAGCCTCTCTATTCCTACGGGGTAGAGGTAAGGCTGTCTACATCTCACCCTCCTCAGACCCTACCTTAGCTTTGCTATTGGTGGGATATACTGAGTATGATGATGATGATGATGATGTTCTCGTTATTCTCCACTGGATGACTATTACCCTCGTCCGAGTTAGCCATTTTAATTGAACTGTTGCAGAAAACAAGGACAATAGTTTATTTGGGAGTTTATTATGGAATTGCCCCTTAGGGAAATTCATTAACCATGGTAAACAGAGACCATATTTGGTTAATTTATTAATCATATTTATTTAGGATATCTACAATAATTTATCCTAATTATAAAACAATAATAGTTTTATTTGTGGCACAAAAGGCCTAGTCACATGGACAATTTAATTTATAATTTATGATTTCAGAGAATCAAATCATGAAGGTATATTGGCACAATAGGCCTAGTCACAAGGACGTTTATAAATTATAAGCTATGATTTCAGAGAATCAACGCATGAAGGTTTGAACCTAGTTCATTACCTTTATTTGACAGGGAGTCATCGCTACCACTGTCTTTTGGCTCATATAGAAATGAGCAAGGCCCGTAGGCATTGTATTACCAACGTATGGTAAAAATATGATCACCTTAATTGATGATCTTAACCCTTGATTCAAAGATCATTAAATTGGGTTAGGAATCTTCTAAAGAATCCTTATACATATAAAATGACGTGTGATTTTAACGAATCACGTCTGCCAGGAGTGTCAACAAGTCTTCAGATGTTAACTTGGATTTGAATCTTTTGAACAGGTCTTACCATCTTGGCCCGGCCTTAAAATGACCCGAAGGCTAGGTTTCACTCTTTAAGATCCTTATTTAATAATTACATAGGCAGATTATTTCAAAAGGAATGATTTTAATTTATTTATTTCATTTATAATTTTTATATGCACATAATGGCAAACATGAAATTTATAAAATAAACATTCCATTAATTTATTAAAATATTACACGCTGCCCTAAACGGGTCTTTTCAATTAACAATTACCCACGCAGGGGTCAATCAACATGCTCGTCCACGCAGGGACCTTGAACAAACATAATAGTCCACGCAGGGACCTTAAACAAACAAACTAGTCCACACAGGGACTTTAAGCAAACATCATACCCTCGTATGGGTTAACGGAAAATAGACCCACGCAGGGGTCAAAATAAACACACATACATACCCACGCAGGGGCTTAAACAAATACAGGAAATACAGTCCCACGCAGGGGCTCAACAACAATTAGAAGGATTCAGTGATCCTTCTTGTTCTTCCCTTTGATCAAGCTTGCCAATCCTTGGAAGAAGCTCTGTCTCTCCCTACGGTCACGGTGGAAGCCTCGCTCTACTTCATCCAACCTTTGTAGGATTTCCTCCCTTTCTGGGGGAGAAAACCGTGGCGGTTGCGATTGCGTCCGAATAATAGGCCTAGGAGGTATCTGGTACCCATGTGTTGGGTACCCTACTCCCCATGGATCCTCATAGGGTCCTTGGGTGTTGTAGTTCGCCGCTACCATGTACGGGTCGGCCTCCGCGTAACCATAGTTGTGGTGAGTCGGCGGTTCAAACGGGTTATACACCATGGAACCCGTATATGCCGGAATTGGGTTGTCAAAACCCATTGGCGGTGGCTGTGGTACAGCTGGGTTGGAGGGTCCACCCATTTGTGGGTCCTCCTAATGTGGCGGATAGTGGCTGCCACTGGATTGACGTGGGGAACTGAAATGGAAATCCCCTGCTCGTGACGACATGCGCGCACCGGTTCTCCCTCGCCTCGGCGGTTGCGGAGGTGCCGGCTGCACTGGCGGTGGTGGAGGCGGTGGCGTGACTGCCACGAATCTAGAATCCACAGAGGGATCCTGTTGTTGCTGCGGCTGCTGCTGCTGAGGCGACGAGTGGTGAGGAGGTGTATAGTACCACTCGTGCCGAGTGAACATGGCTTGGAAGCTTTCTGGACCACCGTAGGGTGATCCGTGGAAGGACGATCCGTCGGAGATCTCGATCGGATGGTTTGGAGTACCACTGGCAGGCTCGACGGGGTCCGTATCCTCGTCCATGTCGTCCGCATGATCACCAGAGAAATGATCCTCTGGCCCCAGTGGGTTAAAACCCACGGGTTCTTGTATGTAGTCTACCGGATTAAACCGGACCCGAAATGCATGTGTGGGGTCCCCGAAAGAATGATGCGATAGGGATCGCTGTAATGGTATGAAGGAAGGCTGAGGGTTGTTCGGCTCGTAGTCCGGTTGTGGCCCATAAGGGTTTTGGACCGGAGGTGTAGAGCTGTGTGATACCGATCTTCTGGCTGGTTCAAACAAGTTCCTCCTGTTCTGCCGAGGGTCGTCACTCTCGGTAGTAGACGGAGCTCGCGCATGTGATGGTCCAGCTTCATTATCATTGGGGGCGGTGATTGGCCCCTTGCCTCTTCCACTTCTCCTGAAGAATCTTGGCGGCATTTTCAAATCCTGTCATTATAATATGAGATAACAAAACAAAAATATATGCAATTAAAGGACAACACAAACAAAGTGGAATTTGTCCTATGTTATATGTCTAGACTCGAAAGTTTAGAAATGTGCAATTGTGTAACTGAGATTAAACATAAAAGGCTAGTGTTTAATTCACTCAGTGTTGGCTCTGATACCAACCTGTCACACCCCGATTTCCACGTGTCACCGGTGGGCCCGGTGGGGGAGTATCGTGACGTGGTTGGCAACATAATAGTCAAACAACACAATATTTAATATGCACAGCGGAAGCAATTTAAAAGATATAATACAACCGAATTTAATATTGTAATATCAAATGTCACAATATTCGGAAGTTTATCCACAGATGGATCGAAAACAAAATGGAAACAATAGTTCAACAGACTTCAGGCATCTTAAGCTTGCGAGACTTCTAATGATGCTAAGGAGAAATCCCAACCAATTACGCTTAGTACCTGCATTTAATCTTTTTGGGAAAATACGTCAGTTTACACTGGTAAATACAATCAACTGACTCATTTTGGAAAATGATTGAAAATTGGTTTGGATGCACGTGGCATAAACATTTTTATTTAACTTGGGAGAATTATTTAATATTATAATCTTGTGAACGAATTACATGTTCCTTGTGCGTTCAGTAGCCCGGATCTTGTCCGGGTTAAAGATCAATAGACACACCACAATATACTTTTGTGCACTGCCGGGTGTACGCCTACACCCCGCGCTTAAGTCATGGCCATTTCGTAAAATGATGCCAAGGATATCCGGGACATGGTCATTAACCCCCCAAAGGCTTTAAGTAACAAGACTGTTTAAACGAGCCGATCAAATTTATTCAATTACCCACTCAACGGTGGAGGATTTGATGCCCGATCAAGCGGTATGCTATATACCGTAACCCAAGCCCGTATAGGGAAAATAAGTTAAAAGTATTTACCTGAGCAATGTATAAATCACAATAAGCAAAATGCACGTAGCTTTTACTGGTCCTCCTAATCTGGAACGAAGGTTTTATAATAACCTATTAGAATCCTAACGGGCCTTTAATTAAGCTTAAGCTTAGACCGGCTAGTTTCAAGATACGGTTCGTACGCACGATTAAGCGAAGACCGGATAGAATGTGATTTAGACCCGACAAGTTTGAAGACTTGTTTAATATGGGTTTATTATTCACATTCTGGATTTTGAGATAAAACCGTTAAGGTTTGACCCGTTTCGGCTAATTTATGTAAACTTGTTACATAAACCGAACCGTACGCGTAATAAGCATGACGGGTATTCATGAGAGCTATATACAGGTTCCCTAAGTTAATTATGCCTCAAATATGTTGTGACATCAGTAAGATGTCTTTCATTATGCCCGAAACGTGTTTAAACACAAACTAGGCCCCGTAGGGGTAGTTTGGTCATTTAAAAGTTTATAAAAGAGTTTAAGTAACAACCTGAGTTACAGGTCTGATGTAATCAGAAAAAATACATAATTTTCTAAGTTATATCAGTAGGATAAAGCATATATGTGAAATTTATCATTTTTAACCAAACTATGCCCCGTAGGGGTATTTTGGTAATTTCACATAAGCCGAAAAGCTCAAAACTGAGGTCTGAGTTTATCAACCTTTGCTTACTATTAAAATATTATAATTTGCCTTATATATCAGTAGGTATCAACCCGGGTATGTCCAATATAATTTTAATACATACTTTGCATTAAAAACGCTTAATAAGGCGATTAAAGGCCATTTCCGGGTTCGATACTTAAATCTGATATTTTTATATTTCCAGAAGGCTTTAAATAATTTATTTATCATATGTGATCAGTAGCAAAAGGTTTGGAGTCGTTTAGATATGTAAAACTCATTTTATGGCCCGTAAGGGCAAAACCGACAATTACCGGATTAAACCTACGACTATGAGTTATGCTCAGCCTAAAATTAATTAAAAATCTTTAAAAATCCCAAAATAATATATTACATCAGTGGGTAAAAGATTTGATATCAAAAAGTATGTTTAAGTAGGCTATACGCTAAATACGCCGTTTAATTAACATAAAGCCTTAATTTTACGCTAACGAGCATAACTCTTAATCTACACCTCAAACTGATGTCAAACTTTGCATACAAGTTTATATATCAGTAATTAAAGTTTCTACTATTTTACATTTCCAAAAATCACGTTTTAAGGTAATAAGGGCATAACGGTCAACATATGAGCAATTAACGCAAACATGCATATTAATTGGATAAATAATGAACCAAGGTGTATAATCACAGAGGGTTGTACTAACATGTAACCTAGTCCAATTAAAGCTCTGAGACATTTCTAAAACATGCCTAAACGGGTCAGAACTGAAAGTCAAAGTGAAAGTCAAACTATGTGACTTTCGGTTCCGAACCGGGTATTTACAGGAAATTGTCGGGTTGAACATGTTTAGACATGTTCTTACACTTATTACCAAGTTATAACAATGATCCAACAGGTTGTATATGATCTATAATGTTAATTATGCATAAATGGCATTTTAAGTATCCTGTTGACTTTTTATAAACTAGTTTGACCCGACTTTTGACCAGGTTAGAGTGGTAATCAGGGGGAACCCTTTTAAGGGTTTATTACCCACATAATTACCTACTTATATCTACTTTTGATTCGACAAATCACTGGACCATTAGTGATTAATCTTAAAGTCAACCGTTAATTACGACGGTTTGACTTTTAAGCTAAAACTAAGCTAAAACTCAATTAAGAAAGGATTAGTAGACTTACTGAAGTCCTATGCACGAAATGTGATCAGTTGAGAGAAGGCTTGAGCTCCAGAATTGATCAGAAGTGCAGGAATGAAGGTGTGATCAAAGTGGTAAAGCATGAGGCCTTTTATAGTAAAATTTTCACCACAAATTGTTGACACCAAGGTCTACAACCCACCACAATTGATCAACACATGTTCCTAGTGCTTAGGGGGTGTCTAGGGGTCGCCCTTAATGCAAAATATCTGATAAAGGGTCGGTTAAACACGAATGTAGGAGGCTGTCCAAATTTTCTGTTACTGTAAGTCTGACGCGGCCCGCATGAGTTTTAACCAAACCTTACGCGGGCCGCATGGCCCTTCTGATCAGATTTTACATTTTCAAGTTTCCACATCTTGTCTCTTGGCCTTTCGAAAGGGCAACCAAGCCTAATTCTTGCATTTTGACCCCTTAATATTTACCTACAAGGGCTTTAGGACTTATACCCACTTTGCCAAGTCCCTGGACACTTCCGGTTAACCCGAAAAGTCATAACTTTCAACGTTAACACTTTAACCCCTCGCACACGAATTTGATCATAACTTTCTCATACGATTACGAAACTTTATGCAATTTATATCGTGCATTCTAGTGATCATAATTAACAGTTACAAAGCTTCGGGTTTGTCAAAAGGTCACTCAGAGGTATAACTTAAACATGTTGACACATTTAACCCCTGTAGTTTGTAATCTCTCACTTTTAGCTTCGTATGATCCATGATTTATTCGTTTGATGATATAAACATCATGTAGGGTTATTATGAAGTATATTTATTCACTGTTGACATTTAGAACCCGTATAATCACATACTTTCCATGTTTGTCAACTTTAGTCCTTCTATAATATCCTTTCACACGTTTTAAACATATGACACGTGTCAACACATTATAGGACGTGAATTTTCGAGGTGTTACATATTGCCACATATTATTAATTAATAACGGGTTAAAAACGTTAATTGTATATATAAATCTCAGTTAGTTCTGTTAAATATATAAAGGAAATTAAATAACAAAGTTGGATTTAATGGCTAGTGTGTTTTACACTTTGTAACGCAGTTATTCCCCAACCAAAAAATCTAAATGTTTCCATAGGTCCAAGTTAGGGGTTAAATGCGTTACAAAATGCAAACCACTGGGATCATCCATGTACTTTTGGCAAAGTTGGGTACTAAATCCGTTACAAAGTGCAAACCATATGGACTATCAGTGCACTTTTGAAAAGCTAAGGACCAAATCCAAAAATTTGATAAACCACAACGACCATTCATGCCCTTTACTCTTTCCAAACGTTGATTGAATAATCTTAACCACTCGTTTTCATTTTCCCATTCTCAGATAATTTATATTCACTTTCTCTTATGTCAAGCTAAACATATGAACCTAAGGGTTTGTTTGGTATGGGATAATGGAATAGACAAGGTAATGGAATGGACAAAGGAATAAAATAGACCATTCCATGGTTTTGTTTGGTTACCATGTTGGAAAGGAATGAATCATTACCTTGTAGTGTTTGGTGGGCATGAAAAGAAGAAGGAATAAAATCGGCGATGGGTGGCGGTGGGTGGCGGCGACCATCGGATGCAGCAGCGGTGGTGGGTTGTGGCGGTGGTGGTGCTGCTGTTCGGTGGCCGAGGGTGGAGATGGTCGATAGTGGTGCCGGTGTTGTGGCGAAGGGTGGTGGCAGCAGGTGGCGAGGTTGTCGGTGGTAGTGGCTAGTAGTGGCGGCGGTGTTCGGTGGCGGAGGGTGGCGATGATGGTGGGTTGTGTAGGCGGTGGACGGTGGTGTTCGGTGGTTGGTGGTGGCGATGGCACCGGTGTTCGGTGTTGGTGGTCGGCGATGGCGACGGCGGGTCGTGGCGATGGTGGCGCCGATGGTCGACGATGTAAGGTTCACCTTGACCAACTAAATACATTTTTTTCATTAGTTAAGTTTATTCCGACTCTTATTCCTGCATACCAAACACTACTTAAGTTTATTATGTTAAATTGTGTGTACTATTATATGCCATGCGTTCTAATTTTTGAATTCAAAAGAGTGTACCTTCTTGTTTTTGTTGGAGGCTTCCCGTCTAGCATCATCATAGCTTACCCCGGTTAGTTGAAGCGGAGTGCTGCAGTAGTCAATTAGTTTTTGCGTTTGTGACCCGATGCTCATAACTAGGTTCAACTCTGAAATATCATCACTAGGATTCCAGCCCTCAAACCAATCAGTGGTCGATGGTATGTAACATTCGTCGATTGAATCTTTATCAGCCTCGTTACTTCTTCTGTAGACCTTTATGGTATCCACATGTGGTATTGTGAATTCATCTGTCGTAGGCTGATCTGTCATTTCTAATGCGATGATGTTTTCTTGTACTACAGCAGCCTCGTGTAATGGGATGTTGTCACTGAACAGGTCTGTCAATAACGTCGAAATCTGTTGATCATGCTGCTTTATGTCTTCTAATGGCGTTGTCGGAGCTTGTTCATTTTGATGATCATCGGTAATGATGTTGTCCGAGGTTGTCGCATGTTATTGATCCTGGCGATTTAGGTTTTCATCATCCACATGCTGATGGTTTTCATTGCCATACGTTTCTTCATCTTTGTCAAATTCATCATAATCTTCAACATCTGACAACGGCCCATTGTTGTATATATACTCTTCCATGTAGTCGATCATACCAGATGTTATATACTTTATGATAGGCAGTTCGACAACTTCATTGAAAATTTGGTGCATTTTGTTGTATTCATGGATGTACAGAAGCTGCATATAAATGTGTAAAAAAATCAAATGATATTAACAATGATGTTTTATTTAACATTTTAAAGATGTTCATAAAAATACCGTTAGAAATGCAACAGGCCCATTGTATTGTGAGTCCAGTTTTTTCCAACCTTGCCTAGTTCGTTTAAGTGATTCTAAAACAAACGAGCACCAATCCAGCTTCGAGATGTCTTCCTCTTTGTCAATGGAAAGCAGAAAACTTTGTTTAACTGTTGTTGACTTTGTTATCTTTACAAATAACGTGTTCTAGTAGGCTAAAAAATTTAACTTGAATAATCTGCCGCCATTTGTTTGTTTTCTCATAGCTTTTGCAACCAACGAATGAGTAATTCTTTTGTTATCGGGCCACTGGTTTTTGAACTCATCAATAGTTGTCTCGACCCCATCAGTAGAAGTATTTTTTTCAACTATCGCACCTTTCTGAGGCTTATTTTTCCAAGTACCGGATTTGGTCCTTTTGGAATACCAAACACATCATATACTGAATCTCTTGTGATTCGTATCTTATGATTTCCGATGTTTAGTGTGCTGTATTGCTCGTCATAGTTTCGTAGGAGCCAAAAACCTAGATGTTTGCTTATATAACTAACCTTTATATCAAGAACATGACCAAATCCCATGCTTTTGACATCCGCTATCTGTGCTTCTGTAAACTGTCTTATTGTATCCAAGAAAGAAGAAGGACTACACCTAAGACTTAATGCCTCATGATGATATTCATAGTACAGTCTTTGTGACAACCCTCGTAATTACATGTATCTGTACGATTATTTAATGATAATTAAAGTGCTTGATGACTGTACTGAATTACTTAACTGCTTTCTGATTTCTGTGTCATACCTACATGTGCTTGTTAACATACTAGTATTGTGCAGAAAAATTGACTAAATGGTCCTGAATATTTTCTTAAGTGTTAGGAATTAAAAGTGTTACAAAAATATATATAAAAGACACTCTACGGAATAATTAAACACTTTAACGGAACAGTATCCGACCGAACAACCGGACATTACTCAGGACACCAAATATTTGTCAAACACATTGTGTTAATATTTCTTGGCTAGTCATGATCCCCGTACACCATAACACCCTCTAAATATTAACTAACTAACTCTTGTAAGTATACAATTGGATTTCAACTTATGTTTACCAACTAACATCAAATATTTTACACTTAACCCCCCGCTAACCGATTCGGTCCCCATGAGGACCCACACAAATCATCCACCATACTCCCTAATCTTGTGAAAGATTTTAACACATTATTTTATTGGATATTGCTTGTGAATATGACCAAAATATGTGAAGGGATCTATTTAATCATGGTGCAAGATCACAACCATCACTCTTCATCATTCACTCCCTCACTTCACTCTCTCTCTCCCTCTCTCGACTCACACCCAACCGCCACCATCACCACCCTTCCACCACCCCATTCATCCATCTTCAAGTCCCATTCAAGCTTAAAGGTTGATACAAGAGGCTTGCAACTTGAGGAGCATTCAAAGGAGCTTTGTTCTTGCTTGTTCATCATCACTTTTCACCACCTTCTTCATTAGATTCTTCCCTAGCCTTGAGCTAGTAGACGTGATTGACCGACCTTGACTATTAGCTATTTTTGAGAGTCTAACCAAGCAACCAAAGGTGAGTTCACACTTTCTAAGGCATGGGATTCCCGGTGGTTGGGAATGGGTTAAAGAATTTAAAACAGAACCTACATATCCTCCTTGAGTATGATATGTACGGCCATCCTCCATAGGTAGGATGCCAATATTAATCCTGTGTATTCTCCTTGGGTAGAATACGTACGTTCGTCCTCCTTGGGTAGGACAACAACCTTAAAACTTACTAGAAAAAACTCTATCATTCAGTCCCTCCTTTTATATCGACTTAATCGCCGAGGCCGATGGCGAGCGCGTCATTAGTTAATAGCGCTATTAGGTTTAACAAACCTCACACCGTGTCGTCCGAACGGGCGTGTACTAATGGACTATGGCAAACTGTCAATGATGATAGAACATTGACGTAGGGCACATTATTGTTCGTCAGTTGTCGATATCAGTCTAGTGGTACACATGGGGAAGTCCCCACTGATTATGGATATGGTTTGGGTAATAAAGAAGGAACTGGTTAATCATATTTTCAACTATGGGGTAACCCCCACGACAATTAAGCCAACGAAAGACAAACCATGTTTTCGGAAATAACTTAAAACTAAACAACCAACCGTGAACTCACTCAACTTTGTTGTTGACTCATTGTTACATGCCTTACAGGTCGCTAGATGCTTATGGAGCTTGCGCGAGGAGGAGGTCGTTGTGGGATACGGACTGTTATGTTCCGTGCTTAATATTTAAGTCCTTTTGAACTTATTAAACCTACGTTTTGGACTTTAAACTTATGAACTATGGAACTTATGTTTTGGACTTACGTTTTATGCTTCCGCTGTTAACATTAAGTCGGTTACTTTCTTTTGGTCACCAATCGTATTGAGGCTGGTTTTATTTACTTAATTATGTTGTTCAATATGATTGGTGGCTCGATCCTGGTCATGTCACGCCTCCAAGCGGTGATACTCCGCATGGTGGATTTTGGGGGTGTGACAGATTGGTATCAGAGCCATTGGTTATAGTGAACTTGGTTTTAAAAAGGGAAAAGCTTTTTGATAAAACCAGACTATAACCTGTACAGTGCTCAACGATCCACAACGACGCTTCGCTCCACGTGCAAGACTCAACACTATAGGTAATATGGTTTATGTTTGTATTGCCTACCTGCTAGTAGCACATTTGATCATGGTATGCTTACTTAGCGTAACAACTATTGCTTGAAACCCTGCGTATTTGCTCTCTTCTGTCACTCCACACTTACGCACTTTCGCGACACTTTTCTTACCTGTGTTTCCTTCGATGTGAAGATCATGGGCGGACGCCTGAACTTGACACAAGCCCAACTGACGGCTCTAATCAACGAACGAGTGGCTGAGGCACTCGCAGCTGTCCCTGCAGGAGGTCAGCATGCTCAACCTCCCGTATGTACGTTCAAAACGTTCATGGATTGCCGACCTAGTACTTTCAGCGGCACAGAAGGAGTTGTAGGTCTTCTACACTGGTTCGAGAAGCTCGAGTCTGTTTTTGAGATGTGTGAATGCCCTGAAGATCGTAGGGTGAAATATGCTACTGGAACCCTCGAAGGTGCAGCGTTAACCTAGTGGAAAGCACAGGTTCAACTGCTAGGGCTGGCGGTTGCTAATGCCACCCCATGGAACGGTTTCAAAGAATTGATCAAAGAAGAGTACTGTAGTCGTGACGACATCCACAAGCTAGAGGTGGAATTTTTTCAATCTAAAGATGACGGGGTCTGAGATTGAGGCGTATACGAAGAGGTCAAACGAGCTGGCCATCTTGTGTCCTACTATGGTGGACCCTCCCATCAAACGTATCGAGCTGTACCTTAAGGGTTTGGTGCCAGAAATTCAAAGCCACGTAACCTCAGCTAATCTTGGCACCATTCAGCAAAGCATCAAGTTGTCTCATCGTCTCACTGATCAGGCAGTTGAGCAGAAGAGGCTGCCCAAGCGTATTAGCGCTACTACTACTGATGCTCCCAATGATAACAAGCGCAAGTGGGATGGAAATTCGGGCAAGGGTTCTACATCTGTTCAGTCACAGCAGCGAAAGACTGGTGACTACCAGAGTCCTGGTCAGCAGTCTTCTGGTAACCAAGGACAGGGTGGATACCGAGGGAACCACCCCAAGTGCAACCGGTGCCATAAGCATCATAGCGGGCAGTGCAACAAGGGTCGTTGCCTGAGGTGTAACAAGTTTGCTCATGAAGCAAAGGATTGCAGGAACGCACAACCAACAAATCAGAATCGCCAACAACAACAACAAACTCCACAAAACCACCAGCAGCAACAACAGCAAGGCAATAAGGGATGCTTTCAGTGTGGCGCTGAAGATCACTTTAAGAGGAACTGTCCCCAGCTGAACCAGAATTAGAACAACAACAACCAGGGAAACGGGAACAACAATGGAGACAATAATGGAGGCAACAACGGGGGTAACAATAATGGCAATGGAGCCAGGGGACGTGTTTTCGTGTTGGGTCAGGGTGATGCAAGGAACGATCCCAACGTTGTGATGGGTAAGTTTCTTCTGGATGACTTCTTTGTTACTGTTTTATTCGATTTGGGTGCCGATACTAGTTATGTGTCCTTAAAAGTTAGTCAAATGCTTAAGCGCACCCCAACACTTTTGACCACCAAACACACGGTAGAGCTAGCAAACGGTAAAAGCCTCGAGGCCACACACATAGTTAAGGGTTGTAACCTTGTCTTAGCTGGTCAGACCTTCTCTATCGATCTTATCCCTATCGTTCTGGGTAGTTTCGACGTTATTATTGGAATGGATTGGTTGTCTTATCAGCAAGCGGAAATTCTTTGCAATGAGAAGATTGTCCGCATCCCTTGTTCTGGTGAAGAACCCCTAGTGGTTCATGGCGACAAGAGTGGTGCTGTCGTAGGCATTATCTCTTTCCTTAAGGCCCATAAGTGTTTCCGAAAGGGCCACACTGCTATTCTAGCCCTCGTTTCTGACACATCAATGGAAGAGAAGAGAATTGAAGACATTCCTATTGTGCGCGATTTTCCTGAGGTATTCCCTGAGGAATTACCTGGTCTTCCACCTCATCGACAAGTCGAGTTTCAAATCGAGCTAGCTCCTGGAGAAGCACCAATAGCTCGTGCACCCTATCGACTAGCTCCGTCAGAACTTGAAGAACTGTCCACGCAATTACAGGAACTCTTGGAAAAGGGTTTCATACGTCCTAGCTCTTCGCCCTGGGGAGCTCCAATGTTATTTGTGAAGAAGAAAGACGGTACTTTCAAAATGTGTATTGACTACCGCGAACTCAACAAGGTGACCGTGAAGAATTGTTATCCCCTTCCACGTATTGACGACTTGTTCGACCAGCTGCAAGGGTCGAGCTTTTATTCCAAGATTGACCTAAGGTCAGGCTACCATCAACTGAGAGTCCGGGATGAGGACGTCTCTAAAACAGCATTCAGAACTCGTTACGGCCATTACGAGTTTCTGGTTATGCCTTTCGGATTGACGAACGCTCCAGCGGTCTTCATGGATCTCATGAACCGGGTATGCAAACCTTACCTGGATAAGTTTGTTATTGTTTTCATAGACGACATCCTGATCTATTCTAAGAGTCAGGAGGAACACGAGCAGCATCTACGACTTATGCTGGAACTTCTTCGAGCAGAGCAACTGTATGCTAAATTTTCAAAATGTGACTTCTGGCTTCGCGAAGTCCACTTTCTAGGACACGTGGTAAACGAGGATGGGATTCATGTTGATCCATCCAAGGTAGACTCGATCAAGAACTGGCCTGCACCCCGTACACCAACAGAAATCCGCCAATTATTGGGTTTGGCGGGCTACTACAGAAGATTCATCAAGGATTTCTCCAAGATTGCGCAGCTTCTCACTTCACTGACTCAGAAGGGTGTCACCTATCGTTGGGGTGATGCACAGGAATCTGCTTTTCAGCACTTAAAAGATAGACTTTGTAGCGCGCCTATCCTTTCATTGCCTGAAGGCACAGATGATTTTGTGGTTTATTGCGACGCTTCCATCCAAGGACTTGGTTGCGTGTTGATGCAACGTGACAAGGTCATTGCCTACGCATCACGCCAACTTAAAGTTCACGAGAGGAACTACACTACGCACGATCTAGAATTGGGAGCAGTTGTTTTCGCGCTTAAGATATGGAGATATTACCTGTACGGTACCAAGTGCACCATTTACACCGATCACAGGAGTCTCGAGCATATCTTTAAGCAAAAGGAGTTAAACATGCGACAACGCCGATGGGTCGAGCTCTTGAATGATTACGAATGTGCGATCAAGTACCATCCAGGCAAAGCCAATGTTGTGGCTGACGCCCTCAGTCGAAAGGACACTATACCTAAGCGTGTACGTGCGTTACAGCTTACCATCCAATCTAGGCTTCCTGCTCAAATTCATGATGCCCAGGTCGAAGCATTGAAAACCAAAAACATCAGGCTGAGTCCTTGCGAGGATCAAGGAAACGGTTAGTACAAAAGGAAGACGGTGCCTATTATGTAAACGGGCGCATCTGGGTTCCACTTTACGGAAACTTACGCGAGCTTGTGATGGATGAAGCACATAAGTCTCGTTATTCGGTACATCCTGGTTCGGATAAGATGTACCACGACTTAAAGACTACATACTGGTGGCCTAGCATGAAAGCCCACATAGCAACCTACGTTAGCAAATGTTTGACTTGTGCGAGAGTCAAGACTGAATATCAGAAACCATCAGGCCTACTACAACAACCAGAGATCCCGACATGGAAATGGGAGCAAATTTCCATGGATTTCGTTACTGGCCTGCCTAGATCCCAGCACGGAAATGACACTATTTGGGTGATAGTGGATCGATTGACCAAGTCTGCACATTTTCTGGCAATCAAGGAAACGGATAAGTTTTCTACCCTAGCAGACATCTACTTGAAGGAAGTAGTATCAAGGCACGGAGTGCCAACTTCCATCATCTCTGATCGTGACTCACGTTTTACATCTGAGTTGTGGCAAGCTATGCACAAATCCTTTGATTCTCGATTAGATATGAGCACAGCATATCACCCGCAAACGGATGGGCAATCTGAACGCACCATCCAAACTCTTGAAGACATGCTTAGGGCATGTGTAATCGATTTTGGTAATGGCTGGGAGAAGCACCTCCCGTTAGTGGAGTTTTCGTATAACAACAGTTAGTCAGTTACCACACCAGTATCCAAGCCGCTCCGTTTGAGGCATTATACGGACGGAAGTGCCGATCACCTCTTTGTTGGGCAGAAGTTGGTGACAGCCAAATCACAGGCCCAGAACTTATAGTAGATACAACCGAGAGAATTGCTCAGATACGACAGCGAATGGCGGCAGCTCGTGACCGTCAGAAAAGCTATGCTGATAAGCGCAGGAAACCACTCGAGTTCCAGGTTGGGGATCGGGTGCTACTCAAAGTCTCACCTTGGAAAGGTGTAGTTCGTTTTGGCAAATGAGGCAAACTCAACCCGCGTTATGTCAGACCATTCGAAATCATTGAGAAGATTGGCAAAGTCGCCTACAAGTTGAATCTACCTGAAGAACTCAGCGGAGTTCACAACGTATTCCACGTGTCAAACCTGAAAAAGTGTCTGTCAGACGAGACCCTCATAGTTCCCTTAAAGGATCTCACAATCGACGACCAGTTGCGATTCGTCGAGGAACCGGTTGAAATCACTGATCGAGATGTTAAGGTTCTCAAGCGTACCAGGATACCTCTTGTTCGAGTTCGTTGGAACTCCCGTCGTGGCCCAGAGTATACCTGGGAACGAGAAGACCAAATGAAACTCAAGTATCCCAAGTTGTTTAAGAAAAGTGCAACCACTACTGAGGCTGAAGCAACTGCAGAATTTTGGGACGAAATTCCAAATCAACGGGGGGATGATGTGACACCCCAGGAAAACCAGTAAACCACGCAACTTAACTAGATTCCTCAGTAACCACGCGCTAAATTTCTGGAGGAAATTTTCTTAACAGGGGGAGAATGTGACAACCCTCGTAATTACATGTATCCGTATGATTATTTAATGATAATTAAAGTGTTTGATGACAGTATTGAATTACTTAACTGCTTTCTGATTTCTGTGTCATACCTACATGTGCTTGTTAACATACTAGTATTGTGTAGAAAAATTGACTAAATGGTCCTGAATATTTTCTTAAGTGTTAGGAATTAAAAGTGTTACAAAAATATATATAAAAGACACTCTACGGAATAATTAAACACTTTAACGGAACAGTATCCGACCGAACAACCGGACATTACCCGGGACACCAAATATTTGTCAAACACATTGTGTTATTATTTCTTGGCTAGTCATGAACCACGTACACCATAACACCCTCTAAATATTAACTAACTAACTCTTGTAAGTATACAATTGGATTTCAACTTATGTTTACCAACTAACATCAAATATTTTACACTTAACCCCCCCCCCCTAATCGATTCGGTCCCCATGAGGACCCACACAAATCATCCACCATACTCCCTAATCTTGTGAAAGATTTTAACACATTATTTTATTGGATATTGCTTGTGAATATGACCAAAATATGTGAAGGGATCTATTTAATCATGGTGCAAGATCACAACCATCACTCTTCATCATTCACTCCCACACTTCACTCTCTCTCTCCCTCTCTCGGCTCACACCCAACCGCCACCATCACCACCCTTCCACCACCCTATTCATCCATCTTCAAGTCCCATTCAAGCTTAAAGGTTGATACAAGAGGCTTGCAACTTGAGGAGCATTCAAAGGAGCTTTGTTCTTGCTTGTTCATCATCACTTTTCACCACCTTCTTCATTAGATTCTTCCCTAGCCTTGAGCTAGTAGACGTGATTGACCGACCTTGACTATTAACTATTTTTGAGAGTCTAACCGAGCAATCAAAGGTGAGTTCACACTTTCTAAGGCATGGGATTCCCGGTGGTTGGGAATGGGTTAAAGAATTTAAAACAGAACCTACATATCCTCCTTGGGTAGGATATGTACGGCCATCCTCCATAGGTAGGATGCCAATATTAATCCCGCGTATTCTCCTTGGGTAGAATACGTACGTTCGTCCTCCTTGGGTAGGACAACAACCTTAAAACTTACTAGACAAAACTCTATCATTCAGTCCCTCCTTTTATATCGACTTAATCGCCGAGGCCGATGGCGAGCGGGTCATTAGTTAATAGCGCTATTAGGTTTAACAAACCTCACACCGTGTCATCCGAACGGGCGTGTACTAATGGACTATGGCAAACTGTCAATGATGATAGAACATTGACGTAGGGCACATTATTGTTCGTCAGTTGTCGATATCAGTCTAGTGGTTCACATGGGGAAGCCCACTGATTATGGATATGGTTTGGGTAATAAAGAAGGAACTGGTTAATCATACTTTCAACTATGGGGTAACCCCCACGGCAATTAAGCCAACGAAAGACAAACCATGTTTTCGGAAATAACTTAAAACTAAACAACCAACCGTGAACTCACTCAACTTTGTTGTTGACTCGTTGTTACATGCCTTACAGGTCGCTAGATGCTTATGGAGCTTGCGCGAGGAGGAGGTCGTTGTGGGATACGGACTGTTATGTTCCGTGCTTAATATTTAAGTCCTTTTGAACTTATTAAACCTACGTTTTGGACTTTAAACTTATGAACTATGGAACTTATGTTTTGGACTTACGTTTTATGCTTCCGCTGTTAACATTAAGTCGGTTACTTTCTTTTGGTCACCAATCGTATTGAGGTTGGTTTTATTTACTTAATTATGTTGTTCAATATGATTGGTGGCTCGATCCTGGTCATGTCACGCCTCCAAGCGGTGATACTCCGCATGGTGGATTTTGGGGGTGTGACAGTCTTGGTTCCGTCCTAATTGGTTCTGCTTCTTTATCGTCTTTTTACTCTTTATAGGATCCATCTGCCTGTCTTGTTTCGATGGTTTGATCTTCTTTATGGGCTCCTCAAAGTCATCATCATCTTTGCTAGTTATAGTATTTGCCCTCTTTTTTGTGTTTTCGGCCTTTTTGGTTTTCAAATCTTGAATTGGTGCTTCAAAATCATCATCATCTTCAACATTTACTTTCTTTGGCCTTTTATTTAACTTTAACTTTCGAGGTTTGTTTGTTATCATGGGCTGAATGGGGGGTTCAAAACCATCATCATCAACAGCACCCCCTACATACATATTTCAAATAAAAAAATCACGCACATTACCTTTTTCAAATCACAACAAGCGTGATTATTTTCATAGCTTGTGCTACCAAAACTCTTATAAAAAACATTTCACCTAGGCAGATACAAGAAAAAATCATTCAACTCCACCAATTTACATACAAGGCATGTCAGCAAAATCATGTTTAAAAACGGATGATGATGATGATGAACATGATGATGATGATGATGATGAAAAGCCCAAAAATCAAATAACGCATAGATGATTATGAGAATCATTTTATAAAACTGCAAGTTAAAAACAGGGGGATGAACATGATGATGATGATCAAAAGCCCCAATATCAAATAACGCAAGTTAATAACAATCAATATAAAATCGCAAGTTTACAGACAGGAGAGGATGAACATGGTGATCATCAAAATCCCCAAAATCAAATAACGCAAGTTATTTGAAATCAATCTGACCAAACGCTTGTTATGGAAAATCATTACGTCAATAAGCATGTTACCAAAATCAATTTTCACAAACCGCATATTATAAACCTGCAAACCGAATGATCAGAAATTAAACCCTAAAATTGGGGATTTTTAGTGAAAACCTGGATTGATGTTGGTAGAGTGCACCGGGTCGTTGCTTCTCTTGTTCCTCATCTCTCTTTTAGCTGCCATTTTGTTCACCATTAGCGACTGTTCAGTATCCGCATGCTTTGTAATCGTAAAACCGGTGATAAAAAAGGGATGAACAGTTGATTCAAACGAATGGTTTACCTCCTAATGTTGTAATCGTCATTCCCGTTTTCACTTCAAATCGTTACTCCTTTTTATCAAATTTTTCGTCGAGCCGCCAATTATACTTCAGCGAGATTCTTGGGTTCTAATTTTGTATTTTGATTTGAGAAGATGATGTAGCCGGGTATTTTGATAGGTTAATTTTACGATTTTAACCTTTTGGTAGCATAATTACGTTTTTGCCATCGCTAATCATCATCATTTAATCACGCAGATCGGACGGTCTATATAGTCACGTACGTAATATATGAAAAAGTGTAACGTACAATTAGGGCTTATCGTACGCTCGTACGATATTGTGAAATCGCATGTTATAAAAAAGCATGTTGGTATTTTTGATGAAATCGCATGTTGGTATATAAAGTAATTTCGCATGTTGGTTTTTCAGCACAAATCGCATGTTCAAGAGTGAATTAGCACTAGATCGTACGGCTGAGATGATCGTGTACATATTGTACGATAAGAGCCATTGTACGTTAACCTAACCCTATATATCTATAATACTATATAAAGGAAATCTGATGGATTGAAATGTAATTTTACATCGCGCTCAACTTTTGAAGCAATATGTACAACTAATGAAAGCCTATTTTATAAGGGTAAAATTGTAAAGAGGTTAACGTTTTAAGACACTAGGAGGGTATAATAGTAAACTGCACCTACAACCCATACTCACACATTGAAAATCCTTTCCTTCCCTGCCCTTAGTGTGTGTGTGTGTGTGTGTGTGTGTGTGTGTATGTATGTATGTATGTATAGGTGTGTGTGTATAAAGAAAAAGAGAGAGGACCGGCACAAACGGCATGTAGAGGACGAATAGGATGACGTCGGGCCGGTGGAAATGGTGTTTGGGACGGCGTCGGGGCTCAACGTGGCGGGGACATCCCCCACACCGAGCAACCTAACAGATTTTGTTCATCTAATAAGAGGCTATCAAGTAGCAATGCTCATTCATCATGGCCTTCATCAGTAGTAGATAGCTTGTCCTTTTCATCCTCATTAGTGATAACTTAGTCATCGGTGACTTCCATGTTTCTCCATCATTTGTAAGTTACATTTTTTAAGGCAAATTGGAAAATAATAATCTCATCTTTCTGAAATTGGCCGATAATAATCCCAAGTCAGTTATTAGCCAATAATAATCCGACCTCGTCCAATTTTTTTGTAAAATGGTCTGCCGTTAAAATAAGCTTAACAGAGTTAAGTGTTTTTTCGAATTACAAACCGATATTTTAGGGCTTTTGATCAGAACGAGGATACGAGTCGATTGATGTAAAACTTACTTCGAAATTAATGTCATGGACAAGTGTAACTTACCTAAAAACATAGGTTTGTAGACAAGCTCAAACAGTATTTCGAGGTAAGTTTTACATCAATCGACTCGTATCCTCGTTCTGATCAAAAGCCCTAAAACATAGGTTTGTAATTCAGAAAAACACTTAACTCCGTTAAGCTATTTTAACGGCGGACTATTTTACAAAAAAATTGGACGAGGTCGGATTATTATTGGCTAATAACTGACTTGGGATTATTATCGGCCAATTTCAGAAAGATGGGATTATTATTTTCCAATTTGCCTTTTTAACGGCAAATTTGGATCACTGACAGACCATTGGAGTATCATCGTGTCACCAGCGGAACTACCCAATCATATTGTGGGAATCGAACCCAGAACCTAATGATCCTTAAGCTTTATCCCAACCAAAAAATATCACTAGGCTATAATGTCATGGACAAGTGTAACTTACCTCATCACAGGTAACTTAACTCGTCAGCCCCTTTCCAGGGGCAACTCTAGAGAGTACGTCAGTGGCAACTTTTCCTTGTTCACTGCTGATAAGTGGCAAGTTACTTGTTAGTGGTAATTCACTGTGTCAATGCTATCAGCATCATCTTTACATACTCCAAAAATTATCGGTAGCTTGAATCCTCCAAGAGTAAAGTTCATTAAACACAAGTCCTAGAAGAGTAGAACCAACAGCTCCTTAAAAAGTTAAAAACCAAGGCAGTAAACACGTTAACTTTTCTCTTCAACGTACTTTGTGTATAATAACATCGTCAGTTTCTAGTTTCTACAAGTTGCTGGTGAAAAAAAACTTTGGTAGCATATAATAATTTCTCAGTGATCTTGTAGATAAACAATGCTTGCTATGTAGCAACATTTAAACCGCGCTTAGCTTGGATACTTGTAGAGTGAAGCATGAAGTTTCTTTATTCACCACTACAACTCATCTGACCAAAGATTGTAATTTCCGAACATCCTATGGTTGTTTTTATTCTCATGTTTTTTTATAAATGGATCCTTGTGAGAGTTGATAAGGATTAAAAGCATTGTATATTCTTTATTGCCACCACTGTCAAAATTTTTATACACATACAAATCCTAACATTTTGATGATCTCATATCCTACCTGTGGACATGCTTAAACTAGATAAACGATTTATTTGTTTTCCTTTACAAACAAACAATTGTCTCAATATCTGGTTGTTACATGAACATGCCCATATGGTTTGTTAGGATTGCTTGTAGAAGGTTGTAAAAGGACAAACAACACAATGTAAATAAATATATTGCTTGTTTGAGGATTAATATTCTACTTTAAACCTTTTTTAACACAAACCTTATGTGGATAAAATTTCCATCAAATATGGCTTCTATTTGGTTTCATGTGCATGGAACATTACTCCTCACGATTGGCTTATTCTTACTTGCACATATTCAACAATTATGCCAAGCAAATTTGCAATGTATTTTTTAACAGCTTTTTACATGTTGCATATACTTACTTGGATGACAAATAAAAAATCTTACATGAATCATTTCTGTTAGTGTAGCTTATTTTTTTATACTTTCTTGGATATCCTAATCCTAATAGGGTTATCTGCCGAAGTGCCGATATTTTGTCATACACATTGTTTCTTCTTTTTACTCCTTTTTTTTTTTTTTTTTGAATAATAATATTTTCATTCCAATCATCAGGGCAAATTACATAAGAATAGCAGGTAGACGAGTAACAAACTGCGTCGTCATCCCTTTCTGAATAGAAAACCCTAATCTACGTTGGGGGGGGGGGGGGGGGGGGGCTGATTGAGGAACTCCAAAAAAGTAGAAAACCGACTCAAACGAACTCCGATTGAACTCGTTACAGCTGTGTTGGAACCGGCTAGTTAAACCCTAACAAAAAACCTTAAACCTAAATCCATAAATCTAAACTGTACACCCTAAATCATGCAGCTAAATCCTAAACCCTAGTGCTAAACCTAAAACCAAACCCTAAATCCTAGTGCTAAACCCTAAAAGCTAAACTCTAAAGATATATGGTTCGACGTGCTAGTTCTAAAAATTAATGCAAACTAAAAAAAGCAAACCAAACTGTTTAACCGCCAAAACAAATTGTTTTGTCCGGTTTGGTCAATCCAACCAACCCAAGCAAATATGATTTACCTTTACCGAAAACCTTACTAGTTCAACCCAAAAAAAGTTGTCAAAACTGACCGAACTATAGCCTGAACTATACACCCCCAGCTTTAAATTTATGTGTTGAATACTAACTCAGTTAACAATGCCTAAGTTATGTGTTAAGTACTTAGTGATCATGGGTTGGCAGGTCGAACCCGAAAACTGTGTTAGACACATGAACACGAATACATCTCGCATGTATATGAGTAAACACAAACTAAACCCATGTTCTAAATTCCAAATTTACATTTGTTACTCCTAAAATCCAAATTTACAACAGAGAACACAAGTTTCCATAAAAATACGTTTAAACAACTTAGACGCTTATTTCTCTTTTAACATTTGTTTATTTCAATAAATTTTTCAACAAGGGATAATCTAGAACAATAAAAAAACTCAAATTTGGGATTGAGGCACTGCGATATTGGTATAAACTTACAAAAAGAGTAGCTATAAAAGCATATTAGACTAGAGTTTGCTTAGTAAGTTCCATGGTATATCTTAATTAAAAAATTGTAAAGTAAAATGATGGGAGCTAATCTTTAGTCGTCTATAATATAATTCCAGTTTGTGATATCAGAAGTCAAACCTTTGACTTAAAGTTTGTTTATCTTCTTCGCTTTGACTCTTTTCGCATCTCCAAAAGGTAGTTCTCTAAGTTGGACTTCACCCATAACCGTCGGTCAATGAGATCTTTCTTGGTTGATTCATCTAACAATTGTAAACTCCATGTTAATTTGGATAACAAACATTAAAAAAAAATAATAGGTTGTGGCATAGGCGAACATATCTAGCACACGAGGTACAAGGTACTTGTATAATATCATTTATATTTCTGATGATAGGTATCTATCACCACATACCCAAAATTAGACATAAATAACCTATATATATATATATACACTAGGTTAGAACCCCGTGTATTACACGGGTTGAATAAATGTAATTTTATATATTAAATAATAAAAAGTTATATCTTTATGAACCCCGTATATTGTATGGGTTAAATAAATGTAATTTTATATATCAAATAGTAAAAAATAGTTATATCTTTAAAAACCATGTGTATTACACATATTAAATAAATGTAATTTTGTATACTAAATACTAAAAACGTCGTATCTTTAAAAAAACTCGTGTATAATCGGGTTGAATAAATCTACCAAATAATAAAAATATGATATCCTTAAAAACCCCGTATGTTACACGTGTTGAATAGATCTAAAAAAGAGTTGTATCTTTAAAAACCATGTGTATTACACATATTAAATAAATGTAATTTTGTATATTAAATACTAAAAGTCGTATCTTTAAAAAATCCGTGTATAGTCGGGTTGAAAAATCTATCAACTAATAAAAAATTGTATCCTTAAAAACCCCATGTATTACACGTGTTGAATAAATCTAATTTTACATAGCAAATGATAAAAAGTTATATCTTTAAAAACTTCGTGTATTACACGTGTTATATAAATGTACCTTTGTATAGTAAATAATAAAAAAAGTTATATTTTTAAAAACCCTGCGTTTTACACGAGTTGAATAAATATAATTTTGTATACCAATTAATAAAAAAGTTATATTTTTAATAAATTAGGATAACATTTAATATTATTTTATTATTTATATATTTAATATAAGATAAGTAGGAAAGAGAGGTATTTGTTTTTAAAAATATATTAAATTAACAATTTATATTTGAGGATAATATTTTATTAAGGTATGATAAGATTTAATATTAATTTATTATTTATTTATTTATTTAGTTAATACAAGATAAGTATAGATTTGAGGACGCCTTCTATGAATGACACGTGTCCAAAACTTGGTTTCTTTTATTATAGTAGATGGATGCGACTTAATACTTAAATAACCTTTGTGTACAACCCAAAAAGCTATGTGTACAACCTACTAATGTACAAAATCTACCTACGAACATGCAATTTGACATGCGCCTCATGAAGTCAAAAATAGATAGCTTAATCTTGCAAAAGAGCTGAATAGTGTTACCAAGATATTCCCATGAATCACGAGATGCCCCGAGAGCGCGTCTGGTCAAATAAGACGCATCTTCCAAGGAATACGAAGTTTTGTTTATCTTGTACCTCCAGTACCAACATCCATGCCATAGAAGTAACTGCAGTAACATAAAACTTTAATAAGTCAACTGCCTTTTATATCAAAACTTAAATTAGATAATTAAAAATAATAAGAAATATCAAACAACCTTTCCAAGAGTATATGGCAAGAGTATAAAACGAACACCAAGAAGTCCCCACACCGATGGCTTTTCAGCACCTTTTATCTGCAGTTCAAGTTCCTTGCTAATATCTTCCTGCATTTTCCTGTCATAAAAAATATTATTCTTATTATTTTTTCAGAATTTATGAAAATATAACTATTATCATTTATTCCGTAACAACAGTTTCATACTTGTCGATCTTGTAACCACCCTTCTTTTTGCTTGAAATTGCCCCCGTGCGTTCCAGTTCCAATGCCTTCAACTTATTTTTATAAGCTGGTGTTCTCTTAACCATGTCAATAGCCTATAAAATGATGATATATACAACAAAATTGTGTAAAAGGATATTAATTTTCAAAGTCTTAAGCAATAATGAGTGTTTCATATATCAAATATCATATTATTTCAACATTAATCTAATATTATGAATATAATGAGTTGAAATGTATTACACGTTACCATTGACATGACCTTTCACTCTTTCGGGTTACAATAATTTCCTAGTTTTGTAGCTACAAAACTTATTCATTTAATCATTTCCTTATAATTTTAAACCGGGCAATGTTTATTTTGGGTTCAAAAAAAGCTAGGAACCGTAGAACACAAAATTAAAATTCTATCCGCAAATCATTTACCTGATGATACCTTGTCCATTGATTCAGATATTGAATTCCCGAGAGGACTAGAAGAAGTCCCACTAACACAGCACGAGGATCCTATCCAATGAAAACATTGTAATTATTATTGATTTATTGTCAACAATTAATAAGAACGTGCTAAAGCTTTGTTACAATCTTTAAACTCACAGTTTTGTGACCATAGTAAGCATGATAATAGCGAGCTGTATTGTAGAATACCTAAAATTGGGAACGAAAAGACACTAATGTTATCGATGCATAATTAGATGAATATATTATTTAAGCATTGTAAACATATGTCAACCAGATTTGAACCATCCAAATGGTAACTTACCTCCTCTGGATGCTCAATTGCATAATCATACTGCCCTCTTGTTACTTCATCTTTTAATATCTATGAAAGGTGACAAGTAAGCGACATAAACGTTTAGAAGCATGTCATTTTGCAGTTTCAAGGTGCACTCAATTTTAAGTAGAGAATCACGAGAACCAGATAATCACTTGTACATAGTGTGGGCCACATATAGCAACATAGAGAAAGACAATGGATTACAAGGTTACATAACCATCTTATCTATCACAGTTAAACGGTAGAGGGTACATATGTTTACGCAATTCTAGCGGTTATCTGCTTAAAATGACAATGAATTATGATTTATGTGGTAACAAAAATAACCTTATGTATATTAGTCAAAGTAACGAGTTTATGTGATTCCAGCAGTTCTCTACTTCAAATGACAATAAAATGATAGATTATTTATACATCTACATTACCGCCTTATGTATCATAGTCTAAGGGGTTGTTTGACAACTTCTGAATGGTTAAGTGTCGAACCAGTAAGAGGTCTGAACCATTAAGTGCTGAACCAGTAAGAGGTTTGAACAATTAAGAGCCAGTATAATGCTTAACCCAGAGGCAAATGTCTGACCAATTCAGATTAGAGTTTTAACCATTTAGACAAAGGGGCTGTTTGGCAACATCTGAATGGTTAAGTGCTGAACAATTAAGTGCTGAACCATTAAGAGCTTATAATGTCTGACCAATTCAGATTAGAGGTCTTAACCATTCAGACTCTGTACAAATCTTAACCATTCAGAGGCAAATGCTATGTTGTCAAAGGCGCACTCAAGGCGCATAGTGGTCGCCCGAAGCCTAGGCGCAAGGCGCTTAAAAAGCGAGGACTTTTTTAAGTGAGGCGCATAGTATATTAATACCATTTTTAGGGGTTTTAGACATGTTTTAGACTTGTTTAGGGCTAGTTTAAGAATAAGCATCAACAGTTATTACATTAATAATGTTTTACAAATACAATAAAATCTAATATATGTATATAAGAAAAATAAAAGTTGTTAAAAAATAAGAAAATAAATTCTAAACAAGTCAAAATTCTTAAGTTAATAATAATAAATTATAGCAAAACAATATGTTATTGATATTAGTAGTTTTAAGCAAGGAATCGTAGGTATAATGTGTCAGTAGCAAAGTAAAAGGAAAACCAAATATACCAAAAATAAGAAAAGGAAACCTAAATGTGTGTAGCAAAGTAAAAGGAAAACCAAATATACCAAAAATGAGAAAAGGAAACCTAAATAATAAAACCCTAAAAGGGGAACAGCAAGAAAAAGCGCCGCTCTTGTAAAATAGAAGAACTTGAGAAGAAAAAACGAAGACGGCAGTGATTGTTGCAGTTCACAGGTTTGTCACTTCTCTTTTATCTTCTTTATTGCGCTTGAGCCACGCTTTTTCTCGCCTGCGCTTGGCTCTGGGCGCTCGCCTGAGCAGCGCTTTTACACAAAAAGCCCAAAATCTCGCCTGAGCAACCACCAGGCGCTATTGCCCCGCCTCGCTGCGCCTGAGCGCCTAGGCGCGCGCCTTATGCGCTTTTGACAACATAGGGCAAATGTATGAACCATTCAGACATATGCTCGTGAAACAAACAGTCTGAACCATTAAGTGCTAAACCAACCATTAAGAGTCTCATTAAAAGGTAAACAAAGAGCCCCTAAGTATAATGCTTAACCATTAAGAGGCAAATGTAATATATACACAAGTTTCTAACAGTTGTCTACTAAATAATATTTCTATATAAAATCATAAACTTTTATATTTCTAGTATTTCACATGTAGTATAATGCATAATAAAAAAAAAGAAAAAATGAACAAAATCGGATACCTCATAAGCATTCGCAATCTTAACAAACAATTTCTTCGATTCGGGATCTGGATTTTTATCAGGATGACTACGAAAACAAACAAATATCTTTCAATTCAAATCAAACAACAAACAAATCTCAGTGTATGTAACATTAATTAATCAACAAGAAACTTACTGCTTTAACGAGAGCTTGTAGTACGCTCGCTTGATTTCAGATGAATTCGCATTTTGCGAAACCCTAGAGATGTAAATCGAGAGAAAAGTTAGAATAAAATTGTGGTGATTTTAAAGCAGAGGTGATTAAAATTTTGCTAACCCTAGTAGATCGTAGCAATCATCTTCGTCGCAGTAGATTGAGATCGACGGTTGGATGAAGAAGATGATGAGAAGTGAAACGACGGCGTATGGGCGAAACGACGTCGTCGTAGCCATCGTCTTCGTCGTTTTGATCCGAGAACTTGGGTTTCGTCTGGAACTCGTTTTATGTCTCAACAAGGAAATGTGTAATTACGTTTATGACCTTATGCTTGTTGGATTGCTTTTGTTTGGTCAAACGTTTGGGCCCTTGCTACGTTTTGGGCTAATTCTTTGCTCTTTAATTAAGACTATAATATGATATAACTAGAGGTGTATAAATCGGTAAATTTTCCTAATCGGTTTCATTAACCCGTTTAGACAGTTATTTTTAAAAGAGAAAAATGCCCGGATAGTCCATGTGGTTTCACCTTTTTTCACATATAGTCCCTATCTTTCTAAAACTACTTGAATAGTCCCCAAGTTTTCCATTTTTGTTCTCGGATAGTCCCTGGGTCTAACTTCAGTTACTTTTCTCTGTTAAAATGATGTGAAATGACAAAAATACCCTTTCCTTAAAAGGCCAAACCACATGGACTATCCGGGCATCTTCTTCATTTTTATTTATAAAACCCCACCACCACACTTCATCTTCAACCTCCACCCACCATCACCCTCCTCCACCCTCCACCATCGCCGGCTGCCGGTCATCCAGTGCCTCCGGCCGGCTGCCGGTCATCCTTTTACAGAGCCGACAGCCGTGCAAACCACCAACACCCAACACCACTTCATCTTCAACCTCCACCCACCATCACCCTCCTCCACCCTCCACCATCACCGCCACAATTACCTGGACAATTACCTGGGTTTTTCCTCACGACGTCGTATCACAATCACCATACATACTCATTCGCGTCAACATTCCGTTAACAGTCCCCCCCCCCAATTCCACCGTGCACACCACACCGGCAATCGTTAAAACCGGTTCTACAATAACAATTCTCCTAAAAAAACCCCGGTTCACATATCATTCAACTATGGGTTGTACAAAATCAAAGATCGAAAACGAAGAAATCGTAAACCGGGTTCACAGATCAATCAACTATGGGTTGTACACCGGCAATCGTTAAAACCGGTTCTACACAATCAAAGATCGAAAACGAAGAAATCGTAAACCCGGTTCACAAATCAATCAACTATGGGCTGTACACCGGCAATCGTTAAAACCGGTTCTACAATAACAATCGTCACCGCAACCACCGCCGTCGTTGTACGAAACTCCGCCACCTCCTCCGCCTCCTCCGCTCCAACTCCGCCACACTCTCACACACAACGTTCATCCTTTGGAGCTCCCAACCCTACCACCGTAGCCGGCAGAGATGATTCTGTGGCTGGCACGTTGCTGCTGCCATCACGTCACCTGAGCAAAACCACAAGAGAATTCCACGCATCGGAGCCGTCACAGCGCTGCTACTGTTCGATGAAGATTTGGGATTTGAGGGTTTTGTATTGATTTGGGGTTAAAGGATTTGGTTTGGCGGTGATGGTGGAGGGTTTGGGGGTTTTGTATTTGATGGTGGAGGGTTTGGGGGTTTTGTATTTGATTTGGGGGTTTTGTTCGACGAAGAGTGACTGTGGCGGTGATGGTGGAGGGTGGAGGAGGGTGATTGTGGGTGGAGGTTGAAGATGAAGTGTGGTGGTGGGGTTTTATAAATAAAAATGAAGAAGATGCCCGGATAGTCCCTGTGGTTTGGCCTTTTAAGGAAAGGGTATTTTTGTCATTTCACATCATTTCAACAGAGAAAAGTAACTGAAGTTAGACCCAGGGACTATCCGAGAACAAAAATGGAAAACTTGTGGACTATTCAAGTAGTTTTAGAAAGATAGGGACTATAGGTGAAAAAAGGTGAAACCACAGGGACTATCCGAGCATTTTTCTCTTTTTAAAATTTTGTTTTAACTGGTTATTCTAATTTTTTTTTTTGCTTTAACCGGTTATTATTTTAACTGGTTTGGTTATTCATTTTAACCGATTCCATTAATAACCTGTTATTTTCGGTTAATTAACCTGTTATTTTCATATTTTTCAAATTTTTCCCAGTAAACCGGTACTTGGTTAAAAGTTGTTTAATAACTGGTTACCATACTAAAGGTCTATAACTAGTTACAAACCGCCGGTTTTTTATAACTCCTAAGCGGTTATAGTTCCGGCTAATAACCGATTTCAGTTAACAAACTAGTTTTTTTGCCCACTTTTGTCTATAACTATTAAAGAAGAAAAAAACATGGTTGGAAATCGAAACCGGTTTTTTTACTCAAATAGGAAACCGCTTTGGAAAGCGATTTGGACCTTAACCAAATCACAAGGTGGAAACCAGATAAAATATAGTCTTTAGGAACCAGTTTGTAAATGGGTTTAGAAACCAGTCGGCTCGAAACCCGAACTAGTTTGGGCTCAGAACCCGATTCGTATATAAATAAAACATAAATCAAAAACTCTAAAAATAAAAAAAAATAAAAACTAAAAAATATGTTTTTATTTTGTCAAAAATTGAAAAATGAAAAAAAAATATGTTTGTTTTTAAATTTGTTAAAAATAAAAATTTTACAAAAATTGTTGATTGAATATGCCGAAACCCTCACTGCTGAAAAAACATGATTAAATTCACAAGTGGTTGAAAATGGTTTTCAAACTGTAAAAAATCAATGTTTTGTAAATCATGGGGGTACTTTATCCAAAATAGAGCATGTGAAGCAGAAAGTGGATGGCGAGACAAAGCTATCTGCATCGAGTTGTCAAATTTTATTAAATGTTTTGGATTTTAGGGGGAGTAAAACTTTTGAAAATACAAAAACATTTGAAAATTTGAAAAAAGCCAAAAACATGAGAAAAACTTAAAATGAGTTTCTGTTTAAAAAGAATAAATGCTAGTACATCAGTAAGACAATCACAACATGCTAAAGATATGGAAAGTCAAATGTGATAAACGGTCTCACTGATGATATGTCAGTAGGTTTTTACACATTCAGTAAATTGATTTCGAGATATATACCCAAATATCAATAACTTTCTTATCTCGTGGGGAACATCTCTTGGATATATGGACTTAGTATTCTGAAATTTCGTTTGAGAGATTGCCTGATTCTGAGATATTAGGTCGTTATATTTATTGATATCTGGGGTATTTTCCTTGGTCTTCTGATTTTGCATCAGCAATGACCTAGACCTCGTATAATACTTTGCGTGCTTAAAGTTTTCCATCTGCATAAAAATTGAGAAAATATCGAAATATATAAATCAAGTGTAGTTGTAAAGAAGATTCCTAAATGTAACACACCTTTAAGTCGAGCCTTCATCTCTTTGACTAAGCGGTAGTTCATACCTGAGCTCTCAAGGTCTCGCACTAACCCAGAGTACAGATATCAATATAGTATATTCACCTGTAAGATTGAATCTAGAGAATCTTGATACGGGAGTATATTATGAGGTGGGACACGCGAATAAGTTAAGTTCTAAAGACACTAAATCTCGTACCTTGAATCAATTGAAGTTTGTGTGAAAATTTAAGTGGATCAGTATATTGACAATCTAAGTGAATCGTTTAAAGCTTAAAGTCTATAAAGGTCAACGGTGCTAGTGATTTGTCATAAACTGATATGATCCTCTAACACGAACTCAAACAAAAATATGTCTGTAAATATTTGTTTACTACTTTTCATTACAGAAAAATTACAAAAAGATTTTCAGTGTGTTTTAGCATAAACTTTGAAAAATACAAAAATATTTTGTTTCTACTTTATTTTCGACAACCGATGTCTGAAAGCTGAGTTTCAAAATCTAAGTGTGCTGAACATGTTTCTGAAAAATAAACAAGTGCATTAATTTGAAACTTGAGGTTCTTATTGAAAAATTCAAAATCAGTTTGTGAAAATCTCCAAGGTCATTAAGTTGGACTTGGATGATTATCTGTGAGGATTTTGGATGTTGGATTCTTTCACTGTCAAATATTTATAGTTACTTGATAGGGGAGAAAGCCAATATGAAATCCTGGAGTTTTTTAAAACTGTCAAATGGTTTTCATAGTGCCAGGTTTCGATACCAAGTTATAATAAGCTTTAAATGTCATACATTTGTGTTTAGAACCGGGTTAACAATCCTGGATAACCCAAAAAGCTTTCACAGTTAATATTTGTGTTTAGAGCTAGGTTTACGATCTTGGATCTAAATTGTCAAATATTTTACAAGTAGTTTGAAATTGTTAGATTTTTTAGATGATAAGCCAGATTATGATCCCGATAGCTGATACTAAGGGGGAGTCTGAAGACAAGCTCAAAGCAAGGGGGAGCTTGTAGAGATACAACCAGGTGACGATCCTGAAAAGCCGGAAACTTAAAGAAAGGGGGAGCCTGGAGAAAGAGTCAGACGAAAGGAGGAGCTGAGGATTCAGAAGTCAGAACGCATAATCAAGAGGAGCTGGTTAGAGCTGTGGGGAGTCTATGGTGCTGAAACTGTCAAAGCTTCTAGAAGACTAAGAAAGAGAAGATAGAAAGCTACGAGATTGACTGCAACAATATCCAAGGGAAGTCTATGAGTGTAGTATGTCTATCGCTTCCATCAATCACGTATCGTAGCTGAGAAATAGTCAAGACAAGGTTTAGATGTGTAGATATTTAGATAAGGTTCATACTTCGTTAAGGAGTCCATCCTTGATTAAGTGTCGATTCTCAGATAATAGTCTGTTAGTACGAGGAGTCCATTTGTATGAAATAGGTTCATTAGTTGGTAAGGATGGACTCACCCTATAAATAGGGGAGGAGTCTTGACATTTGAGGACTTTTGGAGAGTTTGAGAGAGAAACTCTTGCAAATTGCTTTCGTGGGTGTAAATTGTCAAGATTATCAATAGAAAGCATATTATAATTACATTCTTGTGTTTGATGCACCCACGTACACGGATTCCGCATGTGATACGTGATATTCACAATCATCGGGATTACGAAATCGATCCGGAAACGCACGCACATATTAAACTCACGCAATCAAAAAAAAGTTATACTACAAAGAATGAGGCTGAGGTGTTTCACGTGCTACCTCTTCTAGTTCACTAAATCCGCCCCTGGCTTGATGTGAAGCCCACCGATACTTGAAATTAAATAGTTAGTGTAATAACCAGAAAATTAGAACGAAAGTTTTAGGTCCAGGATCATTATTTGCGGCAAATCTTTTACTAGCTCAAACATTCAATCCCAATCTAAATTCAACCAAACCGAAGAGCTGAACCCATAACTAAAACCAAAAAATCAAAATCAAATGAATTAAAAAAAATGAAAATTTGCATTTTGATTCTATTGGATCCAAAACCGACCCATATCAACCGCTAACTTTTCCTATAAAAGTTCCCTCCAACTTATATTATTCAGACAGACGTACAAGCCATACCTCTTCGTCACCTTGTACACGTGGATTATGGTTTATCCAATGTAGTGTCACAATACTCAATGAGTCTTTATTTTCTTTTAAAATTATTATATTTCCAAGACAACATTGCAAAACCCTCCGTCACCGGACCATCATCAAACATGCCACCCACAATATCATCAACTTCTCCGACAACAAACGCCAAACACGTTACCTCACCTCAACTCAACCGTTGGTCCATAGCTCGAGCCATCAGATCCGGCCGTAAACTGGACCGCCCGGTTCAACCTAAACACCACCAGACCACTGATCAAGAACCTGAACCGGCTGTAACGAGTCCGTGTTTCTCCACATCATCGTCGGAAAATGATACCGGAGGAAAGACGGCAGAAGAGTTTGTTAGAGGGAAGGAGATCTACATGGTTTCCGATGGGTCTGGACGGACGGCGGAGCACTCCGTCACCGCTGCGTTGGGGCAGTTTGAGCATTTTTTTGTTGACGGTGGTTGTCCGGTGTATACTCGCTTGTTTTCTGGGGTAATTGCATGTTTATAATGTGAATATTGTTTGTTATCAAGGTTATTATTATGTGATTGATTTTTTTTGTGAATGTGAATTGATATGGTTTAGGATTTTTTGTAACTAATTTTGATTGGGAATTAGGGCTTGCTTATTTAAAAGGACTTTTTTTTTTTAAAGTACTTAATGACTTGTGGCTTTTTGTAAAAGAGTTTTTAAAAAAGTGTCTGGATTAGCTTGTGAGATAGGTAAAACCAACAAGTTAATAAGTTGTTTTTTAAAAAGTGTTTGCCTTAGCTTATTCATTTAAAATGACTAAAAGAGGTGGGAAAAGCCAATAAGTCATAAGCAGCTTCAAAAAGTCACTACTTACTAACTTTTCCTCCCTATACAAAAAGTCATTGGGTGCGGGTAATGGAACGTGTTGGGCATGAGACAGCATGGTTAGTTTTATAATGTTTCAGGAATATGGGATTGATGGTGATTATCCAAACATATATATCCCTTTACCTCAACTATATATACCCTAATTTTTAGTTTTTATTTTTCTAATTACATAAGGTAATAAAAGTATATAAATAATATATTTGGGAATCCAACCGGTAACTTTTAACAAACTAACATGCATACTCAATACCCGATGGGTATGGGACCCGATTTTACCATCTGATATGGGTCTGGGACCCGTCCCATAGCCATCCACATTATGATCTTCTAATCTAAAAGTTCACAGCAAGATGCATGTTAATTTTGAATTCATGCTTCTACTAGCAGATTAATGACTGGGATCGGCTCATGGAGATCATAATGCAAGCAGCGAAAGAAGATGCAATACTCATTTACACATTAGCCGACGAAAATCTGGCTGAGTCAGCTCGACAGGCCTGCAAATCATGGGGTGTACAATCAACAGACGTTCTTAGGCCAATCACCGATGCAATTGCATCTTATTTAGGAATCTCACCTTCTGGGCTCCCTCGTGGGGCCCCCGGGAGGCGATTTCCACTAACCGATGTCTACTTTAAAAGAATTGATGCTATTGAATTTACCATCAAACAAGACGATGGAGCTTTTCCGCAGAACTTGCACAAGGCTGATATTGTTGTTGCTGGTGTATCGCGATCTGGTAAGACTCCATTGTCGATTTATTTGGCTCAGAAAGGATTCAAAGTGGCGAATGTGCCTATTGTTAAAGGTGTTGACCTGCCCAAGACTCTGTTTGAGGTTGACCAGAAAAAAGTTTTTGCTTTGACTTTGAATCCTGTAATGCTGCAAACTATAAGACTAGAAAGAGCAAAGAGTTTAGGGTACCCTGAAGATGAGGGAAGTGATTATGCTGAGATGGCTCATGTGAGAGAGGAGCTGGAATATGCTAACAAGATTTTCACACAAAATCCTACTTGGCCCGTTATCGGTAAGTATTATATTTTATCAAGTAATAAGCTCACTTTCTTTTTTTAATGAAAATGTGTGGATCCTACGTAGGGTCCTCGTAAACACAGATCTTGACCCTAGGTACCGGCAGAGCTTGTTTGGCTTGAATTAGTGAATTAAAAAATTATAAATGAGCTAGCTTTGTTAAAATCAAATGAAAAAAGTTTTATGAACCATCAAGCTAACCAGCCCATGAGTAGAAAGGCGGCTTTCTTACATAACTATAGGTGATGGAATGGTGGGTCATGTAGGTTGGGCCAGGTCAAATTGGACTCGGGTTGAACTGCGATGTTTCTAAGATGGGCAGAAGGGCTAAGGGAAAAGTAACAAAAACTTGTTCATTTTTGTAATTCATCAACGGTCTACTTACATATATAAACCATTTAGATGGTCGTTAGCAATAGAAATACGCTTTTGATGACTTTTATTCGACCCAGTTCACATGCTCCCTCTTGCCCACATGACCCGTTCATTTTGAAATGCATTGAAATTTCCACATTTACAACATCATGAATAAAGGTTGTTACAATCTTAACAAGGTCGGGATCGTCAAGATCAAATTTAAATAGGAAGATCCTACTTTATAGGCCTATTCTCTTTCATGTGTTGTCATTCATATGAAAGACTACTTATATAAGTGTAAATTTCATAAAGTTCTTGACTTTAGGGTATTGGGAAGTCGAGAACTTTATGAAATTTACACTTACGGTCCACTTAGCCGGGCGGTGATGAGGGTGTGTGGGGAGGACCACCGCACAGGGCCCTTGATTACGAGGGGCACGTGTTTTTTTTTTTAAAATCCGTTATATATATGTTAATTATTTTTAAATAGTATACCTATACCAACTCTAAGATAGGCCCATTTGCAAAACAATTTTTATGGTTTAGAAGTTAGCCCATTGACATTAGGTTTAGTGAGCCCCAAACCCATTTGATTTAAAAATAATTAAAAAAATAAATAAATAATAATAATAATAATAATAATAAAAATAATAATAATAAAACATTACAGAAGGGCACATTTTTTCGAGCTCGAATAGGGTATATTAATTCTCAGAGACCCCCAATTTACGTTATCGGTTCATCAAATTTTTTTAATGTTTGACAAACCTAAGCCCCTTTATAACATTTCTATTCACCAATTCAAGCCAAACAAGATCGGATCGGATTGGATCAGATCAAGATCTTTGGTGCCTTGGTCAAGATCGAGATCCTATGCTGGTTCCACTTGTTTTCTCTGAAAACTTGGTACAACCTTAAGATTTTAAGATCAAGATTATGCCTAATTTGTCAAAGCATAGTTGTTAACTTCCTGCTCTTGAAGTGATTATTGATGTAGTGTTGTTGATCATCACAGAAGTAACTGGGAAAGCAATTGAAGAAATTGCTGCAATCATATTGAGAGTCTACCAGGATCGGAAACACGGGTCGCCCGTCCCAATAATCTCAAAGCTCTACTAAAAATGTCACAACTACATTGTAATAAAGTCTTGTATTTCAAAAAACTAAAACTATTGACATAATAACATCATGAAATAATATTTCCTTTATATACAAAACATCAAGAAAAGGTAAAGCATAATTTCTCTTTTTTACTGGTGCCACCCTCTGAAAATAATCAGTAAATTGGTGTCACTCGTGTTGGATACGTATATAAAACATAAAAAAGTATCACGCCAAATAAAAGGTTACTGGTGTCGCTTGACACCAGTGGCTTCTGGGTAGATCCGCCCCTGCGTGTGTTTCTTTGCCGTCAAGCGAGCAACTTTCTGTCCCCATTGTACTTTGCCATGGAGAGGGTGAAGTATATGAGTAGGATGGTTCCCATGCTTGACCTGTACAAATTTGAACGAGAAACGTGTCAGAAAACAGGTAACGAACGCTTTAAATACGAGAGAATGTTGTTCGTGTTCTTACAATGTGGCAAAAAAGAAGACGATTCTTGTGGGGTTGATGATGGATGTTTGTTTAAAACTGGTTGATCTTTTGCCTATGAGTTTGCTTTTCGTTGGTGTTCCGGTGGCGGTGGTGGTAATGATGCTAATTTGGTGGTGGGTATGTGGCTCGTTGGATACTGGTGCCGATGTTTCCGACATGTTGCCTGTAGCTACAAGTTCAAATTATTATTTTTTAAACAAAAGGGAATACAAAAAGAAACCAAACTTTCCAGCGAAAGCAAACGCATCAAATAATTCTAAGTTGCATGTGCAAACTGGATAGGAACAAAAGAATAATATTATTCTACTTTATGTAATTAAATTAATACTAGTATATATATGTTTAATATAAATACGTCATTAAGAATTTCATTAATATGTCATGTAAGTGTAGAGGCATGTTCTGATTTTTATTAAAAGAGCTCAAGGAAAAAGAATAATTTTAAGTTAAAATAATATGCCAACATACTTTGAATTTTTTTTGGTAATCTAACATTTTTTGGTTTTTGTGATGAAAATAATAAATAATAATTTAGGACATCCATCATCGATTAAGTTTGGTATAAAAATCGAGTTAGGAAACACGATTTTTTAATCCTACAAAAGTACACATGTACGAGAAGTATACACAATCACGAATACCTCACATGGTAACACGCAACCAAAGCAAATAATAAAAGAATAAAACTATAACAACAACAATAATAGTAATAATAATAGTGGGTGGTAATAAAAAATAATAAAAAAACTATATATTATTTTAAAAATAAAATTACTATTTATCGTCCTTCGGCATCTATATTTATATAATAGTATTGTGCATGTTATGTGTAACACATAAATTAGTGATGACATAAAAAACATATTTTAATAATATGCAAATTATGTCAGAATTCTTTAAATAGATTACAGATTTTCTTTTATTTGTTTCAATCATTTAGAATTCTTTAAATGCTAAACAATTTATGGACATGGTTAACAATGAGTTGTTCCTTTTGTCAATGTATGATATTTATACGACACGTCGAGTATAAATCAATTAATAGATTGAAAACCATTTCCAAAGCAACGTCTTCTTCAAAATTATTAAAAGTGGTTTTCTATTTGATGATAGAACACAATTATTATTATTAGTAGATAAACTAACCAGAAAGACATACCACCTTCAATATTAATGTGTTATCACTAATATTTCCTGTTTGCTTAACTTATTAAAAGTAACAAGTCTTGTTAACGATAACAAGAGTAAAACATAAGCACAAGTGTACAACCATGATTGAAATTTCGCCTAACACATGTTTTGCGTCCCAGTAACAAAGTAAACCAACTAAAACCGAACCAGTCAGTTTTAACTTTTAATTCATAACATGAGCAACTCTAGCTTTACAAAAAAAAAAAAAAAAAGCTAGGATTTGGGCCACAAATTTAAAGTCCTCAAATCAAATATTTTTTCATCCTAAGTTCTTATTTTTTGTTATTTTTATTTCTGTTATTCTATTGTATATACATACACACATATTATTTACTATTTTGAATTATTAGTCCACCCGTTATAAACTCTTTTAGTTTATTGTTTTCTAGTTGAGGATAAAAGAGGTGGTTTCTAATGTCACAAAAATAAAAAATAAAACCACAAACCTAAATTTCGCTTTAGATCTAAGAAAGGTTATGTAACCTCTAGCATCTCTTATAGGCTGATCCAAATTGATCTAACTATCCTTGTTTATTTATTAAAAGCATGATTTCTACAAACTTGAACTTATATAAATATAAATAAGACAAGTCAAACTCTTGTTTGTATCGAACTACACCTATGTTTCCCTCTTTGCCTCGTGGATGTCATCAGCAAACATTAAATTAAATATAAGAAAACATTTTGAAAAAGTCATTAAGGTTAACTATTTGATTTTATTTATTTTTCGATATCCATAAGTTTTACAGAAAATTATTTAAGAAAAAGAGAGGTGTCACCTTTAAGCGAAATGATAGTATCTCTTTCATTGTCAATGTTTGGATCACTCATCATTTTCTTCTTTTCTTCCCCTTTTTTGGATAAACTCCTTGGCAACTAATAAAATATAATCACACAAATAAAATATAAAAAAAATACTTTAGTGAAATTATTCTAAATGCTAAAATAAATTAAAAAAAAAAACAAATCTAACCTTTTAAACCTTTTATAGTGATCGATTACTCGTACACGAATTACGAATTTTAAATTTAAAGGCAAACAACATTATTGTGTTTTCATTCAAATAAATAAGTAAAAATAAATATTTTATGTACTTTTATTTAAGCATCCTTTTGAAATATAAGAATAAAAAAGGAGGGAAAACCAAAGCATGTTCTGGTAAACTTGTTTTCATGTAGTTTGTTGCACGACAAAAATATTACTATAAAAATAGCTACGTTTTACATCGATCTGTTTTTGTGTTTTAATAAACGGGCCGTATTAAGACAAAGCTAACCCTTTAAAAATAGAATTGTAAAATTAAGAATAAAATTTATCGTGTTTATTTACAATCCGTTTGTTCTCTATAACTTTTTTAACAGGTTCATAACTTTATTATTACAACCCACTAACCCTTTTCATTGTTTCAGAACAGGTTAAGCGGCATATGTTTAGATTACATGTTTAAGTGTCTGGATAGGGTATATTTTTTTTACACGAATAAATACATGGGCCGCTCGGGTTCATCTATAACCCAAACCCATTAACGTACAAACTATATAAACATTCAAAGAAAATAAACACGAGTTAGTAGAAACTTACATTAGATCTTGAATTATATTTGTGATCTTTGTTGGTGAGATGTAAGAAAGGTTCCATATCCACTTGAATACTATCAGATTTCATCTTCAATATTTCACTACAAACTGAAATATCATGGTTAACCTTTTCATAAGAGCATAAATACCCACAATCCGTTTGCTCCATCAAAGTCAAACTTCACAACTTTGTTTGATCTGTAAAGAGATTAGAACAAGAAACTATTAACCATTAATTTTGACCAAACAAGAAGCCAGCCCAATTTTAGCAAAGTTATTAATGATTTGATGTTATTTAGTCAACTTCTCGTGAACCATAAGACCAAAAGAAACCAAACCCGTGATTCTTTTTTTGATCTTGTTTGTGGTGGCGGGAAGGCGGCGGCTGGTGGCGGTGGCAGGACAGAGAATGTGAGGGAATTTAAGGAAGATTTGAGAGAGAGAAGGCGGCAGGATGGAGATGGAGACGATGAAGATAGATGAAGCCTGAAGGTATGTCTTAAGAGATGTTTTATTGTTTTCTTTTGGCTTTCGGTTATGGTCATGATGAGTTACTTTTGTCACTATATTATTTGTTTATTGTTTTATAAATTATTGGTTGTTACAATTATAATCTTGCTATATGTTATGTTATCTACATCTATATCTATACTATATAATAAAAGAAACCAATAAAATTATCATTATTCTAGACCATCTATTATTACTTAATTGTAAATAATTATTATTTAATTTAAATTATTAAATTTAATATATGTTTCAAACATTTAAGAAATTACGGATAAAGTTTCATAAATTATCTTATTATTTATTTATTTATTTATTTATATTAATTACTATGTTATTATTCTAGACCATTTACTCTTACTTAATTATAGATAATTATTATTTAATTTAATATTTGTTTCAAACGTTTAAAAAATTACGAATAAAATTCCATAAATCATCTTATTATTTATTTATATCAATCGGTAGGTTAGAAATTATATATCTTAATAATTGAAACAAATATTGACCATTTTCATAACGAGGGTGGAGGGAACGATTTTCTTGCTTAACAAATAATTTATTTATTTAATATATTTAAAATACAAGAAGAATAATAATTATATTTATCATACTACGATTTTCTTGCTTAACAAATAATTTATTTATTTAATATATTTAAAATACAAGAAGAATAATAACTATATTTATCATACTAATAAATTTATCCAAAAACAACCATCCTTTTAAGATGTAACTCAAGTCCATATATTTAAATTTTAAGGTTATATAACTAAATAATTACCGATAATTTATACTTATCAAATTAATTTAAATATTATTTTGTAGCTATAAGTTTATCTAATTGCTATACGCCTAATCTAAACATTTCAACAATATTTTTAGAACTAATAAACTAAGACCATTGTTATTTAAATAAAACTTGGGTTCACGTCGTGAGAAAGACGATGATACAATTTGTCTTCTAATCGATGGTTCAAATGCTTTCGTATTTATAAACTTGACAAACATCACAAGTTTTGATCATACATAAAACAAATTTTTTTTCGGATATCAGAAAAGTGTCTTAAAATATCGTTTTATAATTGTTAAATCTTCGTTATTAACTATTTGATATTTTATTTATTTAACCCATGTAATACACGGGGTTATAACCTAGTTAAAATGTAAATTCGTTAACATTTGCCACGTATATTCATATAAGCTTAGATTATTATTTTTAAAACTCTAAATAATATATTATATATTTATTATTTTATATTTATAAATAAAGAAAATTATAAAATTAGACATTGTTTATAAAAAAACTTTTCGATATAGATATCTCTCAACCTTCATCAAAGTAGTTAACTGCATTTCCACTAATCATCAGCTCCATCGACTAAGACGACTAGGTTTAAGCCAACAGTTTTTCGAGGCGGTCAAGACTACTTTGGAAACGGCTAAAAAGAGATGTATGTATTGGAAAGTTTTGGTAACAATATCTATTTTTGTAATTTTCCATTGTAAAAGAGTAGAACAAGAATTACTAAATAGTGTAAGAGTAAGAGAACTTCCTAAGGCATCTAAATGCCATTTTTTTCTAGAGGAAATCACATGCATCCCTATGTGGGTTTCACTTTCCTTCATAGGTTTCATAAATTTTGGATATCATCCCTAGGGGGAGGGGGCACTCTGTGACAAACGACAAATAACCGGTAATTTCGTACAATATAATCACTATTCTTATTACATAATCTCATGCATTTAACGTGATTTAATTACGTAACTGAGTCATACAAAATATAACTGTGATAAGACAAGTTAAACATACTATAACATATATTGGTTTTCGTCGCATCACGAAACCAACCAAACTATGTCCTAAAAGTGTTGGTAGGGTTGCTAAAACGAAACAAAACTATGAATAACGAAATACGAAAGACATATTTGAGTCCATATATACATAAAAACCCTTATGTGGGAACCTCACTTGCAATAATACATAACTTTCCGGTATAACGTTTAAATCACAAAATTGTCCAATTCGGCTATAAAAAATAACAATTTTAACTCGTCCGCAACACTAATTCAGCATTTCTACGACTCCAGAATTATGATTAAATAGTGACAAGTGCCTTAAAACATTTGGAGGATATAAAAAATGCATCAAAGACCTCGCTTCCGGTACTACGATGAACAGTGCATAACTAGAGCGGAAAGCGTCCGATTGTCGAACCGACAAAGATTTCATTTATCCGATAGCCTTCTACACTAGTCCGGTGAACTAGTTAGGCTTCATTTGGGATCCGAACCCCTTCATACATCTTAGGGTTACGAAAATACAATCGTCGTAATTAATCGTCAGTATAAAATATAATTACCGTTATGGATCCAATAACTAAACGGAAGGTGTTTCTACTATCTAAACTCAATGTCTACTAGTCTAGAGAACTAGTTGAGATCAATTAGTTTCTTAAACCCTTAATTGCCCCCTAATGATGCAAGACCACACCTAATTAATTTAAACTAATTACTTAAATATCTAAAAGTACTTTCATTTTACCCCCCCCCCTATTTCAAATCGGTCAACAAGTTGGGCCCACAAGCCCCTCACATATACTTGGCAACATGACGGTGATAACATGAGAAGAATGGCTAAGAAGATCACACTTTGACTTTACAAGATCTTGCAACTTTATAAGCAACATACACTTCCAATCTTATCATCTTTTACACCTTTCAAAACACACACAACCCCTTATACTCTCTTTCAAATCTCGGCTCCCAAACACCCTCATTCTCACACCATTTTCAAATTATAAACAACCTGTAACAACCCGACTTTTTGGATCGTTACTTACCATTGTCTTTTCTCTCATATTCGCTTGTAGTCCCAAGATTTCAATTAACGCAATGGGTTTAAAACTATATTTTTGACGCATTTTTAAAATGCTTATTACAACGCTTATTCAAAACGCAGTTATCGCATTTAACGATGTTTACAACGCTTACTACTTAAATGCATTTATCGCATGTTACATCGCTTGTTTAGACTAAACGCTATCGCAACGCAAACTCAACGCAACTCGAAACACGGATTTATTGGATGCATTTACTTAAGCTATGTGTGTTATTTGTGTGATTATTTGTTTATATGTTATGTCGTATAACAACCCTCCTAAATAATTCCGACACCCTAAAAATAATTAAAATATCCCAATATGTCCTAAAATACACCCCGTATGCGAAAACGGGCCCCAAATACTTTATTTTTATTAAAATTAATTAAAAACGAAATTAAAGGGGTCGTCGTGGGGCGCGTAGCCCTTGACTACCTCTATCGCGGGCCGCGACAAGCAAGACACCAGGCAAGCCCCGAGGCCGCCACGTGTCCCAGTCGTGTCGAAGCTAGGGTGTGAGTCGGACCAGCTAGGGCCTACCCTAGCCACCCTCGCGGGCCGCAAAGGCCCTAGAGGAGGTTTACGCGGGGCGCGACGGAAGTCGAAGAGGCACTACATATAGAGGCATTCAACTTCAGTCTCAACTCGCTCATTTTCTCGATCTCTCTCTCAAATTTCTACGTAGCATACTTTATACTCGGGCAAAATACCCCCTAACTAACGAAGTTCTGCCTCGTTGTAAGTATCATAACCCTGGTTACGTATTAGATACGCTGCCCGATTGATCCAGGGTTCCGTAACTGCTGTCGAGGTTCTGCCAGACGTAGTCGTTGGAATGCCGTCTCGGGGAGGGTATTACTGATGTAAATATTGGGTTATTATACTAACGCGTGTGCATTTGTGTATCTAATAGATAATCACCAGGAAATCCTTAAAGAAAACCTAAGACAACAATGTGAGTAATCTCCTTTTTGTACACCTTTTTGTGAACTGTTTTTACAAAACCTTTATTATTTTAAGTTATAATTAGCAGTGATTGAGTCTTTGTAATTCTTCAATTACTGCCAGTATGTTGGGGTTTTGTATACAAAATATGGAACACGTTACCATTGGACAAAGAGTTAGCCAATGGGTAATATGACCCACCAGTCAGGATTGACAATACTGAATGAGTAATTGTGTAGATGTAAACATTGTAATCGCTCTCAATACTGTGAAAAGATAAAACTCTTCTTGATTAAACTGAGATTCACTCACCAGTATTTCCCACTGACAAAATGTTTTTAAACGCGTTTCAGGTAACAAAATGTGAAAGCCAACTAGAAGCCAGCTGGACAGCACTGAAGGCTTGGAAAAAAAGGTGGCTATAAAAGTTACCTAAATAAAAGAAGATGTTTTATTTCAATAAAATGGGGTTTACCCCTATAAATCAGTTTGTAATGAAAACTTGGGTTTTATCCCAATACATTTATTTATATAAAATGTGGTGTTTTACTCTGATAAAATATTTCCTAACTACGGTCCTGATGTAATTTCCGCTGCCAAAATAATAAACACCGATACCACCAATACATATTCTCGCGGCCGCCCGGTCCCGGGACAGATAGAGGGTGGGGGTTGCAACATAAGGTGGTATCAGAGCTAAGCCACTGATTCAGCCACAGAAGTGTTCTACTGACACCAAGATATTATTCCAAATGTTAGGAAATAAATTGCGGAAATACGTGCATATCTGCACTTTATTGTTGTGTGTTATTTGACTATTTGTTAGTTTACAGTATGAGCGACCAAGGACCTTCCGACGCCTACCTGCAGTTGTCCAGCTCACCTAGGAGCGAAGGCACCTCTTCACAGCCCGCCCTCTCAGGGTATTCAGCTGACAATGAAGATGGGATATTCGTGTTTAAGGCTCAGTCTGAAGAGCCATTCCCTCCTAAAAAGAGAGGATGGTTCAGTAGAGGAGCGCATGAACGTAGGAAGAGGATGAAAAAGTTACAAAACCAGCGAGCTTTAGCAGCCATTAAGAGAGAAACAGATGCTCACACTCAGGTTATGCTCAATAGAAGTTTAGCAAATTTCCATATCCTAGCAACCATAGCTGCCGACCCTAACCTTGAGCAACTCATAGCACCCCAACCATTACCACTATTTCCCGCTCAGCCAATGGAAATTGAAAATAACCCAGAAAATCAAATCCAAATGCATGATTTTAACCCCGAAGAGATACCTAGGGTACAAGCACCCAATCCCTTAGATCCAGACTACGACCCGTGGTTAGATGACCATAGGGATTACCAGCAACGCTACCTAATACCAGAAGACACACCTATGCCGAACCTAGCAGCTTACCCAGGTTTGGACCCTCTAGATCCATACTACGATAATGACCCATATATCAGGGAAATTTTAGAGAATCCATACCTGTACCAGGAACCCATGCCCCAGTTCCCAAACCCAGTACCAGAACTTGCACCCCCAATGAGTGCAGAAAATGTGCAAGAACTCCGAACCTTCGGAGAGGAGATTTTAGAAAATAGCGAGAGGATGAGGCAGGTCGGAGAACGACTCGTCTGGAACTATGACGAGCGTAATATGGAGTTCTGGATGAACCCATATCAGTGAAGGTGGTAGTAGTAATAATAATAATAATAATAATATAATATATAATATGTGTGTATGTTTGAAAAAAATATATAATAGCTATAGATGCCTACTAGTATTGTAATTTTGATTTCAGTTATATTGTAATATATATAGATGCATAATATATAAGAAAGAGTAAGTCGCAATGTTCGACGTTTTTGATCAACATGCGTGTTATGTGATTGATTGTATTAAGATATTATCTTGTGTTATTAATACGTGACCAATGTTTAAAATTCAGATGGACGAAGAAGTGAATCAAGAAAACCCGAATAATAACCCAGAAAACCAGAATAACGATAACCCGAACAATGATAACAATGGAAACCAAGTGGATAACAGTGCCATCCAACGCATAGTGGCACAAGGGATAATAGATGCGATGCCATATATTATTCAAACAGTTAGGGAAGCTGATAATAAAAGTAACCATGATAGTAAACAACCCACTGAACCAGAAAATAGCGTGAACAATGGACCTGTACTTCAAGCGCCCATTCCCAAAAGAAGAAGAACCATGCCTTATGGTTGTTCTTATAAGGAATTCTGGTCTTGTAAACCAATGGAATTCTCGGGCAATGAAGGGGCCGGTGCAGCTCTATGCTGGATAGAAAAGACTGAGGCAGTCTTAAAAATAAGCAAGTGCGCGGAAGAGGATAAGATAATGTTTGCCTCCAATCTGTTTAAAAACTCAGCCTTAGAATGGTGGAACAATATCCTCCAGTCTAGGGGAAGTGACAGAATTTACAATATGGAATGGGAAGAATTTAAGAGTATGGTGGAAAGGAAATTCTGCCCTCCCAATGAAAAAGAACAGATAGCAAATAAGTTTCTAAACCTTAGAATGACTGGAGTAGATAGTAAGGGATACACTACATTATTCTTTGAATATGCTAGAATAGTGCCAACCCTTGCATCACCTGAACCAGTATTAATCTCCCGCTATGTATGGGGATTAATCAGTGAGATTAGGCATGTAGTCAAGGCAGCTAGACCCTAAACTATAGAAGAAGCTGTAGAACTAGCAAATACATTGACAGATGAGTTAGTGCGTACACGAGAAGATGATCAAAGGAAGAACCTAGCTCAAAGTCTTACCCAAGAATTTCGCTCTGGAAATTCCAACTGTGGGAAAAATGTAGGTTCTACTTTTGCACCTTATTGCAAGTAGGGGTGTGCATGGGTCGGTTTGGTTCGGTTTTTACTATTAACCATAATTATAACCGCTAGTTCGGTTATGGAGTTTTGGTAACCATAACCATAACCAAACTTTGGTTACGGTTATTCGGTTATGAAGTCGGTTATGGTTCGGTTTTGGTTAATTTCGGTTAAGTAACCAAGCAAGGTTTGAAATAAATAGGGTTGTGTGCAATTTGAAGTTAGCTTGAGCCTATTTTATAAGATAACAGAGACTAAACTTTTTGGTTAAACTACCGATTTAAGGTTCTTTTTAATAAGGTAATTCTCAAACAAAAACAATTATGGCCATAAAACCTTACTTCTTTATCAAAATAAATGACATTTACATCAAGATCATTTTGTTACTAACATACTTTTATCTTAGTAAAAACCATTTATATGGTTTTGTAAAACACAAATCCATTATATAAAGTTAAAATCACAAGTTCGGTTCGATTTCAGTTATATCGGTTAACCAAAGCTTCATAACCATAACCATAACCATAACCGATTGAGCGGTTATACAAAGTTTCATAACCATAACCATTGGTTATATTGGTTATCGGTTATTCGTGGTTCGGTTATGTCGGTTATGGTTCGGTTATCGGTTATGGTGGTTAATTTGTTCACCCCTAATTGCAAGTATTGCAAAAGGAAGCATTCTGGAAGATGCTCCATATATTGCAAGTTCTACAAAATATCTGGACACAAGGAAGAAGACTGTTGGAAGAAACCTAACAACAGGATATGTTACAACTGTGGGGAACAAGGTCACATCAAGCCAAACTGTCCGAAACTAGCTCCAGCTACGAACACCAAGAATACTAAAAATGCTAGAGCATTTGTTCTAACTGCAGAAGAAGCCAAGATGATTCCGGATGTGATTGCCGCTACATTTTTAGTTAATGATGTTTTTGCTAAAGTATTATTTGACTCTGGTGCGAACCAAAGTTTTATTAATACTTCGTTTTGCAAACTTCTCAATCAACCATTAACTAAACTCCCACAAGAATGTCTAGTAGAGACAGCAAATGGAGAAACCATTAAGATTTTTGAAATCTTGCAGGGAACAAGAATAGAATTTTTAAATCAAAAGTTTATTGCAAATCTTTATCCAATGAATCTGGCAGGATTTGATGTTGTATTAGGAATGGAGTGGTTAGTAGCCAATAAAGCCAGTATTTTATGTGATCAAAAGTCAATTCAAGTAAATTCACCAAAGGGTGAAAAGATCACAATTAAAGGAGATAAGCCATTTAGATCCACAAAATTCATCTCTGTGATGAAAACAACAAGTTATATAAGAAAAGGATCATTATTGTATTTAATTTCTATAATCACTAACACTAAAGGAAAGGAATTAAAAGATATCCCAGTAGTGTCTCAGTTTCCAGATGTGTTTCCAGAAGAATTACCAGGACTACCTCCAGATAGGAAAGTTGAATTCGGAATCCACTTGCTACCAGGAACAGCACCAATTGCCAAAGCACCTTACCGTTTGGCACCCGCAGAAATGCAGGAACTAAAGAAACAATTAGACGAGTTGTTGGAGAAGGGATTCATACAGCCAAGTTCATCACCATGGGGAGCGCCGATCTTATTCGTTAAAAATAAAGACTGTTCAATGCGTATGTGCATTGACTACCGCGAATTGAACAAGGTTACGATTAAAAATCAGTATCCATTACCAAGAATCGATGATCTGTTTGATCAATTGCAACGAGCTCGATTTTTCTCTAAAATCGATTTACACTCAGGATATCATCAATTAAAGGTACAGGAAGAGGACATTCCTAAAACCGCATTTAGAACAAGGTATGGCCATTATGAATTTACTGTCATGCCATTTGGTTTAACCAATGCCCCAGCCGCATTTATGGACATGATGAACCGAATATGTAAGCCATATTTGGATAAATTCATAATTGTCTTTATAGATGACATTCTCATTTACTCTAAGAGTAAAGAGGAACATGCAAAGCATTTTCATGCACTCCTAAGTTTATTACGAAAAGAAAAGCTTTATGCAAAGTTTTCAAAGTGCGAGTTTTGGTTAGAACAGGTATAGTTTCTTTGGTATTTAGTCAATCATGAAGGAATTCATGTGGATCCCACCAAGATCGAGGCAATTACTAAATGGAAAACCCCTGAGTCACCAACCGAGGTTAGAAGTTTCTTAGGATTGGCCGGTTATTATAGGAGATTTATTCGAGATTTTTCTAGAATAACCATTCCCTTAACTAAGTTAACTTGTAAATCCATTAAGTTTGAATGGGGACCAAACAGGAAGAAGCCTTTAGAATTCTTAAGTAAAAATTAACCAACGCACCCATACTAGCATTACCAGAATGAACATAAGACTTTGTAGTCTATTGTGACGCTTCTAAGTTAGGTTATGGATGTGTGTTGATGCAACACCAAAAGGTTATAGCTTACGCATCGAGACAACTTAAGAATCATGAAGAGAATTATTCAACCCATGATTTGGAATTAGGAGCCATAATTTTTGCCCTTAAGATTTGGAGACATTACCTTTACGGTAGTAAGTTTACCATTTTCACAGATCATAAGAGTTTAAGGTATGTTTTCGGGCAAAAGGATTTGAATATGAGACAAAGACGCTGGATGGAAATTCTTAGTGATTATGATTGTAATATCCAGTATCATGCAGGAATGGCAAATGTAGTGGCTGATGCTTTAAGTCGAAAGTATCATGAAAAGCCAAAAAGAGTACGTTCTCTTAAATTAAATCTACAGGTAGATTTAAATGAACAGATTAGGAAAGCACAAGAATCAGTAATCAAGGATGATACTGAGAAATTGAAAGGAATGAACAAGGAATTAGAACGAGGAACAGATGGAATTTGGAGATTCCATAAGAAAAGAATGTGGATACCTAAATCAGGAAACCTACGCCATCGTATATTAGAAGAAGCCCATAAGTCTAAGTATACAATGCATCCTGGAAATGATAAAATGTATCAGGATTTAAGAAAAGATTTCTGGTGGATAGGAATGAAAAAGGATATAGCATCTTATGTTTCTAAGTGTTTAACTTGTTCCCAAGTCAAAGGCGAACACCAGAAACCCTCAGGCTTGTTGCAGCAATTAGAAATGCCAGTATGGAAATGGGAATTGATGACAATGGATTTTGTTACCAAGTTACCCAAAACAAGGAAAGGTAATGATACAATCTGGGTGATTGTAGACAGGCTAACTAAGTCAGCTCATTTCCTACCAATGAAGGAAACTTTCAGTATGGAACAATTAGCTAAATTGTATGTAAATGAAGTAGTTTCATTACATGAAATTCCTTTATCAATTGTTTCTGATAGAGATAGCCGTTTTACCTCTCATTTTTGGACAAGTTTCCAAAAAGCCATGGGAACCAAGCTTAATCTAAGCACAACCTATCATCCTCAAACGGACGGACAAAGTCAAAGGACAATTCAGACAATGGAGGATATGCTTAGAGCTTGCGTAATTGATTTCGGAGGTAATTGGGATGATCACTTACCATTAATAGAATTTTCTTACAATAACAGTTATCACACCAGTATCAATGCTGCACCATTCGAAGCACTTTACGGACGAAAGTGCCGAACTCCAGTCTGTTGGGCAGAGATTGGAGAAAAGCAATTATCTGGACCAGAAATAGTACAAGAGACAACAGACAAGATCATTCAAGTCAAGGAACGACTGAAAGCAACACGCGATCGACAAAAGAGTTACGCTGATAACAGACGAAAGCCGTTGGAATTTCAGGTAGCAGACAAAGTGTTATTAAAAGTTTCTCCTTGGAAAGGAGTGGTAAGATTCATCAAAAGAGGAAAGTTAAGCCCCAGGTATGTTGGACCTTTTGAGATTATTATAAGAATAGGACCTGTAGCCTATCAGCTACAACTGCCAGAGGAAATGGCAGGAATACATGATGTATTTCATATATCTAATCTCAAGAAATGCTTAACTAATGAGTTACTGGTAGTACCTCTTAAGGATATAGAGGTAAATGAACAACTTAAATTTGTAGAGAAACCTCTACAAATTAAAGACAGGAAAGTCAAGAATCTTAAACACAAGAGATTAGTTCTAGTAAAAGTAAAATGGGACTCCAAAAGAGGATCAGAATACACATGGGAGCTTGAATCAGAGATGCAAAGAAAATATCCACACTTATTCCAGTAGATCTCGAGGACGAGCTCTAAACCAAGGTGGGGGAGGATATAACAACCCTCCTAAATAATTGCGACACCCTAAAAATAATTAAAAATATCCCAATATGTCCTAAAATACACCCCGTATGCGAAAACGGGCCCCGAATACCTTTATTTTTATTAAAAATAATTAAAAACGAAATTAAAGGGGTCGTCGCGGGGCGCGTAGCCCTTGACTACCTCTGTCGCGGGCCGCGACAAGCCAGACACCAGGCAAGCCCCGAGGCCGCCACGTGTCCCAGTCGTGTCGAAGCTAGGGTGTGAGTCGGACCAGCTAGGGCCTAACCTAGCCACCCTCACGGGCCGCGAAGGCCCTAGAGGAGGTTTACGCGGGGCGCGGCGGAAGTCAAAGAGGCACTATATATAGAGGCATTCAGCTTCAGTCTCAACTCGCTCATTTTCTCGATCTCTCTCTCAAATTTCTACGTAGCATACTTTATACTCGAGCAAAATACCCCCCTAAATAACGAAGTTCTGCCTCGTTGCAAGTATCATAACCCGGGTTACGTATTAGATACGTTGCCCGATTGATCCAGGGTTCCGTAATGGCTGTCGAGGTTCTGCCCGACGTAGTCGTTAGAATGCCGTCTCGGGGAGGGTATTACTAATGTAAATATTGGGTTATTATACTAACGCGTGTGCATTTTTGTATCTAATAGATAATCACCAGGAAATCCTTAAAGAAAACCTAAGACAACAATGTGAGTAATCTCCTTTTTGTACACCTTTTTGTGAACTGTTTTTACAAAACCTTTATTATTTTAAGTTATAATTAGCAGTGATTGAGTCTTTATAATTCTTCAATTACTGCCAGTATGTTGGGGTTTTGTAAACAAAATGTGGAACACGTTACCATTGGACAAAGAGTTAGCCAATGGGTAATATGACCCACTAGTCAGGATTGACAATATTGAATGAGTAATTGTGTAGATGTAAACATTGTAATCGCTCTCAATACTGTGAAAAGATAAAACTCTTCTTGATTAAACTGGGATTCACTCACCAGTATTTCCCACTGAAAAAATGTTTTTAAACGCGTTTCAGGTAACAAAATGTGAAAGCCAACTAGAAGCCAGCTGGACAGCACTGAAGGCTTGGAAAAAAAGTAGCTATAAAAGTTACCTAAATAAAAGAAGATGTTTTATTTCAAAAAAATGGGGTTTACCCCTATAAATCAGTTTGTAATGAAAACTTGGGTTTTATCCCAATACATTTATTTATATAAAATGTGGTGTTTTACTCTGATAAAATATTTCCTAACTACGGTCCTGATGTAATTTCTGCTGCCAAAATAATAAACACCGATACCGCCAATACTGATTCTCACGGCCGCCCGTTCCCGGGATAGATGGGGGGCGGGGGTTGTGACATGTGGTTATCAACACAACGCTTACTCGCTCAAACGCTCACTCGCAACTCGATTAAACGCAAAGCAACACTTAATAAACGAAACGAATGTGGAAAACTAACAAACACAACTCGGCCGTCCGAATGGACATCCGATCGAACAACCCTTCCCGCACCGACTTAAACCCTCGCACCTCCACTATAAATACCGTCGTACGCCCTCATTTATCTGATTTGACACTTCCATCCGCTCACATGCTCTCAATCACACTCAATCGCGAATCAAGGCCATTTTGTAAGCTTTTCTTTTCAAATCTTGTACAACCTTCATCTCTAATCACTTCTACATCATCTTCTCCATCAAGATCACATACAAACACTAACTTTTTCCCTGAAATCACTGATTTAGACTTCTTGAAGGTGGTTTCCACCCGTTTTGCTTAGGCAAACTGTTGTGGAACACCATTTGATCGAGAATGGTTCTAGATCTGAAGGATTTCACACTTTTTAACTAAATCTCAACAAGATTTCAACACTTCTTCATCTGTTTTCAAACTTTTCTTCAACTTTTACACAATACTGATGGAATCTGGACTCAACCAGACTCTCGACTCGTACCTTAGTCGAGAGCCGGCTTGAGAACGGATTTCCACCGGAGAGATTCACCGATTAACAGGTCAAACATGAATCTTCATCAAGAATAGTAAGTTTGACCGAATGGGCTGAGACCATCCGATCGAATGAGCTAGGCTTGGTGTATCCCCGTTGTTTGACACGTCGTCACGCCGTCTCCGTTAAACTTCAAACTTTTTACTTAGAAAATTTTACAATCTTTCAAATAACAGATCGCCCACTCAAATGACCATCCGACCAGGTGACCTGACCCTTATACTATTTCTTTTTTAAAACTCTTTTGACTAAACTTCGAACTTTAACGATTTACAAACATCACACACACTCATTCGAATGGCCATCCGCTCGGATGACCATCCATGCGGATCACCTTTCGAACACACAACCATTCGACACTCTGTTTACGCACGGTTCAACACTCTGCTCAAAGACTTATGCTTCTGTTCACATGCTAACTCACCGCGCTCCCTTCAATCCAATACAGGCTGTGTTTACTAGCTAAACATGCACTGTGAGTATACTCGAACCCATTTTTATTTAAGGCACTTTTGGGTGTTACATACGTTCTATATCAAAACACAACGCACAACGCAAACACTTTATAATGCTAATCGCTCCCGCATGCTACACGTGATGTATGAATGCTTGTGCTATGTTTATACAGTGTTACACTATACCGCCTCTAGCAACGATAGTACTATAGTTTGGACTCAGCACCTGTTGTGGACAGGGGTTGCTAGGGATCACATTACATTACTTCACGTGTTCGCTGAACATGTGCCGTGCATACTCTACAACGCAGTCTCGTGGTTAAGTTGTAATCATTGTTTGATAGTTACATGCTTCGCCCGTTACGTGATACATGTTGGTTATGCGTAAACACTTTTCATACTATATGCTATGCAAACTTGTGTACTCACCTTTACATTTTATGTATTGACTTTATTTTAACGTATGTGACAGGTTGATTTAGATGCTATGATGAAACAAGCTAGGAAGTCTAGAAACCCACTAAATACATCTGAGTTGTCGGAACAGTATTTGTTTTTTAGACCGATATTTGTAATGACTGTTATGCTTTATATGTTTAATAGTATAGGATATTGAACCTTAAATATATTGTCATTAATAGTTGTTATGGATTCTCATGAACAATCTGTTTCGCTCAGTGCCACGCCCCAATGATTCCGCCATCAGTTGGGGTGTGACACAACCTATTTCAAGCTAGTATAAGCCATTTCAAGAGCATCTAAGGTGTTGCAAGCATGAAGGAACATTAGGGGGTGCTTGGAAGCTTTATTCTCTTTTTAATCTTCATCTAAAGATCACTAAACTCTTGCAAAGTTGTAGGATCATCTTTGGTTATTTTTAAGCTTATCATATTATGTAGATTATTAAAGTACAAGTTAATCATCTTGAAACTCTTAAGAGAAATCATCTCAAACCCTACACTAATCAAGAATACATAACATAAAAGTATGATATTTAGATGGTTCTGGTTATTTTTTTGGTGTAGTATTTCACATGGATGATGATCTTGATATGTTAGTCTTGAAAATATGATTTAAACAAGTATATGTTTAAATCATACAAGATCATCACCTTCAAAAATTCATTAGCTTCATATATATATATATATGTCACACCCCTTTTAAAGGCGGAAGCACGAGGTGTGATCTGAGTGGTTTTCATTGCATACGATAAGTAAACATTGATACATGAATTAAACTCCAAATTGCCATTCAAGTTTGATTATCCAAAATACAGAAGTTCACATCACAATTTCAAAAACAAAGATCAAGGTTTTGTTTCCTATATCACCATAGAAGGTGGGATATAGTAAACAAATCCACAAAAGATGGCAACGGAGACTAGACACTAAACATCTTGAAAAGGAGCCCGCGAACATCATCCACTAATTTCCTGAAATACATGTAAGTTTAAAAATCATCAACAAAAGTTGGTGTGAATTCATGCAAATTGAGTAAAATGTAATATCTGTAATTCTGTAAAAGTATGGTATGTAGTTTGTAAAATGTAAGCTCGTAATTTGTAATGAAATGAAACAGAATCGAGATCTCTAATGTTTAGCTAGGATATTAACATATGTGACGACATAGGAAGCATCCAAACCTAGGCGACTTTTGACAACGTTTACCTTACGATTGGGACCCAAGACACTCCTTGACTATGTGTTGTCAAAAGAGTGAGGCTACCCAGACCTGTTAGATCTAACCCTTGTTCTTTCGGTCTAAACTAGATTGATGGTGCTTACGTATAACCTATTCGTGACGTGATCTATGTATGATTCCTTTGTTTAAACATACCACATGTATTTTCCCCAAAGTTTAGAAAGCAGTAAAAACGTTTAAAAGTGGGGACATGAACTCACTGCTTTGCGTCTTGAGCGTCTAGCTGCCCCTGCTTCTGCTACTCGAGTGTCATGACCTATAGACGTTCTAAGTATGTTAATTACTTAACTTGTAAATTTCTAGGTACAAGTTACTTTTTGGATTTAAGGTGTCTGATTTGTATGTCACATTATGTTTAACATTGTATTTGTTATGTTGGTGCATTCATCTGTCGTCTTCGTCTTATGTCGAGTCTCGGTTCATTGCGAAGTTGTTCAAGCATGATGTCATGATGACATCATCAAAGTGACATCATCAATGACATCATTACACAAGAGACAAAAGCATTTATGTGTTAGATAGTGATTTCATGATTCTGATTTCGTTCATTTGTCAAACACATGATTTCGTTCATGTGTCAAAGTGATTTCGCTCATATGTCATTTGTATGATTTCGTTTTTGTGTCATGTCCGTATAAGCGGAATCATGTTGTCTATATATAGGTCATATGAACGGAATCACAGATAGAGTTAGAGGTGTGTTCTTCCGGTTAGCCACGAAGTGCTGCCGAAGTGTTGATTTGTTTGTTTATAAACGTCATCCAGATTAATAGTATCAACATATTAAAGTGAATTCTCGCTGAATTGTACTCGGTTTGTCTGTTTCCGCCGTTCAAACTGAGATAAACTCTTCTACGTGACTCGTTTAGGTCCGAATTCGATCCTACAATTGGTATCAGAGTCAGTGAAGAAGAGTTCTACACAATTCAGCCGATAATTCTGTTTCTACACCATTCTTTTCCGAAAATTAAAAATTTTTACGGTCAGAATCAGTTCAAACTTTCACAGTGTGCTCGGAATTGATAGTTAACAAAGCTTTGAAAGTTTCATAGCTAAAATCGACTTAAAAATGAATCAAATTGATCTCTGAACTGATTCCGCTCATGTGAACAGTTTGATTCCGCTCATTTGAACATTTGATTTCGCTCTTGTATCAGCTTGCATGTGAAACATAAATCGAATTGATATTGTCGGTTATCATGTGAACAAGTGTTAGTCAAATTGTTATCACGTAAATTCATCTGATTGTGTGTCAGGAATTTGGGAATTCAAATATAGTTTGCATGTGAATTCATTTGGAATCGATTAGTGTGCATTTAATTCAAGATTCACGGTCCAATCCTTGAGTGTTGATAATTCAACTGTCGGCCACTTTGCATGAGAATTGATAAATTGTTATCATAGTGATATCGGTTCACTAAACTCGAGAATTTGCATGTGAAGAATTAATTTGATATTCAAGATTGCATGTGATGTATTAATTGTTGACGGTTCATCGAAAAGTAGCATGTGATCTGATCATTTTTAACATCAAGTGGGTTTACATATTAAAGTTTTGGCATATTAAAGTTTTGTCAGCTAAGTGGGTTTGTCAGTAGCCCATGTGAACCACATTTCATTCGGCCCAATCATTAATCAGCTTCATTAATAAACATTCAAAGTTCACGGCCCATTGTTTGATTAAAGTTCAAGGCCCAAGTTTTAAATCAGCCCAAGGCATACAATATATTACATCGACCCAATTAGCTTTTGAGATTATTCAAGTTCAAATATTGATCAATATCAAGTTCAATCGGGATTTTTACAAGTTGATTCGAAGCTAATTGGTGTCCAGCTTGTTTGAAACTTGTGTTTTTGTGAACTCTAGAAATCGAAACATGGATTTTGAAGAAATGTTGGCATATGTGCATTATGAATCTCAGCAGTATATTCCGACAAAGAAAGAAGAAGAAACAGTCTCAGCAAAAGAAGTTGTTGAAAAAGTTCCAGTTTTTTTATCATTCGTCTGATGAAGAGGGTGACAATTATGAAGAAGAAATCCGAGAACTTGAATTTCTTAAACAACAACTTCCATCTGATCAACGTAGTGGAAAACTATTTTATGCCGATAAAATTGAAAAATTGAAAGAAAAACAAGATTCAAAAAGAAAGAATCAAAAGGCAGTCATTGTTAAAGAAGAGATCAGAGCTGAGCAGATTGAACAAGTTTCATCGGTCAAGATTGAGAAAGTAGAATCTGAAAAACCTGTATCTGTGAATCCTGAACCAGAGTTAAAGAAAGAGATTGCAGAAGACGCACCTATCTTTGATCATTCATCAGAAGAAGAGAGTAAGGATGAAAGTGTTCATGAGGAAAAGAAACAGGTTGAAAATATTTCAGCTTTAAAGGTTGAGACAAAAGCTGATGATAAACAGATTCTTGTTTTGCTGAAAAATTGTGAGAAGTTGACGTCTGAAAATGACAAACTCTTGAAGGAAGTTGAGAGTTTGTCATTAGAAAACAAAAATCTTAAAAAATCAGAAAATGTTTTGAAAATCAAATATACGATTTGGAAAATGAAAAAGTAAAAATTGAGAAAGATTTTCAAAGTCAAATAAAAAGTTTAGAAGATGAGAGAGATTTGTTTGGCAAAAAACAATCTTGAAAAACAAATTGCAATCAATTCTCATCTTGAAAAGATTATTCGACTTGAAAAGGAAGCTGAGTGTGCTCAAAAGAAAATCAATGAATGGGAAGAAAAGTTGAAGGTGTTTGTGAATACTTCAACTATTCCTTGCCCAAAATCAGTAAATTCAGTTCCAATAAGTGACAATGTCACAAACTTTGACAAAGTCAAAGTTGAAGATTGTGATGAGAAAACTGATGATGATATTGAAAAAAGAAAAATATTTTTGAAATTAAAAGAAAAATTTCAAGAAACCGTTCTACATTCTACTGAGAAAGGTGAATGCTCAACGCAAAAACCAGTAAAGAAGAATGTGGAACAAAAACAAAAGGATAAAAAATCGAAAAATGTTCAAAAAGAAAATAAAAGCTCATCAGTTCAATCATCCAATCGCAATGAAAAATTACAAAAATCGAAAAATGAAAACTCTAAAATTGTTGGCAATAAGTGGTGCAGGTCGACCACAGTGCTCAAAAGTCAAATCCAGCAAACAAGAGGAGCAAGGATTATCACCAAGCCAAACAATGCTATGATTTGAGCATTTGGGCTGAAAATGGTGATTGGTACAATAACAGAGTGTGTTACCGATGTGGTTATCAAGGACACATTGCTGTTAACTGCCAAGGTTGGAGTTATGAAATGAGGAGATGCTTTAACTGCAACATCAAAGGTCATATTGCTAGAGATTGTTCAATGAGATCAATGAGAAGATCGAGGGCTGAATCTCAGAAGCAGGTGAAGAAATCAGTCAATGTCAAGCCCAAAGAACAGAAGGTTTAAGAATCTAAAGTTCAAGAAACGAAAGTGAAACTTTCTCAGGGGCAGAAAGACAGACTGAGGAAGAAGAGAAAGAAGGCTAGAGAGTATCTAGAGAAGATCTTGTCCTCGGGTTCACCGGATAGATCGAATAAGAGTTCTGATGAATCAACTCCCTCAACTGCAAAGTCAAGCAAGACAAATTCATCAGATACAAATCTGAGGACGAAAAAGGAAAAGAAGAAGGTGAAAATTGGTGGCAATGAATCTGTTTCTTCGGAAACAAAGGAGCCACATGTCGGCGATGAATCTGGCTCATCAAAGTCAGACAAGCCACATTCAGGCGATGAATCTGGTGTGGTAAAGCTAGAAGAGCCACGTGTTGAGGTAAAAAATGAGAATTCTGGTTTAACAATGGATGATGCAAATTTTCCACCTTTGTTGAACAAGAATTCAAAATCACCCAAGGACCGTCAGGCTTGGGTGAATTTGTTTAAATGAAAAACCTGACTTGCCGGAGTTCCCAGGTTGGTAAGCGTGGAACATGAATCGGCACATTTCTTGAGAAATTCACGAAAGTGATATTTCGTCTTACAAGTGGTAAATCAGGGACATTAAGTTGTACTTGATTTTCTACAAGTGATGTTTGAGATCTAAAACTGAAATTGTAAAATCTGTCATGTGTATGAAGAAAACAATGTGATGAAGTGTCCCCGAACCTTTAAATGATTGGTAAACAAACTAATTTTTCCGGAAAAACCATTTTGATTAAAACAAACTTAAGTGTTTTGAGATCATAATGGGAAAATAGTTATGTAGATAGAGAGTATAAGTTAAATTAAATTGGATTAAAAGAAAAGTAGGATAGGAGAATTGAAGTGATTCTCATCAAGTTGTCAAGTTTGTACCCGTATGTCACCTCCCCCCCAGAAACCTCACACCATTCCAAGAAAATAAATTTTGATTGCTACAGCATTATCTCCTTGATTCTTCCCAGATGGCCTAGCAACCCACCAATTTACCCTAAAGAAAATGCCAAAAACATTGAAAAATGCAAAAATGAGTTTTGTTGTGAAAAAGAGGAAATGATAGTAGATCAGTTAGACTGTCACAGCATGCTAAAGAAATGAAATGTCAAATGTGATAAACGGTTTCTCTAAAGATGTGATGATAGGCTCAGCTAGACTAGTAGATTTGCGATAACGATACAAACCTAAATGAAAAAGCCTAGTTCTAGTGGGAAACATGATCAAAAGCATAGTACTTAGTTTTGTCCTTCTTGATTGTGTGCCTACTCAGTAATCGCTGATTGTCGAAAGACATAAAACTGGTTAAGTTTGTGAACTTTCACAACTTTGCTAAAAAGTCGCTGTGATTGTGCATTTTATTTTGCAAAGATTTAAATTTGTCTTATTTCTTTATTTTGTTTAAGCATCGGACATCCTCTGCGTATACGTGAGTATCGACCTGGATGTTGTTGCCTAAACGTTCTGCTTTATTTTCTTTGGTGTTTCGTTTAAGCTTTGGACTTCCTCTACGTATACGGGAGTATCGACCTGGTGGTTAAAGCCTAAACAACTTCAACTTGTTTTATTTTTCTTATTTTGTTTAAACATTGGACTTTCTCTGCGTATACGGAAGTATCGACCTGATTGTTAATGTTTAAACATTCTGCGTTGTTTCCGCACAAATCACAGTTGATAAAAGTTTAAAGGCATTACTTGAGTTAGTGTATTGCATGATGAGGGGATATGCTGAGATCGTGGGGTCCATAAGAATTTAGTGCTATCTAAATATATCTTAACGTATCGGTAAGCATTTCGAAAGTTTTTAGATTGAGTTTAAGTGGACAACAATATCGTCAATCAATGTGAATCGTTTAGAACTTAAAATGAAATCAAGCTTAACGGTGCTAGTGATTGGTCACATAAACTGATATGATCCTCTTGCACAAACTCACAAAAATAGTGTCTGTAAATATTTCTTTTCTGCATTTCATATTATTCAAAAATCCCAAAAAGATTTTAGTGTGTTTTAGCATAAATTTTGAAAAATCAAAAAGATTTTCGACAACTGATGTTGGAAAGCTGATATTCAAAATTTCAAGTGCTGAATATGATGAACTGGTTTGGGAGTGTGTGTATTGAATTGAGAAATTTATTTTGAGAAAGAAGTTTGTTTAGTTAATCAGGGTCATTAATTTGAACTTGATGTAACTATTTCCAGTAAGTTTTTCTTATTGTTTTAAGTAAAAACTTATGTTTTTGATGAGAAAATATGTGCAGGATATGAGCTTAAACAGAGATAAAGCCAGGGATTAATCTCAAGGTGATAGCTAATTCCAGACAGCAATCCTATCATGATGAGAGGGGGAGTCTGACGAGGTTAGAGCCAAAGAGAAGATCCTGGTATATGCTAAGAAAGAAAAGAGACTGATAAAGACTGAAGATGCGAAGACTCGACACTTAAGACTCGTCAACATCTGAGGGGGAGTCTGTTGGTGCATTCATCTGTCGTCTTCGTCTTATGTCGAGTCTCGGTTCGTTGCGAAGTTGTTCAAGCATGATGTCATGATGACATCATCAATGACATCATTACACAAGAGACAAAAGCATTTATGTGTTAGATAGTGATTTCATGATTCTGATTTCGTTCATTTGTCAAACACATGACTTCGTTCATGTGTCAAAGTGATTTCGCTCATATGTCATTTGTATGATTTCGTTTTTGTGCCATGTCCGTATGAGCGGAATCATGTTGTCTATATATAGGTCATATGAACGGAATCACAGATAGAGTTAGAGGTGTGTTCTTCCGGTTAGCCACGAAGTGCTGCCGAAGTGTTGATTTGTTTATAAACGTCATCCAGATTAATAGTATCAACATATTAAAGTGAATTCTCACTGAATTGTACTCGGTTTGTCTGTTTCCGCCGTTCAAACTGAGATAAACTCTTTGTAGGATCGAGTAACGACCTATACGAGTCGTTCGGAAGAGATCTCGTCCAATACGAGAGGCGGAATCAAACGTATCGGATTTATTTCAGCTACAAACACACGAGAATCAGTTTAACTATCTCTTGTATTGATTTGATGACGATTACAGACCTGGAGATACTTCGGCAGAGCTTCGCTACCGGAATGACCAACTTACCAATGAAAACAAACAGTCCACTATTTATACTAACTCCACTTCGTTTGAACAAGCATCTCCAGTTCATACGAACTGGCCACTTCGTTTGAACTGGCCACTTCGTTTGAACTGGCTTGTTCACCTCTGTATCCTGTTAATCTTGAACTGTGTGACTTATTTCATCTATTCTATTACATGACTCGATACAAGACGAAGTCGACAGACGTATGCACCAACAGACTCCCCCTCGGATGTTGACGAGTCTTCGGTATGCCTTCAGAACATCTTCAGTCTTGATCAGTCTTCAAGCTCTCTCCAAAGTATCTGACAATGTAAGCATCCTAAATCTCTATCTTCTTTTCTTCTCTTTCTTATCAGCAATAACAGCATCTGGCTTTAACCAATCATAAACCTTGCTTTTTCATCTTCAGACTCCCCATTTCAATCAACTAGGGATCGTAGTCTGGCTAACCTGCACATTCTCTACCTCAAAGTAAATTTCACAAATTTAAAATTTAACGAATTTAATCTCACTTGCAGGTATTAAACACTCAATAAATGATTTTTACAATGTTAATCTTTGATAAACCACTTGAAGAAATATCATTTTTCAACACCACACACACTCCCAAACCTGTTCGTCATGTTCAGCACTCGGAATTTTGAAAATCAGCTTTTCAACATTAGTTGTCTAAAATATTTTTGAATTTTCAAAAATTTATGCTAAAACACACCGAAAATCTTTTTGAATTTTGAAATAAAAGAAATGCAGTAAAGAAATATTTACACACACTATTTTTGTGAGTTTGTGCAAGAGGATCATATCAGTTTTTGAGACAAATCACCAACACCGTTAAGCTTTAAACATTTTAAGTTCTAAACGATTCACTTAGATTGTCAGTATACTGATCCACTTAAATTTTCACACAAAGTTCAACTACTTCGAGATACGATATTAATGTTTTAAGCACTTAAACTCAATCGCGTGTCCCACCTCAGAATATACTCCCGTATCCAGATCCCAATATTCAGTCTTACAGGTAATTATGACACAAATGATATCTGTTTATAAATTAGGTAATGCGAGGGCCGAGGGATCTCAGGTCGATACTTCCGTATACGCAGAGAGATATCAGCTTCGACTTAACGGTATGTCCCCTTTAGAGGATCTTTTAGCTACAACAGCAGCGACTATCAATTTTATTGTTTCATCGGCATGCTGAGGGTTTAATGCTATGTTTCAAGCATTGCAGAAAGTATTAGCCAAGGACTAGGTCAGAACTACCGTTCAGCAAAAGTCCCGGAATAATACCCCAAACATCATTGAGTATAAAGACCTAGTATATCAGAATATGAGACCTTTCAAACGAGATTTCGGGGGTTACCCATATATCCGAGAGATGTTTCCCCACGATATAAGCAAGTTTGAAATTTAGATTTATATCTCGTCACAATTTACTAAATGTGCAAAAACCTACTGACACATCATCAGTGAGACCGTTTATCACTTTTTATCTTACCAATTCTTTAGCATGCCGTGATCATCCACTGATGTACTATCATTTCCTCTTTTATACAACAAAACTCATTTTCATTTTATCATGTTTTTGTCTTTTTCAAATTTTCAAATGTTTTTGGATTTTCTGAAAAATTTTACTCCCCCTAAAATGCAAACACATTTTAGGAAATTTGAAAATAAACTGTACAAACAACGTGACAACCAATATCGAATTGCTTTAATTCGCCATCCACTTGGCATAAACAATCAGAACTTCCCCTTACAACAAACTATTTTCTCATTTAGATTTCAAAACACTTAAGTTTGTTTTAATCAAAATGATTTTTCCGGAAAATAAGTTTGGTTTTATCACTTGTAGGGGCATGGTTCATCATATTGTCATTCAATCACTTGTAGTAGATCAAGTACAACTTAATGTCCCTGATTTACCACTTGCAACTATGCAACCTCTGTACCTCTTGTAAAAATATTCACAGCATACAAACCCATGTAGGAATAAACCTCTACACAAACCATTTTACCAATCAAAATGCCGATTCCTGCTTCACACTTACCAACCTGGAAGCTCCGGCAAGTCACACTCATCATGTACAATTTAAACACATTTAAAAATCTTTCACAAAATCTATCTTAACAAGAATGATGCCGATTCCTGATCCACGATTACAAACTTGGGATCTCCGGCAAGTCAGGTTTTTCTATTTAAACAGACTCACCCAAGCCTGACTGTCCTTGGGTGATTTTGAATTCTTGTTCAACAATGGTGGAAAATTTGCATCATCCATTGTTAGACCAGAATTCTCAACTTTTACCTCAACAAATGGCTCTTCTGGTTTTACCATACCATAATCATTGCCTGAATGTGGCTTGTCTGGCTTTGATGAGCCAGATTCATCGCCGACATGTGGCTCCTTTGTTTCCACAGAAACAGATTCATTGCCAGTAACTTTCTTTTTCATCTTTCTCTCTTTCGTCCTCAGATTTGTATCTGATGAATTCGTTTTGCTTGATTTGTCATTCTTTGGAGAGCAAGACAATTTATCAGAACTGTTATTCGCTTTGACGGCTGAATCTGAGGACAAAATCCTTTCGAGATACTCTCTCGCTTTCTTCCTCTTCTTCCTCAGTCTGTCTTTCTGCCCCTGTGAAAGCTTTACTTTCTTTTCTTCCACTTTCTGTTCTTTGGGCTTGACATTGACTGGTTTCTTTGCCACTTTCTGAGATTCAGCCCTCGATCTTCCCTTTGATCTCATTGGGCAATCTCTGGCAATGTGTCCTTTAATATTGCATTCAAAGCATCTTCTCGTCTCATAACTCCAATTCTGGCAGTTAACAGCAATGTGTCCTCTTACACCACAAGTATAACACACTCTGTTATCGTACCAATCACCACATTCAGTCCAAACATTCAGATCATAGCACTGTTTGGCTTGGTGATAATCATTTCTCCTCTTGTTTGCTGTATTTGACTTTTGAGCACTGTGGTCAAACCTGCACCACTTATTACCAACAATTTTTGAGTTTTGATTTTTCAATTTTTGTGATTTTTTATTGCGATTGGATGATTGATCTGATGAGCTTTTATTCTCTTTTTGATCATTTTTCAAAATTTTCTCCTTTTGTTTTTGTTCCACTTTCTTCTTCAAAGGTTTTTGCTTAGAGCGTTCTCTCTTTTCAGTTGTTTGTGGAACAATTTCTTGAAACTTTTCTCTTAATTTCAAAAATAATTTCTTTTTCTCAAATTTTCCAGTTTCATCATCAGATTTCTCATCACAATCTTCAACTATGACTTGATCATAGTTTGTGACATCGTCACTTATTGGAACAGAATTGATTGGTTTTGGACAGATATAATCTGGTACAGATGATTTCACAAAACCTTTCAATTTCTTTTCAAGCTCTTTGATTTTAATCCGAGCTTTTTCAGCCTCTTTTTCAAGTCGAATAATCGTATGAAGATGAGAGTTTATTGTACTTTGTTTTTCAATGTTATTCTTGCTAAAAACAGATCTCTGATCTTCAAGAATTTTTATTTGACTTTGAAATTCTTTTTCAATTTTTAATTTTTCATTTTCAAACATTTTTATTTTATTTTCAAAATCTTTTTCTTTTTCTTTCAAAATTTTGTTTTCCAATGTCAAACTGTCCACATCACTCAACAATTTGACATTTTCAGATTTTAATTTTTCCCAATTTAAGCACATCCCAGGTATCTTTTCATCATCAGACGTCTTTTCTTCATCAGCTTTTTTTTCATCCTTGAAAGCTGGAATTACTTCAACCTGTTCTTTAACCTCTTGTACATTTACTTCAGGTTTGACTTCATCAACATGTGACAATTCAGTTGTCTCTTTTTGTTCAGATGTTTCTTGATGAATTTTGTCAACCTGTTTCTCATCAGGTTTGACTTCATCATTCTGTGACAACTTAATTGTCTCATTTTGTTCAGGTGTTTCTTGATGAAGACTTACAACCTGATTTTCCTCAGATTTTATACTTTCTTTCATAGTAGCTGCCTCATCAAACTTTATCTTTGCAGCTTGTTTATTTTTAAGCTTTTCCAGTGTACCTGCATAAAACATATCAAACAATTGAGGTCCAAACATTGTTTTATAATTTTCAAGTTTTTCAATTTCTTCACTGTCATCGTCACTCTCTTCATCTGATGAGTGATCAAACACTGGAGCTTTTTCTGAAACAACTTCTGTAAGATTATCAGTTTTTTCTGAATCAACTTCTAAACCCTTTTCAAGTTTATCTAAAACAGTTTCTGAATCCTCTGTTATTGAAATTGGTTCTTTTGAAATTGATTCTTTCCGAACTGGTTCTTCTTCATTCTTAAAATAGCTCTCTTGTTGAGATACATAGTAAAACAATGCAATTTCTTCTTCAGTTTCCATGTTTTCGGTAAACAATTTCACAAACTCAGCTTTCAAACGAACTGAGTTCAAAACAAACTGAAATCTCCAAATGAAACTGAGATCAAACTTCAAACTGATCAACTTTAAACGAACTGGGTTCAAATTCCAAAACTTATACGAACTAGAGGTTCAAGTTTACTTCGTGTGAACTGAACTCTTAAACGAACTGAACAAGTTCACACGGACTGATCAAGGTTCACTTCAAACGACCTGAGATCACTTCATATGAACTGATAAACTTTTCAAACGAACTGAGGTCACTTCATATGAACTGTTGAACCTTTCAAACGAACTGAGGTCAAACTTCAGACGAACTGGAAGTTCACACAAAGTGAAATCTCATACGAAGTGAGATTTTGAAACGAACTGAAAGTTTCACACGAAGTGAAAACTCAAACGAACTAGACCTTTGAAACGAACTGGCCTTCTCTTCGTGTGAAATCTCAAACGAACTGGATTTTTGAAACGAACCGACGAGAGATTTCAAACGAACTGAATATTTTCAAACGACCTGAATCCACTTCGTGCGAACTGGAGGCTTTATTTCAAACGAACTGGATTTTTCATACGAACTGAAATCCAATTTCAAACGAAGTGAAGCATTTTTGACCAATCTGATGAGTTTTTGTCAAAAATGATATCCAAGGCTTGTTCTACAACAAATTCCAATCCCAAAGATGTATAAAATGTTCAAAAACGTCCACTGAATTGCTGTAGATCTGAGTTCAAAGTTCTGGTTCGTGTGAACTGGACACACCTTCAAACGAACTGATCGTTTTTTATCAAATTGATTGAGTTTTACTTTGAATTTTTGGTCGAATATTTTTACTAATTGTTTAAACCACAGTTACGCACAATATACTTCAATTTCAAACCATTTTAACCAGAAAATCTAGGTTAATTTTGAAAATACGTGACAGAAAGGTGTAGAAGTCAGAATTCTTAATGAAATCGAGCTGAAATTGCAAGAGCTCTTCCTCCTGAGCTCTGATACCACTTGTAGGATCGAGAATCGATCTGAACGAGTCTTCAGAAGAGCTCTAAACTGATTCAAAGGCAGAATTCAATGAATCAGAGTTTGTTTTAGCTTGATATTCACTAATAACTGTCTCTTATATTGATTATAACGCGATTACAGACCTGGAGATACTTCGGCAGAGCTTCGCTACCGGAATGACCAAGTTACCAATGAAAACAACAAGTCCACTATTTATACTAACTCCACTTCGTTTGAACAAGCATCTCCAGTTCATACGAACTGGCCACTTCGTTTGAACTGGCCACTTCGTTTGAACTGACCACTTCGTTTGAACTGGCTTGTTCACCTCTGTATCCTGTTAATCTTGAACTGTGTGACTTGTTTCATCTATTCTATTACATGACTCGATACAAGACGAAGTCGACAGACGTATGCACCAACACTCTTCTACGTGACTCGTTTAGGTCCGAATTCGATCCTACATGTTATATATTTTATCCCAAGTGTATATATATATATATATTTGTGTAAGTTTGATTTGAAGATATTATATGTTAAAAATAATATATTTTTAACTTTTACCAAATATATGTCACTTATATTAATTGTCAAAAATAGTATGAGTAATTTGTTAAATAATATTTCCAATATTATTTTTAGGTGTAAGTATACTTAGGAAAGTATACATGTATTTTAAGTGTACATACTTGTATATTTATATTTATTTACTAAAATCAATTCTTTGATTTTATTACTTTCTAGAATTTTATTTCCTTAAAAATAATAATATTTTTAGGGTTTATGGGTTATATATATTTTATCACACTTTTATAATTCTTCTACTACTTGTAGTAATTTTTTATAAGTCCATAAATATATAAAATTGCCCAATAAGTCCAATTCCAAGTCCTTAATTTTGTAGAAAATATATGTATATTGATATATATTTTGTATTTGTCCATGTATCTTTTTATATGTAATTTTGTATACTTGTATCATTGTGTATTTCTTAAGTATTTGTATGTGTATTTTTGTAGTATTCTCCTTGGGAGTATTTAAGGTATTTTTCAAGTTCCTAACATCACTAATACATATAATACACATAATATACACTTAGCACATAATCTTGTGACCACTAAATATATATATATTTTTTCCCAAAAAATATACATACTTAATATTGTTTTTATACTTGAAGAAATCCTTATTTCTTACTTGTAATTTTTGTATAAAAATTAGGAAACCCTTTGTAAATATTTTTAGGTGAATTTTTGGAGAATAAGTTTCACCAAAACTTATATTTTTCTAAGTGTCAAAATTTTATAAAAAAATTGACATAGTTTCCCCTAAAAATGGAGGTTTCCCATGTTTTTAAAACATGTGTTTATTTTCTTTTCATCATCCAAAATCAATTTCCAACAAATTTCACAAACAACATACACTAAATTCACCATGAAAAACCTTATGATGAACTTGATTTTTGTTAAAAATGTGTAGTCTTTTAGATCTACACTTTACATACAAAGATCTTTAAAAAGTAAGTGTTCTTGTTTAATTTCTAAAAACTTTGTGTGAAACTTTATTTTACTAAGTAAACCATCCATAAGTTTTAGGGTTTTAAAACCATGAAATACATATTCTAAACCATTTTTTTATGTTCATCATCAAGTCTCATCATGGATCTTTCAAGATCCATGCTTAACATACTTGAATCTTTCAAATATAAGTTTCTTGATGAACTTTTTACAAACTTTTTATGATGTTTAGTCTCATAAATTATTCTTACATGGACTTAGTTTCTTCAAGAACACAAGAACATGTTTAAAAACCATTTTTCAAGTTTACATAAAGGCTTTTCAAGTTCATCTTCAAGTTTAACCATGGATCTTTGAAGATCCATGCTTAAGCTTGTTAGATCTAAGCTTCTAACAAGTTTTAACATGATAGATCTACACATGCACACAAGATTCAACAACAACAACTTCATCACATACATCAAATATCACTAAAAACACTTGTTTTTCTTTAGATTATGTTAGATCTTCTTGTCTTCATACTTTAAAGTTTAGTTTCTTTGAAAGTGTAACTTGTACATAACACTAATATGAAGTAAAATGGAATTTTTGAAGCTTACTACTAGCTCTAGTGGCTAGGGAAGTGGAAAGAACAAGATAAGAATGAAGAATAAAGAGATTAAGTCAATAAAAGCTCCTTAGCAAGGTCCTTCAACTTCTACCACTTCAAGCCTCCTTAGATCATCTTCCTTCACCTTTGTATCACCTTAGATTGCTTGTAAGATGGTTGAAAATAGAGGTTCTAATGTGGGTGTGTGTGGCCGAGAGTAGAAGGAAGAAGAGAGAAGAAGATGAAGTTGGTAAGTTGAGAAATGATAATGTTCTACATCTAAAGGTTTCTTATAATTCATCCTCCAACACAAGTTTAGTCCAAGGGTTATAATGTCCAATATCTAGTTAACATTAGGAATATTAAAATAAAAAATGGGTGTGGGTCCCTTGGGGCCGGTTTCAAATAGGGGGGGGGGGTAAAGTGTAAAATTTTGGAAGCTGTGGGTAGAAAATGTAAGTTTAGGTGTTAAATGGAAGGTTAAGTGTGTTTATGTGTTTTTATGATTTTCAATGTGCTCAAGCATCTTAACTAGCTTAATATCACTAAAGTGCTAAATTGCGCAGTTTTGTAAGTTTTGAGGTACCTTTTATGACAGTTTTCATTCCCGGCACTTTACAAGTTATTCTGGACATTTAATCCTTATTTCTGCATAGTATTTTGATGTTTATTTGCTGATTTTTGCTGAATTCTGCAGAATTCTGCATTTAAAGCGAGTCTCGGGTACTTTTTAGTGTCGGTTTTTTATTTCGGAAAGTGTTTATATTAACCTTTGTTCACCTACTTAGTTTCCAATGGATTTTTGATGTTGGACCTACTTCTAAGTCCTAAATCTATTGTCTGATTGTTTTCTGCAGACATGCTGACGCAGCTTGTCTAACCGGTGAGCTTACTAATCAATTAGACGCAACGCTCAAAGTATTGTATGATGTGACGGTTAATATTTGAAACATGCATGAATTCAATTGTATATCAAATAAGCACATAACGTTGACGTGTAATCACATAAATGCAGGTAATAAATAATAATTAAAATAGTACGAAAATTACTGGTTTTGGGCCCGTTGTCACAGTTTCCCCCCGTTAAAAGAATTTCGTCCCAAATTTCAGGCTGAGTTATCTCTCGTAGGAGCTTCCTCGAACAAGTGGGGGTACTTGGCCTTGAACTAGTCCTCACGTTCCCAAGTATACTCGGGCCCGTGTTTAGAGTTCCAACGTACTTTAACCAGCTTAATGCAACTTCTCCTCGTCTTCTGGACCTTCCAGTCCATCTCCTCAACAGGTTCTTCTGTGAACTGGAGCTTGTCGTCAATATGAACTTAATCCGCAGGGATGATAATGGTTTCTTGAGTTGGACTCTTATTGAGATTCGAAACGTGGAACGTATCGTGTACACCATTCAGTTCCTCTGGTAACTCCAATTTGTACGCCACGGTGCCAATTTTCTCCAAAATCTTGAATGGACCGTTATATCGTGGATTCAACTTTCCACGTTTCTCGAACCTTACTACACCCTTCCAAGGCGAAACTTTTAACAGTTTCATGTCTCCTACCTCGAAAGCTAATGGTTTCCGTCTTCGGTCGGCGTAGCTTTTCTGTCGATCACAAGCCTCTTTGATCCGGTCTCTAATCTGAAAGATCTTGTCAGTCGTTTCTTGGACTAGTTCGGGATCAATTAGCTGTCTGTCACCAGCTTCTGCCCAATACAAAGGTGAGGGACATTTGCGACCATACAAAGCTTCAAACGGAGCGGCTTTAAGGCTTGTGTGATAGCTGTTATTATAAGAAAACTCCACCAAGGGTAGGTGAGTATCCCAACTGCCGCCTAAATCCATAACACACGCACGAAGCATATCTTCCAGGGTTTGAATAGTCCGTTCGCTCTAACCATCGGTTTGCGGATGGAATGACGTGCTTAGATCCAGTTGAGATCCAAAGGCCTCCTAAAAAGATTGCCAGATTCTCGATACAAAGCGTCCATCTCTGTCAGAAATAATCGAAGTAGGCACCCCATGACGTGTTACTATTTCCTTCACGTATAATTCGACAAGCTTTCCAGAGCTATCCTTTTCCTTTATCGGCAGGAAGTGTGCAAACTTGGTCAATCGATCAACTATTACCCATATCATATCATGGCCTCTAGGGGTCTTGGGTAATTTGGTTATAAAATCCATTGATATTTATTCCCATTTCCATACGGGAATCTCTGGGTGCTGCAACAGGCCTGGCAGTTTCTGATACTCCGCCTTGACCTTAGCACATGTCAAGCACTTTCCAACGTACGTAGCAACATCGTTCTTAAGATTCGCCACCAATAGTATTCTCTCAAATCCTGATACGTTTTATCCGATCCTGGGTGGATCGAATATCTTGACTTGTGGGCTTCATCAAAGATAACTTCCCGAATACCGCTAAAGAGCGGAACCCAAACGCATCCCATGAAATATAAAGTTCCATCCTCGTTCGGCCCAACTACTTCTCCATACCCTGGAGAAGTTCAGATTTAAGGTTCTCTTCCTTCAATGCTTCTTGTTGGGCGTCGTGAATACGTGTAGCAAGATCCGTCTGAATGGTCATCTCCAAAGCTCGAACCCTTAAGGTTTTAACTCTTTTCTTTCTACTCAAGGCGTCTGCCACCACATTCGCCTTTCCAAGGTGGTACTTGATCTCACAATCATAATCATTTAGCAACTCAACCCATCATCGCTGATGCATATTTAACTCCTTCTGATTAAATATGTGCTACAACTCTTGTGGTCTGTGAAGATAGTGCATCGAGTACCATAAAGATAATGCCGCCAGATCTTCAAAGCAAATACCACAGCACCCAATTCCAGGTCGTGGGTGGTATAATTCTTTTCAAGAACCTTCAACTGTCGCGATGCATATGCAATAACCTTCTGTCGTTGCATAAGCACGCAACCCAAACCTTGACGCGAAGCGTTACAGTACACTACAAAATCTTCAGTACCTTCGGGCAGCGATAAGATCGGCGCATCACATAGCTTATCCTTGAGAAGTTGAAAGGCTTCTTCTCGTTTATCTCCCCAATCAAACTTCTTGTCCTTCTGAGTAAGGGAAGTTAGCGGTTGAGCAATCTTAGAAAAATACTTAATAAACCTTCGGTAATAGCCCGCTAATCCCAGAAACTGACTTACTTCGGTCAGAGTTTTGGGAGCTTCCCAATTCTTGATTGCTTCGATCTTTGAGATATCTACGTGAATACCACTTTCATTCACAACATGACCAAGGAACTGCACCTCGCAAATCCAAAATTCGCACTTTGAAAACTTCGCGTAGAGCTTCTCCTTTTTCAACAGTTCCAAAATGGTTCTTAGATGTTACTCATACTCCTCCTTCATCCGTGAGTATATCAAGATGTCATCGATAAATACAATCACAAATTTATCAAGATATGGCTTGCATACGCGATTCATCAGATCCATAAAAACTGCTGGTGCGTTCATCAAACCAAACGGTATAACTAGAAACTCGTCGTGCCCATAACAAGTCCTGAATGTTGTCTTCGGTATGCTCTCTTCCTAAATCCTCAACTGATGATATCCAGATCGAAGGTCGATCTTGGAGTAATAGCTCGATCCTTGCAACTGGTCGAATAAGTCATCAATCCTCGGTAGTAGATACCGATTCTTAACGGTGAGCTTATTCAACTCTCTATAATCAATGCACATCCGCAGGGTTCCATCCTTCTTCTTCACGAACAACTCTGGAGCTCCCCAAGGCGAGAAGCTCAGCCTTATGAATCCTTTATCCAACAACCCCTGGAGTTGAGTAGACAATTCTTGCATCTCGGATGGCGCAAGTCGATATGGTGCCTTGGCTACAGGAGCGATGCCTGGAACCAAGTCAATATGGAATTCGACTTGTGTATGCGGAGGTAATCCTGGCAAGTCTTCGGGGAAAACTTCAGGGAAATCCTTTACCACAGGTATGTCTTATAGCTTCGGCTCCTCAACCTTCTTATCTACTACATGTGCTAGGAAGGCAACGCATCCTTTTTGTAGGATCGTTTGCACGACCAAACGAGTCGTTCAGAAGAGTTCTCAGATCAAATTAGAGGCGGAATTCAGTGATTTGATCTTCGTTCAGCTTGTATTGCACTTGGAATCATTTTACTGGTCTCTTGTATTGATTTGGCAAAGATATACAGGCTAGAGACACTCCGGCAGAGCTTCGCTACCAGAATCCAAAAGTTACAAATGAAAAGACCAAGTCTCCTATTTATACTAAATCCATTCCCCATGAAATTGACAAGCCCATTCCATGCGAAATGGCCAATGCCATTTCGTGTGGAATGACAATCCCATTTCGTGTGGAATGGCTATACCTTACATGTTTCTTGTTTTTCTTGATCTACGTGACTTGATCTATCATTCTAGTTACAAGACTCGATACAAGACGAAGTCAACAGACATATACACCAAAACTTTTCGTAAGCATTTATGCGCTTTCATACAGTTGATGATTCACAGGGGGGTGTCTCGCTTCTCTCCATGAACTATGAGAGTTTCATCATTCGCAAGAGGGATGCGAATAATCTTCTCATGACAAACGACTTCGGCTCAATACTTGGATAACTCATCCATGCCAACTACCATATCAAAACTTCCCAACTGGACAGGTAGAAGATCGATGCTAAATTCCCGTTCACCAAGCTCCAATGTACACCCTCTAACTACTTCGCCCGATTCTACGAGTTTACCATCGGCTAATTCTATGGAATAGGGAATATATAATCTACTAGATTCAACTCCAAGTATATGTTTAAATTCCACAGACATTAAACTATAATCGGCACCAGTGTCAAAGAGTATGGATGCAAAGTGATAACGATAAAGGTACCGGTGACCACATTAGGGTCTTTGTGGGCGTTCCTTGCTCCAATGACAAATGCTCGAGCCTGAGCATTGTTCTCCTTCGGCCAATCCTTTTTGTAGTGCTCCTTACGGCCACATCCAAAACATCCTTGATTACGTCCATTTCCATTTCCATTCCGATTACCAGTGCCATTTCCATTCCCGTTTCCATTTCCATTGCCAGCATTGTTACCATGGCGATTCCCATTACCATTACCATTTCCACCTCTGTTTCATCTTCCCCAACAATCCTCTGTACGATGACCCAATTTACCACACTTTTCACACTTCGGCCCATGACAAGCACCCAGAAGGTGATACTTGCACTAATCACACTTGGATAGGTTGCCCAGATACTTCTTAACTCCAGTATCGTTTGCAGCAGCAAACGTCTTCGCCTCACTGGGCGGATTTGAGTCACGCTTCTTGTTGTTATTGGAGTTCTTGTTGTTGTTGCGGGTTGCTTGATTCAGGCTCGAGTGTTTTCTCTTCTTATCCCCAGATGACTCAGCATGCGTTTCTAGTTTCTCAGTTTTCTTCAATGATAACTTCTTCATCCTAACAGCATCTTCAGTTAGGTTGACAACCAGAGTAACAGCCTGAGTAATGGTGGTAGGGTTTGCTGCAGTCACGATGCTACGGATCTCTGGAGATAATCCCCAAATGTATCACTCGATGTGCTTAAATTTAGGAGTCACAAGATAGGGGATCACTCTCGAGAGATCATGGAACCTTTGGGTGTACCCAACGATATCTGCACCAACCATAACCAAGTTCCAGAATTCGGTTTCCAACTTCTGAAGTTCAGCACATGAATAATACTTCTCCCTCATCCGTTCCTTCAAGTCATCCCAAGATATACCATACGCTGCATCATCACCCAGAGTTTGAACTTGCAGGTTCCACCAAGTCAAAGCTTCATCTATGAATAACCCAGTAACAAAAGTAACTTGTTGATCTACGGTGTACTTGCTCATTCGGATCGTGGAATCAGTTTTCTCTGTCCATCGCACAAAAGCCACTGCACCTCCGGTGCCGTCATAATTCAGTGGCTTACAGTGCCGAAACTGCTTGTAGGTGCAACCTGGAATTTATCCAACCTATTCGTAAATGAGCAAACAATGAAACAATGGTCGTTCATAAGTTCCATCAAATTGCAGCAAATCAATCCAATGTTACCTTGGTTAGGGTTTCCTCCAGATGAATCTCCATGACCATTTCCACCGGTACCTCCTGAGCCTCCACTGTGCTCAACACGGTTCGCCTCGTACTGGGCGAGAGCTTCAGAAATCCTTTCTTCGAGAAGAGAGTTCAACTTTTCAGTAGTCCTCGACATTGGCGGGGGTGGGTTAGAACCTCGAGTGTTCATTATTCTCCTGGGTGGCATGTTCTTTCAAAACACAACACAACAGGGTTAGGCGTTTATCTGATACCATCATACTAGATAACAAAAGAGTATATATATATATACACACACACACACACACAACCAAACAATCCACCAAACATATAAATTAATTCATACAGGCAACAAGCATGCATAAACAGATAAATAATAATGCGTCACAAAGATAATCATCGAGTTTTTATATATATCAGGACAACTTGTTACATAATTGTTTGTGAAGAAAACAAAAATGCATATGGGTTACATGACCCAATCAGTACAAGTTTAATGCATAAAAAGGCAAAATATCTTTCTTCACATTGGTGGTCCTTCGTCTTTAAGTTGTACCCAAAACTCCGTTGTAGTCTTCATATCCAAAAATATTGCTCCAACAAAAGTACCTGCAATGAAAAACCTAATTGGCTGGTGGAGAGGGTGGGGGTGTAGGGAAAACCAAACTACGAAGGTGAGCTACCTCAACCTCGAGCTCGTGGACTCGTCGAGTCAAGAAACTCACTTGCTGCTTAAGCGTAAGGACTCAAGCAGCATGACCATCAATAGGTGCAGGAACAGGTAGGGGTGGTGATGCTGGGGGTGGTGAAGATGGTGGTGGCGGTGTGACTGGCAGTGGGAAATCTGGTGGAGAAGGTCGTCTAGCATCGGCCTCATTCTCCAGCTCATAGACCCTACGACAGAGGATCTCAACCTGAAGCTAGAGTGCTAGCATGAGATCATCTCTGGTGTATCCAGAGTGATGAGAAGGGTGATACGGATCAGACAATGGCATAGTATATGGAGTGAAAGATGGAAAAGATCGGGATGCCTGTAAACATGGACTCGACTCTGGTGGGGGTACATGTGGGTGTCCTGAGGGCTCTCCCCCATGGGTAGGAGGTGTGTGTGGATAAGCTAAAGCATAACGGATACTACGCATCCAACTAGAATGGTCCACTAGGACAGGTGGCTGTGAAAAGCTATCACTGGCAACATGAGTCGGAGTATAAGGAGGTGTATCAATAGGAGTGGGAACATGAGTAGGAGTAGCAGGTGCAACCGATATAGCATCATCATCGTCGGCAGGATAAGCCTCTAATCTTGCGGCTTGAAGGGCAGAGGAAGTCACTGACTCGAAGGAATCAGCGTCAGAATCGTGGTCAGAATCCGAAGAGATGTCAATGACAGAAACAACGGGGATGCTACATCTAGAATAGCGACATCGAATACCTCGCCATCGCCAAGCTCATCGTCAGGATGGTCAACCTCAAACACAGGGACATCAACATCGTCACCCAAATCAACAACGAAAGGCCAATCCTCAGAAGGGATGGCAGCAAGGGTGTCACACCCCGACCACGTAGAACATACAAAACGTGGCGGAAACATCAGGGAGTGTTGTAACAGAATTAATGTTTCACAACCATGGAAATTTAAGTTTCGTTTTATTGATTAAAAGTGTTACAATGTCTTAACAAACAAAGAAATACAACATAATTAACTAGTCTTGCATCTTTTATTGTCACTAAAGCCCAAATCTGCCTATGTGTATCTTGATCATCTTATGCAACAGCTCCTGAAAAACACATGTGAAAATAGGTACGTCAGCATAAAAATGCCTGTGAGATACATAGGTTTTGTGAAAATAGGTTTCATGACTTATGTTTGAGAAAATGTTTAGTCATGAACCTTGTAATTTGCTTTGTTTTGTAAATCATTTGAAAAATGATAAAATCAGATGATATGTATAAATAAGAGAATAATGTATGGTTAAATGAATAACCAAGTAAAATGAGTTTGTAAAAGATAAGTTGTTTTGTAAAACAATGTCTTGTGAAAAGTATGTTATTTGTATAAAATGTTATATGTCAAAAACTGAAATGATTCAAATAACGCTACGATATGTAATACCATATAAACACTTATATATAGGAAGTACCAGCGGCGTATCCACCATGCTTGTATCATATTACACACGCATCGTTACTTAATCACTTACTCAAACCAAACTACCAAAGTAAAATGTTCATGTCTAATGTAAATCATGTAATGTATAACCAATGTCAAAAGTGTTTATGTGTCAAATGTAAACCATGTAATGTGTAACCAAAATGATATGTATGGCTAGTGAAATGTATCAACTAAACCATATGCACAAGAACATAGTATTGAAGTAAAACTCGGTTTAAATCAAAGCTATGTTTTGAGTAAATGCATGATCAATGTAAATCATGTAATATGTAACCAAAATGATATGTATGGCTAGTGAAATGTATCAACTAAACCATATGCACAAGAACATAGTATTGAAGTAAAACTCGGTTTAAATCAACGCTATGTTTTGTGTAAATGCATGATCAATGTAAATCATGTAATATGTAACCAAAATGATATGTATGGCTAGTGAAATGTATCAACTAAACCATATGCACAAGAACATAGTATTGAAGTAAAACTCGGTTTAAATCAACGCTATGTTTTGTGTAAATGCATGATCAATGTAAATCATGTAATATGTAACCAAAATGCTATGTATGGCTAGTGAAATGTATCAACTAAACCATATGCACAAGAACATAGTATTGAAGTAAAACTCGGTTTAAATCAATGCTATGTTTTGTGTAAATGCATGATCAATGTAAATCATGTAATATGTAACCAAAATGATATGTATGGCTAGTGAAATGTATCAACTAAACCATATGCACAAGAACATAGTATTGAAGTAAAACTCGGTTTAAATCAACGCTATGTTTTGTGTAAATGCATGCTATACTGATACGAACATCTATGCGGTGTTGTGAAAATGCATACATCCAAGCCTTGAGACTGCGGCGATAAACCCTTAAACCACTTAAAGGTTTATCTAAATTATGTATATCGAATTCGGTCATTCCTTTCATCCCCTTTCCCTGGGATGTCCGGAACGGGAGTTGTCAATTCCTATGGTACCACTACCTACTAACGAACGGCGTAGCTAACGTTAATGAATGTATTGTTCCATTGTAAACAACCCAAATGTCATAACAAAATGTAAGCATGTGATGAAAACGATGTACTAAGTATGCACGCAATGGACATACATAGCATAAAATGTAATGTAAAACGGTGAAATCATGTACTATAATTGTACTAATAAACATAGCAAGTATATGATGTGAAAACATGGAAAGCATGAAAGTAACAAGTAGGCACATGTGTTCCACCCCAAAACAGTTTGGAAAACAGTAAAAGAGGGGTCTATGTACTCACTTGAGATTGCTCAGAAGTCCTTGAGTAACAACCAAACAATGCTAGAGATCGCGGATATCAAACGGCACCTAATATAGGTAACTATGTTAATTAACCGGACCTAGATCGGAAGATCGGGTAGCATTAGGGTTTGTAAACCAAACGAGTGTAGAGACTCGTGTCATTTGGTTTAACAAAGCCTACATACTAAATGAAACTTAACCTAAGTGTTTTCGACCCATTACGACCCGTTTAGGTAGCTTATGCTACTTTAACGCGTCGTTCGCGTGAAACGCGTTCGGACCGCCTAACTAGTCCTATGACAAGTGTTATATGCCTAAACATGTTACATAATCAGTTATGTGACAAACGTTTAGGTTACATATGCTTAATTACCAATTATACATGAAAAGGGTATTCTGGTAATTTACCTAAGGCATATAAACTACCTATCATACAACTACTTAAACGATGTGACCATAGGGTATAACCTCGGAAGGTTATTCCCTACCTACTATGGTCACCTAATGTATTTGGTCGGATCCTAATGATCGACCAAATGGGTCGGGTTCGAGGTATAAGCGATTTATTAGACCGCTTACCCTACGACCCTAGACAACGTGGTAATCAGTAGGCATAGTCCCAAGGGACTATAACCAACGTGATTACACTCACGTTGCGAAGTTCAAATGAACTTCGCATTGACCATAACTGGTCAATGTAGAAAGTCAAACAAAGTTTGACTTTTAGACTCGAAAGACTCGAAAAGCAATAAAAGAACGAAAGAATACTTATGAAGGGTCCCCGAATGCTAATTTCGATCCGAGAATCTCAGGTATGAAACAATGGTTTCAACTTAGAGTTTCTAACATCAAAATTCTAGTGATTATGAAGCATGGGGGTGGGGTATTTATAGTAAAAGGTCCACCGTTAAGATCGTTTCATGGAAAACGTGCCATGATCTTGCCCGTACATTTGTCGTAAAGTTGTGGTGGCTAAATATCATCCTTATCATCTGACTAAGCATGTGAGAATGTGTGGGTGTGAATGTAACAGCTGCAATCTGTGATTAAATGCATTTAATCTGGTCTGATATGCGGACGCGGCCCGCTTCAGGATCAGCCAAACATAATGCGGGCCGCCTGGCCTTGTCAGATCAGAAACATGTTTGTATTTTGACAGTTTCAGTCCCTGCACGTGTTTAAGGCCATTCCCGACACTTCTAAGGCCCGTAAAGCCAACTTTAAGGCCCTAAAATGTTGCCTAAACATTGTGGACATGAAACATGCTCAAAAATATGCCGGGTGTTGGTTCGTTTGGTCGTACGAACGCGATGTTCGCTTAATTACGACGGAATGCGCATAAGCGCGAAAAACGATCCAAATGACGCAACGAATGGATTTTTGGCAAGCCAAACACTAAAGCATAATATAGTCATGCTTACATAAATTTTTGGATGTCCGGATGTATTCAGAACGTAAGTTATGCGCGAAAGTGCAAACTTGTGCACTTTTTGACACTTTTAGTCCCTGACTGACCCAAAAGTTTATTTTAGCACACCGAACCCCTCAAAGCCTATTTCTAAGCTATATAAAGGATATTTAAGGTGTGTTTAACTTATGGTCATGTTCCGGAATGTTCGTTACAGTTCAAATTGACATACTTTCGCAGTTTGTCATATTTAGTCCCTGTAAGCGAATTAACTCGATTTTTGCCATACCAAAGCCTTCAAAACTTATTTCTAAGTTATGTACAGGTTATTTAAGGTATGTTAAGCCTATTTAACTATTCCGGAGTGTTCGTTGCGTTAAACTGGTTATATTCACGCATCAGTGCGTGTATAACCTTCCAGAAAGTGATTTAGAGCTTGAAATAGAACAAGAGTTGATATGTGCAAATGATACACATATTTTTAACAAGTCCCAAGTATGAAATACAATATTTCATTGGTTTGGTATTTGTTTGATGGCCGTGGAGGCACAGGTGTTACAAAGGGAATAACATGAATCGGGATAGGCTCGACAAGATGCTCACCATCGGGATGTCCAATAATGAGTTGATCATGGATGGGTAAAGGTAGAGCTAGGACATCATCAATGAATGGGACATCATCACCAAAATCGGGTAGGGCGAAGGGCTGAAAGTCATCGAGGTCGTCGCCATCAGACATCATCTCAGGGTCGGTCTCCGAGTCAGACGTAAAGATCTCAGGGGCAGGTGCTACCTCATCGTCGGAGACGATCGCCATAGGGTCGTGCTCATTAGACAGACCGCTGCTCTCAGAAGATGACATGAGTACCTGTAACATAAAATCCATGGTATATGTACATATATTGTTGGTGCATGCGTCTGTCGACTTCGTCTTGTATCGAGTCTTATATTGTATTAAATAGATCAGGGCACGCAAAACGAGAAAATGTGAAAAAGGGTAATTTCGCACGAAATTACAATTTCGTGTGAAACCTAATTTCGTGTGAGTCATGTTCATGCGAAATTAGCTGCCCTATATATAGATGCCTGGTGATTTCCTTTGAAGTAGTTCTAGAGTTTCGGTTTGAGAGCCGAAGTGTCGTTTCGCTGTAAAACTTTGTCAAATCAATCAGAAAGACATTTAAAGTGAATATCTAGCTGAATCGAACTCGATATGTCTGTTTCTGCCTTTCATATTGAGTAGAAAACCTTTGAACGACTCGTTTTGGTCGGTAAAACAATCCTACATGTGGTATCAGAGCTCAGGAGGAGGAGTTCTACCGTATTCAGCTTGATTTCATCAGATTTTCTAACTTCTACACCTTCTTTTCAAAATTAAACAATATTTCACGGTTAAATTGGTTTGAATTTCACACATTATATGCGAAATTATGTTTTAACAAAGCCTTGAGAGAATTAGACCTAAAATAGAGCTAAAACCTGATCAATTTGACAAAAGTTTGATCAAAATGATGACATCAGCATAATTTCGTGTGAAATTACATGACATCAGCATAATTTCATTTGAAATTGCACATAATTTCGTACGAAATTATAATTTCGCTTGATATATTCCATACGAAATTACAATTTCGTTTCAAAGTAGTGATTTCGTTTGAATTTGTTTGTTATTCCGTACGAAATTAAATTTCGTTTGGTCGATTCAAACGAAATACCTTATTTCGTTTGAAGATTCTAATTTCGCTTGTGTTGTTATTTCGCTTGAAACTGTTCTACATGTTATTTCGTTTGAAAGTGTCTGATTTTGAAAATTGTTACCGAATCATGGAAGAGGAATTCTACAACACGTTTGCTACATCCCCGACTACTCCAGCTGCCATTGCTCAAAGCATGAACATGGAAAATGAAACCGGAACAATGCAAAAACCCCCGAAAATCATGGGAATTGAGGAGTATTATGGTTGGAAAGATCGATTTGAAAACTGGGTTCAAGCTAATCATTTGAGGTCTTGGGAATGTGTTGAGAAAAAGTATGTTCTACCACGTACAGACTTGGGAGTTGAAAAGAAAATTTATGAATTTACGGATAAAGAACGAGACATGTACAAAGCAGAAACGATGATGATCAGCTTACTCCAGAAAGCTATTAAAGAAGACATATTCATTTTACTTCAACATGATAAAACTTCACGTTCAATTTGGGAAGCACTTCGAATTAAGTTTGAGGGAAGTGAGAAGATGATCAAAAGTAAAAAGGCATTGTTAAAGAAAGAATTTGATTTATTTACAAGTTTGCCAGGAGAAGATACAAAGAAATTGATTGAAAGATATTGTCACTTAGTACGATCAATGTCATTGTTAGATATCAATAAAGATCATGAGGAATGGGTTGACAAATTAGCTGATGCTTTACCTCAGAAAGAATGGGGTACATTTTTGATGATATTAAAGAATACTAGAGAATATGATGGCTTGACAATTTCTCAGATCATCGAAGAGATTGAAGGCCAAGATCTTGAGCAACAAAAGATTGCAAGAATGAACAATCCAAGTGCACAACAAGATGTTAAGATGTACTACAAAGGGAATGTTCAGAATGTCAAAGCAAGTCCGAAAATCCAAACCGCTTTCAGTGCAGAGAACTCATCTGAATCAATCAATCAAAGTTCAAATAGCAGTATCAGTGGATTTTCCTCATATCCGAGTGTTAATCCGAAAGCTTCAAGCTCAAGTCATCAATTTCAAAGCTCAAACAGCAACAATGGTTATGTCTTAAATTGCAACATCGCGTTGCATCTTCAGAATGGTCAAATTTTTTCTGAAGAAGTTGTTAAAAATCATATGGCATTAGGCCATGGGGTATGGGGCTTGGGTTGGGGCGTGGGTTGGGGAAAACGCCCAAGCCACCACCCCGGGGGCTTGGGTTGGGGCTTGGGTTTGGGCGTGGCCCCCTTTGGCGTGGGTTTGAAGCCGGGCGTGGGGCGGGCTAGCAAGTGACATGGCGGGCTCTCAATGGCCATGTGTCAACTCATGCCCCCAACCCAAGCCCCACCATACCCCATGGGCGTGGGTTTTTTTTTCCCATTCCACGTGTCAACCAATGCCCAACCCAAGCCCCACCATACCCCACGGTCTTACTTGTTACAGTATTGGAATCATATGAAGGATTGGTTACAGGAAGCATAGGAAATCCTATGTTGACAAAAGAGGATTATGATCAGATAGATGCTGAAGAAATGGAGCTGATGGATATAAAGTGGTGTTTAGCGAGTGTTCTGAGAAGAGCTGAAAAGTTTAAAATGATTACAGGAAGAGATGATTTCTTGGATGCAAAAGTTTCTACTTTGGGTTTTGATAAATCTAAAGTTACTTGTTTTCGATGCAGGGAGAAAGGTCATTTCAAGAGGGAATGTACCAATTGAGAAGCAAGTGAAGCAAAGAATCCATTTGGAAGCAATGATTATTATCGGAAAGCCATATATCAACAAGTTGCTCATCAACCGTATCAACAAAAAGAACCACAAACTGCACATGTTAAAATGATCGTAGAAGCAAATAAGAAAGCTTATTATGGCATAATTGATCAAGATGATGAAAAAGTGGAAGAAGGCTTTAGCTGGGACAAATATATTCCATCTGATTCAAAAACAGTTGCATTAATTGCACAGATAGTTCAAAAACCAGATTTGATGAAAGAATGGATGAAAGTGTTTGCTGATGGTGAGAAGAATCAAGATGATGAATCTAGTTCTTCAGATGATAGTTCAGAACATACACCTGTGTTTGATCAATCATCATCTGTTGATAGTGACGATGAGGAAGAAAAGCATATAAATATTGCAAAAACTCATTTATCTTCTGAAAGTTTTCAATTTTATTTTGCAGATCGTGTGAAGAAGCTGAAGGAGAAACGAGCAGCAAAGGAACAGAAAAAGATGAAGAGTAAAGATGTTGTTCATGAAAATATTTCTGAACAAAGTGAAGAAGTTAAAATTACTGAGCAGGTGGTCGAAATTGAAAAAGTAGTTAATGATAAGAAGATAGCAGAAGCTGAAAAAGGTGTTTGAAGCTGAGAAAGTGGTTGAAGTTGAAAAGATAGTCGAAGTTGAAAAGATTATCGAAGTTGAAAAGATTGTTGAAGTTATTAAATCGTGTTTAAAGTGTTTGGAGTCATGCAAACAGTGTGAAGAAAAAGATGAGAAATTGAATGAGCAAGATAAGATGAAAGAAAACTTATTTTTCAATCTCAATTATGTGAAAGAATCGTATGATGTGTTGAATAGAACGGTAATTGGTCTACAAAAGACAAATTCTGAAAGAGAAGATGCGTTGACAATGATGAATGCTGTGATGATGACAAAGCAAAAGGCCATTAATCATTACATTGAGGAATGTGCCAAGTTGAAGCAGGAGTTAGAAACGGAAAAGATAGAAAATGAAAGAATCAGACGATTATTGCAAAGTTATTATAGTTCTGATTATTTGATTGATAGAATTTATCCAACTGTTGCAGGTTTTGAAGCATTTCAAGACAAGAAGCCTGAAGAAAAGGATACTGGTAAGAAACAAAGTGCAAATTATAACAAGTGTCCGCCTCCGATTTGGGAAGGTAATTCTCCCAGAAAACCAACTGAGGAGCAAGTCAAAAAGGCAGTAAATATAAAGTTAAAGTCCGAAATAACTGATGTGTTACCAGAAAACATTGACATCATATTCACATCGTCAGACATTGATCATGAGTCTGAGTTAATAAAAAAAAGGTCGATCAGGTGTTGGATAAGGATGAGGAGTCGGAGTCAAAGTCTGAGTCTGAAAGTTCGAGTTCAGCGGTCAATAGTCCAAAGTTGTTGGTTAAACAGGTTTACAATAAAAAATTCTTGTTATCAAAATCTAATTTGAATGACGAACTAATCAAAGTGGCATATACTTTGAATGATTCTGACAAATTATATTCGGATGAGGAATTTCCAATAAGAGGTGTTAAAACTGAAATGATCAAAAAGGTTTTCAAACTAACAGAAATTAATATTTCTGAAATAAAAGATGAAAGTCTTAATGAAAAACCTAAACCTTACACCTCAAGAGTTCAACAACGTTTAAACAAGAAAAAGGGTTACAGTTCTGGTTCAGGTTATCGAAAGAAACCAAACCACAACGGTAATTACAAAAAGAAAGGATTGGGTTTTATTCCACCGAAAAATCATAAAAATGAGAAAACTTATAAATCAAAAATTGTATTTGTTTCAGGAGCAAGTTCTGTGGAAGAAGAAAAGAGCTCATTCTGGAAACAGTCAAATAAAGAGTTCTTTGCAAAAAAACAAAAATTTGAGAAGAATGGAGCTTATCAGAGAAAAGAGACAAGAACCTGTTACCGTTGTCAAGAAGTTGGTCACATTGCCTGGAATTGTCCTAAGGCAACCAACACAAAACATGGAGTTTCTTCTAAACTGAAAGAAAAAGTTGTTGATAAAACTGAACCACCAACTGAGAAATTCAAAGTGTTTAAAAACTCAACATACGAAGTTGGTGAGTGTTCGAAAAGATTTTACAAGAGAAGAGTAAATCTTGACAACCAAATGTGGGTTGTTAAGAAATCTGAGGTGAAATCTGGCGATGAATCTGATTCCACAAAGTCAGATGAGCCACAAGTTGAGATAAAATTAGAAACATCAGTACCGCCAATGGATGATGTCAATTTTCAACCATTGCGGGCTGAAAATTTTAAACAAAAAGTTGGTAAAGTGGAAATTTCAAATCAATTCTATTCTGAGAAGAAGGAATTCGATGTTGAAAAGGTTTTTAATGGAAATGTTAAAAAGATTTTTGGAAAGATGGTATAGGGAAAGGTCAAAGGGGTAAAAGATTTTTATGAAACTAAGAAGGCAACTTACACCCCGAGTGAAGATGAGATGGTAACATCCAAGTTTGGTGAAGTTTGGATGTCTGTTTTTCATATGTGAAAAGTATGACTTGCCGGAGCTCCCAGGTTGGTAAGTGTGGAGCAGGTATCGGCATCTTTCTTGAGAAATTCACGTTTGTGATATTTCGACTTACAAGTGGTAAGTCAGGGACATTAAGTTGTACTTCATTTTCTACAAGTGATTTTTGATGATTGAATCTAAAATTGTTAAATATTTACAAGTGGTTCTGGTTGGTAAGTGAACCTACATGTGGTTGAAGAAGGCTTTCACTTACAAATAGTTGAACAAGGTCATTAACTTGAACTTGATTTAACTTTCATATAAAATGTTTGGAAAACAAAGTGATGATAACCCCAATTTTATAAAATGGTAAAATCAACAAAATTAATTTTCCTGAAAAACCATTTGATTAAAACAAACTTAAGTGTTTTGAAATCATAATGGGAAAATAGTTTGTTGTAAGGGAGAGTTCTGATTGTTTATGCCAAGTGGATGGTGAATTGAAGCAATTCACAACAGTTGTCAATTTTACTTGTATAGTTTGTTTTTTAAAGTTTCTTTAAATGTTTTTGCATTTTAGGGGGAGTAAGATTTTTCAGAAAATCCAAAAACATTAGAAAATTTGAAAAAGCCAAAAACATGATAAAAATAAAAATGAGTTTTGTTGTGAAAAAGAGGAAATGATAGTACATCAGTGGATTATCACAGCACGCTAAAGAATTGGTAAGTTAAAATGTGATAAACGGTCTCATTGATGATGTGCCAGTAGGTTTTTGCACATTTAGTAGATTGTGACGAGATATAAACCTAAATTTCAAACTTACTTATCTTGTGGGGAACATCTCTCGGATATATGGGTAACCCCTGAAATCTTGTTTGAAAGGTCCCTCTTTCTGAGATACTAGGTCTTTATACTCAGTGATATCTGGGGTACTATCCCGGGACTTCTGATTTTGCGGAAGCAATGGCCTAGTCCCCGGAGAATACTTTACGCTTGCTTGAAATATAGCCTCCCCTCAGCATAAAAATGATGAAACATTGCAAAATGCTAATCATGTGCTGTTGAAGAAAAGATTCTTTAAAGGGAACACACCAAAAGTCGAAGCCGTCATCTCTCTGATTTTGCGGAAGTAATAGCCTGAGCTCTCACGGCCCTCGCATTTAATCCTTTACAGATATCATCTAGGTATACTCACCTGTAAGACTGAATATTGGGATCTGGATACGGGAGTATATTATGAGGTGGGACACGCGAATAAGTTTAAGTTCTTAAAACATTAATCTCGTATCTCGAAACAGTTGAACTTTGTATGAAAATTTAAGTGGATCAGTATACTGACAATCTAAGTGAATCATTTAGAACTTAATGTTTAAAGCTTAACGGTGTTGGTGATGTGTCTCATAAACTGATATGATCCTCTTACACAAACTCACAAAAATATTGTTTGTAAATATTTCTTTATTGCATTTTACATACTGTAAATCTTAGAAAAACCCAAAAAGAATGTGTTTTAGCATAAATTTTGAAAAATACAAAAAGATTTTTGACAACTGATGTTGGAGAGCTGATTTTCAAAATTCCGAGTGCTAAACATGATGAACATTTCGTGAGGGGGGTCTGTTTATAATGAGTAAAAAATAAAGGTTTTTCTTACAAGTGGTTCATCAGATTTTAAAAAATGTTAAATCATTTTGTACAATGCTTGTAAATGATGTTTGAGTCTACAAGTGGTAAGTAGAGAATAAATTTGTCAAATTGTAAATTTGTGAAATTTATTTCTGGGTTAAGAATGTGCAGGTTAGCCAGATTATGATTCTGATTAGGATGTGAACCAGCTCGATCTTGAACATGTGGAAGCCAGACTGCGATCCCATGCACAATTTAAAGGGGAGTCTGAAGTTGTATAGAGCCAAGTTCTGATCCTGGACCTGATGTTCACGCAATTTGCAAAAGCTGACGAATTTAAGGAATCAATAGATCTGATCAAGAGAATTAGAGTGAGATAAGAGCCAGGTGAAGATCCTGGAGATGAAGAAAAGAGAAGATTGAGGATGCTTTACATTGTCAGATACTTTGGAAGAGTTCAAGGAGACTGATAAAGACTGAAGATGTTGAAGACTCGACACTGAAGACTCGTCAACATTCGATGGGGAGTCTGTTGGTGCATGCGTCTGTCGACTTCGTCTTGTATCGAGTCTTGTATTGTATTAAATAGATCAGGGCACGCAAAACGAGAAAATGTGAAAAAGGGTAATTTCGCACGAAATTACAATTTCGTGTGAAACCTAATTTCGTGTGAGTCATGTTCATGCGAAATTAGCTGCCCTATATATAGATGCCTGGTGATTTCGTTTGAAGTAGTTCTAAATTTCCGGTTTGAGAGCCGAAGTGCTGCCGAAGTGTCGTTTCGCTGTAAAACTTTGTCAAATCAATCAGAAAGACATTTAAAGTGAATATCTAGCTGAATCGAACTTGATATGTCTGTTTTCGCCTTTCATATTGAGTAGAACACCTTTGAACGACTCGTTTTGGTCGGTAAAACGATCCTACATATATTAATTATTATCACTTAACTGATATATATATATATATATATATATATATATATATATATATATATATAATTATACACATTGGTGTAAGTAATCCCTAGTTGCAGATAAGTGCTACTTCTGTGCACCCTAAGTCACGTAGTGTCCTCGCTTGATTTTTGAAAAACAAGTTCAGGTAGTGGATGTCGCGGAAAGTTTTATGCAATGAAAACTTTTGTAAAAATTGTTTTCGTGAGAGGATCCTAAGGATTGTAGACTAGACTCGAGAAGGAATCCTGGTTCACTATAATCGTAGCTCTGATACCAATCTGTCACACCCCTTTCAAAGGCGGAAGCACGAGGTGTTATATGAGTGGTTTTCGTTGCATACGATAAGTAAACATTGCTACATGAATTAAAACATACTCCAAATTGCCATTCAAGTTTGATTATCCAAAATACAGAAATTAGTTTAAAGTTTACATCATTACTAAAAGATAATTGTTTGAAAGTTCACATCACAATTTCAAAAAAAAAAGATCAAGGTTTTGTTTCCTATATCACCACAGAAGGTGGGATATAGTAAACAAATCCACAAAAGATGGCAACGGAGACTAGACACTAAACATCTTGAAAAGGAGCCCGCGAACATCATCCACCAATTTCCTGAAATACATGTAAGTTTAAAAATCGTCAACAAAAGTTGGTGTGAATTCATGCAGATTGAGTAAAATGTAATATTTGTAATTGTTTAGAAATATGGTATGTAGTTTGTAAAATGTAAGCTCGTAATTTGTAATGAAATGAAACGGAATCGAGTTCGCTAATGTTTATCTAGGACATTAACATATGTGACGACATAGGAAGCATCCAAACCTTGGCGACTTTTGACATCGTTTACCCTACGACTGTGACCCAAGACACTCCATGACTATGTGTTGTCAAGAGAGTGGGGCTGCTCGGACCTGTTAGATCTAACCCTTGTTCTTTTGTTCTAAACTAGATTGATGGTGCTTACGTATACCCTATTCGTGACGTGATCTATGTATGATTCCATTGTTTAAACATACCAATTTGTACTTGTATTTTCCCCAAAGTTTAGAAAACAGTAAAAACGTTTAAAAGTGGGGACATGAACTCACTGCTTTGCGTCTTGAGCGTCTAGCTGCACCGGCTTCTGCTACTCGAGTATCGTGACCTATAGACATTCTAAGTATGTTAATTACTTAACTTGTAAATTTCTCAGTACAAGTTACTTTTTGGATTTAAGGTGTCTTATTTGTATGTCACATTATGTTTAACATTGTATTTGTTATATATTTTTATCCAATATATATATATATATATATATATATATATATATAGGGAGCCGCTAGAATGAGAACCACCTCGAGTTATGAGAACCGCGAGAACCACACCATCCGGGGCGAGTTGGACCAAAATTGTTTTTTTACAACTAGATGTGTGTATTATAAACACATTCGTAAAAAAAAAATTAAAAAAATGCCGTGTGGGTAGTTTTTTACACCACAAGTTTGGTGTTTTTTATTTTTGTTTTTTTTACACCAAACTTGTGGTGTAAAAAACTACCCACACGACATTTTTTTTAATTTTTTTTTTTTACGAATGTGTTTATAATACACACATCTAGTTGTAAAAAATTTTTGGTCCACCTCGCCCCGGATGGTGTGGTTCTCGCGGTTCTCATAACTCGAGGTGGTTCTCATTCTAGCGGTCCCCCCCTATATATATATATATATATGTCTAAGTAGGATTTGAAAATATTATATGTTAAAAATAATATATTTTTAACTTTTACCAAATAAATGTCACTTATATTAATTGTCAAAACTAATATGAGTAATTTGTAAAAGAATATTTCCAATATTATTTTTAGGTGTAAGTATAGTTAGGAAAGTATACTTGTATTTTAAGTGTACATACTTGTATATTTGTATTTATTTACCAAAATCAATTCTTTGATTGTATTACTTTATGGAATTTTATTTCATTAAAAATAATAATTTTTTAAGGTTTATGGTTATATATATTTTGTCACACTTTTATAATTCTTACACTACTTGTAGTAATTTTTGTATAAGTCCATAAATATATAAAATTGTCCAATAAGTCCAATAATTGTCCAAGTCCATAATTTTGTAAAAAATATATGTATATTGATATATATATTTTGTATTTGTCCATCTATCATTTTATATGTAATTTTGTATACTTGTATCATTGTGTATTTCTTAAGTATTTGTATGTGTATTTTTGTAGTATACTCCTTGGGAGTATTTAAGGTATTTTTCAAGTTCATAACATCACTAATACATATAATACACATAATATACACTTAGCACATAATCTTGTGACCACTAAATATATAAATATTTTCCTTAAAAATATACATACTTATTATTGTTTTTATACTTGAAGAAATCATTATTTCTTACTTGTAATTTTTGTATAAAAATTAGGAAACCCTTTGTAAATATTTTTAGGTGAATTTTGGGGAATAAGTTTCACCAAAACTTATATTTTTCTTAGGATCAAATATTTATAAAAATTTTGACATAGTTTCCCCTAAAAATGGAGGTTTCCCATGTTTTTAAAACATGTGTTTATTTTCTTTTCATCATCCAAAATCAATTTCCAACAAATTTCACAAACAACATACACTAAATTCACCATGAAAAACCTTATGATGAACTTGATTTTTGTTAAAAATGTGTAGTCTTTTGATGTGTGCAAAATGCAACATATAAATTACATCAATTGTGGCATAAAACTAACCATTTTTAGTACTAATATTGGAAAAAGTGTGCTTTTGTCTTCCTTTTGTATTTTCAGGATTAAATGAGCTTAAATTAACAAAAGAAGCAAAAAGACAGCTAAATCTAACATAAATACAAGAAAATGAACAAAAGAGACATGCCCGACCCCACGACAGCATCTTCCCAAGCAAAACAAGATAACAGAAGGCTGAATACGCCCCGTGCTCAGTGAACACGTGGGCGTGCCCAAGTGCCAGCATAAAAGACAAAGCTATAGAAGCTTCTATCGCCCACCACGGGGCCGTGGTCAACTATAAGATTCGCAGAATCCAGGCAAATCTTGATAGTACAGATATGCTTCTGCACACGGGGGCGTGCCGGTATTAAAAGCTCTTGTGTCCTTGGAAGACCTCGGTATCTTACCAACACTATACTACGCTCACGATGGGTGCACTTGCCCATATGTGTGTTTAGTGTTAGTAAATATCATGTTTTATAAATTTAAAACTTGGCTAAAGAAAGTGTAAAAGGGCTTAAAATAAACATTAAAACCATAACACACTTCACACACATCAAGTTTTTTGGCGCCGTTGCCGGGGACACAAGGATTTTAGGAAAGCTTAAAATCGACGGCCTAATCAGTTTTCCAAAACCTTTTTAAAACGCGCGCATATTTTTCCGCATTTTAGTTTAGTTTTGCATTTACAGTAGGTTGAGCACGGGCCGTGCTTACTGAACACGGGGCCGTGCTGCATATTTTTCATAAAACACACAGTAACAGAAGCTGAACACGGGGTCGTGCTCACTGAACACGCCCCCGTGCTCAACGAAATCAGTAACTTTAATTAAAACGCCCAGATACAGATTCTGTACACGGGGTCGTGTCCACTGAACACGGGGTCGTGTCCAGCCTCTGTTTCCGTTTTTATTTTTGTTTTCTGGTCTCGAGACTCTGTTGTGGTCTGCTGAGTGATTCTTATGGATCAATACTCAGGAGGTTACAACTACACCTATGAGGAGGATGATTGTAGGAATAATTATTGCACTAATTGTGGTGACCCGCACTCGGTTCAATATTGTGACTTATATCAACCATCCACTTCATATACCTACTATGAGGAGCCCAGGTACGAGCCATCAACTTCATACACATCCTATGAAGACCAAAGGTATGAACCTCCTCCCTCATACTCATATTTTGATGAACCAAGGTATGAGCCTTCTTACTCCTACTTTGAGGAACCAAGATATGAGTCACCACCTTCATATGCTTATTATGAGGAACCATAGCGTGAACAACCCACCTCATATGAGTATTATGAAGAACAAAATTACGACCCTTATCCGTTATATGCTTACAATGAAGAACAATGGTGTGAACCATCTACTTTGTATGGGTATTATGACGAACAAAGGATCAAACAACCGGATTCAAGCTTTGAAAATCCCGATCCTTTTTCTATAACCGAAGTGACCGATAGGATATTAGAACACCTTAGAGTTATCGATCGCTATATAAAAGAATCTCGCGCAAGGGAAGAGGAGACCCGCGCAAGAGAAAAATTAAATAAAGAAGAGATAACTAAAAGTGTAAAAATGGAAGAACAAACAAGTGAAAAACCGACACATGAGTTAAACAACGGAAAAGGTGAGTCCGACAACGTTAAAATTCAAGAAGAGTCTAATTTTGAAGAAATTAATCTCTTGTCACCTTCTCTTGAAAATCATTGTTTAGTTCCAACTCATGCTAAGTTTTTAAAAGAATTAAACACTAACACTAAAATTGACGAAACGGTAAGTGTTAAGTTAACTAATGATCAAACCTCGCTAATAAAAGAAGACCCATTTGAAATCAACATTACACCGGTTCCATGTTTTTTTTCAAAATTCATTTATTAGTAATGTCACGATTTGATAAAGATCTTTGTGTTAACATAATGCCTAACTACATTTTCGAAAAATTAAGTATTAGTGATTTTTCTCCACTTTAAATACCCATTTTCTATCTAATCAGAGAATAATAAAATCAATCGGTGTAGTTGAGGATGTCTTGGTTCAAACAAATCAAATGGTAATCCCAACCGACTTTGTCATCCTCGATGACGCTCATCTAGTGTTGGGACGACCCTTTGTAAAAAATCACGAAGCTTTGAAAAACCGGAAGTTCAACAATCTACCTCTTCAATTAGGGGCATTTAAAAAGAGTGTCGATCTTGAGCGGTCAATGAAATATCCATTCGGCAATGATGACCCCCTAATTGAAGATGAAGATGAAGATGAACCACCCGATACAAGTGAAAAGTTTGACCACTTTGTTGAAGAAGAGGTCGCCATAGAACAAAATTTTAAAGTTCTTGATCAAAATAAGCAACCAAATAAGGAGTCTCCTAAAGACCCACCTCTTGAGCTCAAAGAACTTCCAAAAGGTTTGGAATATGCTTTTCTAGACAAAGATGGTAAATTACTTGTAATTATTTCATCTAAATTAGATAGTTTAGAAAAAGAAAAATTAATTAACCTTTTGAAAAAACACAAAAATGCGATCGCTTGGAAGCTTGTAGATATTAAAGGAATAAGTCATTCCATGTGCACGCATAAAATTTTAATGAATGATGACTACAAATCAGTAATACAACCACAACGTCGAGTAAATCCCAATGTTCAAGAAGTGGTTAAAAACAAAGTCATCAAATTACTTGACGCCGGACTTATTTATCCTATCTCCGATAGTCCTTGGGTAAGTCCCGTCCAAGTTGTTCCAAAGAAAGGAGGTATGACGGTAATACCTAATGAAAAGAATGACTTAATACCAACGAGAACCGTCACATGATAGAGAGTATGTATAGATTATAGACGATTAAATAAAGCAACAAGGAAAGATCACTTTCCTTTGCCCTTCATTGATCAAATGTTAGAAAGATTATCCGGTCATAAATTTTACTGTTTCTTGGATGGTTTTTCAGGTTACTTTCAAATCCCGATAGCACCCGAAGACCAAGAAAAGACAACCTTCACATGCCCCAATGGAACTTTTGCTTATCGACGCATGCCGTTCGGTCTATGTAATTCCCCCGCAACATTCCAACGTTGCATGGTAGCCATCTTCCATGACATGATAGAAAAGACAATGGAAGTCTTCATGGACGACTTTTCTATCTTTGGGAATTCATACGACCAATGCCTCGATAACCTTGAACGAATGCTATCTCGATGTGAGGAAACTAACCTCGCCCTTAACTCAGAAAAATGCCATTTCATGGTAACGGAGGGAATAGTACTCGGTCATAAAATCTCAAGCGAAGGAATGGAGGTGGATCGAGCCAAAATAGACACCATTTCTCGACTACCACCCCCATCCTCCGTTAGAGCTATCAGAAGTTTCCTAGGGCATGCCAGATTTTATAGGCGGTTTATCAAAGACTTTTCTAAAATTTCAAGGCCTCTAACAAAATTACTTGAAAAAGATGCCCCTTTCATCTTTGACAAGGATTGCAATCAAGCATTTCTAACCCTAAAGGAAATGCTAGTCAATGCACCTATCATGATAGCGCCTGATTGGAAATTTCTTTTCGAAATCATGTGTGATGCAAGTGACTTTGCAGTTGGAGCTGTCTTGGGACAAAGAAAAGAAAAGCATTTCCACCCAATTTATTATGCTAGTAAAACACGTAACGATGCACAAGAAAATTACACAACAACTGAAAAAGAATTACTAGCTGTGGTATTTGCTTTTGATAAATTTCGTTCTTATCTTGTTCTTTCTAAAACTATAGTCTATACAGATCATGCAGCCATTCGACATCTCTTCAAAAAGCAGGACGCAAAACCAGTTTGATTCGGTGGATTTTACTCCTCCAAGAATTTGATATTGAAATCAAAGACAAAAGAGGAGCTGAAAACACCGCAGCAGATCATCTTTCACGCTTAGAAGACCCAGCTTTGGAGGCAACCAGGGACGAGCAAATCAACGAAAAATTTCCAACGGAGTCCCTAGAAATGGTGGAATACAAGGAAGAATCATGGTACGCCGACTATGCTAACTACCTAGCTAGCGGTATAGTCGCAAAAGGATGGCCACACCATCAAAGAAAAAAAATTCTTTGCCAATGTGAAACATTATTTTTGGGAAGATCCATATCTTTTCAAAATGTGTGCCGACCAACTCATCCGACGATGCGTACATGGTAGCGAAGCACGAAGAATTCTCCGCCATTGTCATGAAGGTCCATACGGAGGACATCATGGTGCCGCTAGTACCGCACGAAAGGTATTTGATTCAGGATTTTATTGGCCGACCATTTACAAAGACGCCCAAAGTCTTGTCAAGACATGCGATGCTTGCCAAAGAACAGGTAATATTTCTTCCAAAAACGAAATGCCACAAAATGGCATTCTTGTTTATGAAATTTTTGATGTGTGGGGACTCGACTTTATGGGACCTTTCCCACCGTCAAAAGGAAACAAATATATATTTGTGGTAGTAGATTACTTGTCTAAATGGGCCGATGCCGAGGCACTTCCAACAAATGATGGAAGAGTCGTGGTAAGATTTCTGAAAAAAATATTCTCTCGTTTTGGAACACCGAAAGCATTAATAAGTGATAGAGGTACCCATTTTTGCAACCATTAACTTGAAATTTTTTTAACAAGATATGGGGTCTATCACCGGGTCTCAACAGCGTATCACCCTCAAACAAACGGACAAGCCGAAGTGACTAATAAAGGTTTAAAATGAATACTCGAAAAAACCGTAGGGTTAAATAAAAAGGAATGGGCAGATAAATTAGATGATGCTTTATGGGCTTTTCGAACTGCTTATAAAACAACAATACGTACAACCCCATATAAGCTCGTCTATGGAAAAAGTTGTCACTTGCCAGTAGAAATTGCACACAAAGCCTACTGGGCAATTAAAAATGTAAACTTAGATTTAGAATTTGCTGGTAAAAATCGATTTTGTCAATTAAATGAATTAGACGAACTTAGGAATTATGCATACTCAAACTCTGAAATTTACAAGGAAAGAATGAAAAACTTGCATGACAAACCTAGTATACCTAATGAATTTCGAGTAGGAGATCAAGTTCTTTTGTTTAATTCACGACTTCGATTGTTTCCTGGTAAATTAAAGTCTAGGTGGTCAGGACCTTTCTTCATCACCCATATTTTCCCACACGGTGCAGTAGAAATTAAATCTCGGAATGGAATTCCATTGAAGGTCAATGGCCAACGGCTGAAACTCTATCAAGGATTCATTGAGGATGAAGAGGAAGAAATCTTGTTTCAAACGGTCGAAGAATAAAAACATCAACATCATACCTGGTAAGTTACGAACCTACAGGGATGACATCTTAATCAGTAAGTCTTCTAACCAAGTTTTGGGAAAAACGAGGGCACTCACACGAGCACTAAAAAAAATTCTTAAACTTTGCTCGGCACGAGGCCTTGTCCGCTGGACACGGGGCCGTGTCCGCGTGACTGTCGGGATAAATCCCCTTTTTCATAACAGTTACACCATTCCACACGCCCCGTTTCCCCGAAAATGCTCTGGTTCAAGGCGATTTTCTGCAGATTTTCGACGTCTCCTATCATTCTAACAACATCAAGGTATGATTCTATCACCATTAGTAGTTAGATTAACCATTTGCATGTAGTTAAAACTTCAAAAATTTGGGGAAAAATCTAGGGTTCTTGAACTACATCCGGATCGAACCTCAAATTTTTGCTTAAATCTGTTAGCATTTAGTTAGATAAGTATTATAGGAAGTAAATCCACTTGTATTGTTCAAAGATTCGCCCGATTTCTCAAAAAAACCCCAAACCCTTGTTTTTGAACCGAAAAAGATAAAATTGAATGGGTAAACGGGTTGTTTTGGGAAAAACGACACTTGGGGTTTCATTTTCGGGGGAAACCACACCTATTGGACCAAAAATTTTCAAGTTTTCGAAAGCGGGTCAAAAAATGATGTTTTTGAGTAACAGACGCCTGGACACGGGGTCGTGTCCGCTGAACACGGGGCCGTGTCCAGCTTGCTGTTTGCAGTTTTGTCCAGAAAACTCCACTGTTTCATGCTAACTTTTGGTTTATTCTTTCAGATGTCAAGGAAATTCACGAGATTCAACGCAAATGAGCTCGATGCTAGGGCTAGATACGAAGTACTTCAAACAAGACCGGAAGAATACCCAAGACAAGCATGCATGGATTTGTTAGCATTGGTGAACCAATTTGACCGCTTCAACAACCTAGTCACCGGACCACTAAGAGTCGCCCTAACCACTCGACTTCGATCAGTCCACGAATGCACTATGGAATTCTATAGCACCTTCACGTTCAATTCAAGGTGCGACCCATTTGACAATGATGGGGTAGCATTCCGATGTGGTGGAACTAGGTACTCGATTTCAATGGCACAATTTGGGTCGATAGTCGGGCTGTATGCAGAGGAAGATGCGGGTAATGAAGAAAACACCAGAGGGGTGCGAGAGTTGGATGAGAACGAACGCCAAGCCACATGGGCTCAGATTGGTGAAGGGCACTACAACCCGGGCAGCACTAAGAGCACTAAGCTAAGGGACCCGCTTTACCGTTACATTCATAGAGTCCTTGCTTACTCTCTTAGCCAAAGGCATGATAGCAGTGGCGTTGTGGGGTTGAGAGATTTGGTGGTCCTTCATTGCATTCATACCCGCAGACACCTAGATGTTCCGTACCTCCTGCTCCGTAACATGCATCTAAACCGACTTGCTACTTCACCAACCCCTATCTTCTTCGGGGGGTGGGTATACCGTCTCTTCAAGCACTTCACGAACATACCTAGGTCCTTCTAAAGGAGTCCATGGTCGGGAAGAGTGGATGTACACATCTGCCGCTCCATGAACTTAATTTATGAGGCTGAAGACGGATCGGTTAGCTTCCAAAGGATGCAGGGGCATGCATGGAACCCGCAAGAGGCACTCGTCCTTCACGCTCCACAACATCATCAGTACCAGTACCAGCCCCATGGTGATCCGGACCAATCCTCCTCACAAGGAGGTGGTTTTCCTAACTTCCAAAGTTTACATGATTTATTGCAGGAAAACCTCATGTGCACCAGGAACACCTATAACATGGCGAGCAACACGTACAACCGGGTTGGAGCAATCGAGAGAAACATATCCGATATCCAAGATGATATTGGAAATATCCGGGAGTACATTGCGGGGCACGGTGGAGGAGATAATGATGATGATGAGGACGAAAACATGGACTAGGCGGGGGAAGCAGAAGCGGTTGGTTGGTGATCACACAGGTTAACCCCCTTTTTATCTTGAATAATTTCCGGCCTGTGTGCCGTTTGTTGAACAATTTACTTTCCTTTAACTCTTTTTATTTTCTGCATTTGTTTTTCTTTCTAACTTTGTGATGGGGATGTTGAACGCTGGTAATTTAGGATGTTTGCTATGTTTTGGTATAGTGTTTATTGCTAAAACATGTACATACGAGGCTTAGAGCACTAAACCTTAGTGCTACTAAAGCCGGGACAGGAAAACCAGAGCCAGAAACCTGTTTTTCAACCATGCAGATTGTCTACACGGGGTCGTGTCCACCCGACACGGCCCCATGCCCACTACCCCAGACCTGCTGTTTGTCTAAATCTGCAGACTTACGACAGACACGGGGCCGTGTCCACGCCCCCGTGCCCACCTTTTGTAAGTTTTCGTTACTGGCACCAAAACACGAGGTCGTGTCCATCGAACACGGGGCTGTGTCGAGACGCCCAGTAACACAAATTTTTGCTTTTTCACACCCTTTTACACATTCAATCAACCTAAAAACTTATTTTTGGGACACATTGAGGACGATGTGTAATTTAAGTGTGGGGGGATGCTAAAACCTTGAATCTTGCAAGTGCTAACTACAAGCCTTACACAAAACTCTATTGGAACCGCTAATCACCCCAAATTTTTTCAAAAACTTTCATTTTTTTTACTTGTCTAGGTTTAACTTGGGAAATTCAAGTTCAAAAAAGGTTATATTTTTACAAATTTACAACCGATAGCGTCGTGATAAAAAGAACCAACATAAGAAAATTATGAAACGGCATGACAAGCTTAGTTAAAATTTGATTATATATACTTGATCACATAAAAACCCATTCCCACAAAAGTGAGTTTTGAGCCTTTATTGAGCATACAAATACATATCATTAAACTAAATACTCATTTTTCGTTTCTTGTGTGAATAGCCGCTTGGTTCTTATGACTCTAGAACTTGCCACGATGACACATTCCCGGTCCTTACCAACTTAAACCCGAGTAAGTAAATAATGGAGGCATTAGGACTAACCCTTTTTATTTCTACACCATTTTTTTTACCACCTACCCAAAATCCCCCTAGTTAGCCCCTTTGAGCCTAAACCTTTTTCATTTCATAACCCAAACCAAACACTCCTTTCACCCACCAAAACCTTTTTTTATTTTTAACCTTTTGTTTTAGTAAAAAGCTCGGTTTTTCGCATGACTTTAAAAAAAATGTGTGTTGATGATGAAGCAAAAGAAATAAACAAGCAAGTTCATTAAAAATAACTTTGTTTGAATCATGGCTTCATCAAAAAAAAAATCGAAAACCGACGTTTTTTACACTTTTCGCCCTTTTTCTACTAACCACTAACCCAACCACCTACCTTTAACCCAAGCCTAACCCTTCACCCAAAAGTCCTCTTGATATTTACAAGGGTATATAGTTAAAAAAGAGGAGGATTGATTGCTTGGCAAGCCTATGGTAGGAGTAAGTTTCATGCCACTCTCGAGTGATTCACTAAAATACATCTTCGGCCGAGTGTTGAGTGATCCCCCGTGAGGTATATAAACTTGTATATAAATAGAATTTTAAAGAGGCATGTTATGCCCTAATAAGTAATTTATCTTATAAAAAGTTTTAAATAAATCATGACGAATAGGATTGTAAATAAATAAAAATAAAACTTAATAAATCTTGGAAATCCCGACACTTTATGATAAGCCAAAAAACCTTCTCTTCCACCCATTCCATTTGGGAGTGTAAAGCCACATTATAAAGAGTTTTGCTTGAGGACAAGCAAAGATTCAAATGTGGGGGTATTTGATGTGTGCAAAATGCAACATATAAATTACATCAATTGTGGCATAAAACTAACCCTTTTTAGTACTAATGTTGGAAAAAGTGTGCTTTTGTCTTCCTTTTGTATTTTCAGGATTAAATGAGCTCAAATTAACAAAAGAAGCAAAAAGACAGCTAAATCTAACATAAATACAAGAAAAGGAACAAAAGAGACATGCTCGACCCCACGACAGCATCTTCGCAAGCAAAATAAGAGAACAGAAGGCTGGACACGCCTCGTGCTCAGTGAACACGGGGGCGTGCCCAAGTGCCAGCATAAAAGACAAAGCTATAGAAGCTTCTATCGTCCACCACGGGGCCGTGCTCAGCGGACACGGGGCCATGGTCAACTATAAGATTCGCAGAATCCAGGCAAATCTTGATAGTACAGATATGCTTCTGCACACGGGGGTGTGCCCAGCGGACACGGGGGCGTGGTCAACTAATGCAGACAAACTGCAATTAATGAAGACAGAGAAGAGGATGGACACGGGGCCGTGCCCGAGCTTCTGTTCAGCCTATAAATAGGAGTGCTTGGCTCAAGTTCAAACCATCCCTTGGCACACCACCTCTCTCACACTTCACCCACCACCCACCACCATCACAACACCATCATCCACCACCATCATCCATTGTCCATCATAGAGTGTGTGAGTCATCTCGGGATCCAAGATTGATCGTAAGAGTTCTTGACAATCAAGGCCATGTTTGCCTAAGTCTCTTACATCACTTGGTGAAGACAAAGTGTCTAGTGTAATACTTTTTATTTTTAATCTTTTCGTACTTTTTACTTGGTTATGTATTAATGACTTTAATAACTAGTTTCTTATGTTGAAGGTGATTTTTCCTTATCGTTTGTTCGTGGTGTCTTGGCATTATTTTACTGTCTATATAAAATAAAAGATTTTCACCATTCATATCTCCACGGTCTATATGGAGGTATGTTGGCTACCTGGTTGGGGTTTAAGGGAATGGTTTGGTAAGAGTCTTGCCTTGTTCAGTGTATAGATCCTGCAAGGACCTGGGTCAAATTTAGTAGGACCTCCTTCAATACTTAACGGTATTGGATGGCGGGGGTCCAAACTCTTTGATCCCCTCATATGTAAGCTACTATTAATACTTTAACCCGGCTACTTAGGACTATATCCCTGCTGACTCAGACTACTTAGCCGAGGGTAACGTCACCTTCAAAAGAGGGGCCTACCATAATATGCATTAATAACTTAATTAATTATCTTTCAATAATCCGACCCTTTAGGATTGTATCCTTGCTGACTCAAACTACTGGGTTGAGGGTAACGTCACCTTCAAAAGAGGGGCCTACTACAATAACTAAGATAATCTCTTAAAAAGTGCAAAAGTGCGGAAATAATCAAAGGTTACACTATACACGAGTCGGAGCCAAGTGATTCATCTTGTCTATCTGTTTTTACTTTTATTTTATTTTCAGCATTTTAGTTAGTTTTTATTTTTTCTAGTTTAAAACCTTTTTCTAACTTTTTGATTTGATTAGACGTTGAGGATAAACCGGTATTAAAAGCTCTTGTGTCCTTGGAAGACCTCGGTATCTTACCAACACTATACTACGCTCACGATGGGTGCACTTGCCCATATGTGTGTTTAGTGTTAGTAAATATCGTGTTTTATAAATTTAAAACTTGGCTAAAGAAAGTATAAAAGGGCTTAAAATAAACATTAAAACCATAACACACTTCACGCACATCATCTTTTAGATCTACCCTTTACATACAAAGATCTTTCAAAAATAAGTGTTCTTGTTTAATTTCTACAAACTTTGTGTGAAACTTTATTTTACTAAGTAAACCATCCATAAGTTTTAGGGTTTTAAAACCATGAAATACATATTCTAAAACCATTTTTATGTTCATCATCAAGTCTCATCATGGATCTTTCAAGATCCATGCTTAACATACTTGAATCTTTCAAAATAGGTTTCTTAATGAACTTTTTACAAACTTTTTATGATGTTTAGCCTCATAAATTAGTCTAACATGGACTTAGTTTCTTCAAGAACATAAGAACATTAAAAATCATTTTTCAAGTTTACATGAAGGCTTTTCAAGTTCATCTTCAAGTTTAACCATGGATCTTTCAAGATCCATGCTTAAACTTGTTAGATCTAAGCTTCTAATAAGCTTTAACATGATGGATCTACACATGCACACAAGATTCAACAACAACAACTTCATCACATACATCAAATATCACTAAAAACACTTGTTTTTATTTAGATTATGTTAGATCTTCATGTCTTCATACTTAAAAGTTTAGTTTCTTTGAAAGTGTAACTTGTACATAACACTAATATGAAGTAAAATGGAGTTTTTGAAGCTTACTACTATCTCTAGTGGCTAGGGAAGTGGCAAGAACAAGATGAGGATGAAGAATGAAGAGATCAAGTTGATAAAAGCTCCTTAGCAAGGTCCTTCAACTTCTACCACTTCAAGCCTCCTTAGATCATCTCCCTTCACCTTTGTATCACCTTAGATTGCTTCTAAGTTGGTTGAAAATGGAGATTGTAATGTGGGTGTGTGTGGCCGAGAGTAGAGGGAAGAAGAGAGAAGAAGATGAAGTTGGTAAGTCGAGAAATGATAATGTTCTACGTCTAAAGGTTTCTTATAATTCATCATCCAGCACAAGTTTAGTCCAAGGGTTATAATGTCTAATATCTAGTTAACATTAGGAATATTAAAATAAAAAGTGGGTGTGGGTCCCTTGGGCCCGGTTTCAAATAAGGGGGGGGGGGGTAAAGTGTAAAAGTTTGGAAGCTGTGGGTAGAAGATGTAAGTTTAGGTGTTAAATGGAAGGTTAAGTGTGTTTATGTGGTTTTATGATTTTTAATGTGCTCTAGCATGTTAACTAGCTTTATATCACTAAAACAATGCTTCTAGTCTATTTTATGTTAAAGTGCTAAATTGCGCAGTTTTGTAAGTTTTGAGGTACATTTTATGACAGTTTTTATTCCTGGCACTTTACAAGTTATTTTGGACATTTAATCCTTATTTCTGCATAGTATTTTGATATTTATTTGCTGATTTTTGCTGAATTCTGTATTTAAAGTGCGTTTTGGGTACTTTTTAGTGTCGATTTTAGCTTTCGGAAAGTGTTTATATTAACCTTTGTTCACTTACTTAGTTTACAGTGTATTTTTGATGCTGGACCTACTTCTAAGTCCTAAATCTATTGTCTGATTGTTTTCTGCAGACATGCTGACGCAGCTTATCTAACCGGTGAGCTTACTAATCAATTAGACACAACGCTTAAAGTATTGTATGATGTGACGGTTAATATATGAAACATGCATGAATTCAATTGTATATCAAATAAGCACATAACGTTGACGTGTAATCACACAAATGCAGGTAATAAATATTAATTAAAATAGTAAGGAAATTATCGGTTTTCGGTCAGTTGTCACTATATATATATATATATATATATATGGGGAAAGATAAATCGAAAACCCATGTGAGTTGAGAAAACTCAAATAAACCCTATGTAACATTTTTATTTTTTTCTAAAAAAAATAGGGAATGTAATATAAATGTACACGGACCTATTTATGAAAAAAAAATGAAAAAAACGCTTACTAGTTTTAAAAAAAAAAATGTTGAAAATTTGTATGTTACATTTTTTTGGACATATTTATTATGTAACCTGAAATTTGTAACATTTAAAAAAAAAACTACTCTGTGTTTTTTTGTGTTTCTTTTTTAAAAATGTTCAAATATATGTATATTACATTTTCTATTTTTTTTAGAAATGTTTCTTGAGTTTACATGGGTTTTTTACAAAGGTTTTCTGAGTTTTCTCAACTCAAATGGGTTTTCGATTTATCCTTCCCCATATATATATATATATATATATATATATATATAGGATTGGGTTCAAGAGTGAACGCTAGTGTAGTTTGCGAACTGAGTGAACTAATCCTGGCCATACATGTGTGTTGTCACACCCCGACCACGTAGAACATACAAAACGTGGCGGAAATGTCGGGGAGTGTTGTAACAGAATTAATTGTTTCAAATCCATGGCAATTGAAGATTCGTTTTATTGATTAAAAGTGTTACAATGTCTTAACAAACAAAGAAATACAACATAATTAACTAGTCTTGCATCTTTTATTGTCACTAAAGCCCAAGTCTACCTATGTGTATCTTGATCATCTTATGCAACAGCTCCTGAAAAACACATGTGAAAATAGGTACGTCAGCATAAAAATGCTTGTGAGATACATAGGTTTTGTGAAAATAGGTTTCATGACTTATGTTTGAGAAAATGTTTAGTCATGAACCTTGTTATTTGCTTTGTTTTGTAAATCATTTGAAAATCGATAAGATCAGATGATAAGTATAAATAAATGTAAGGTTAAATGAATAACCAAGTAAAATATGTTTGCATAAGATAAGATGTTTATAAATCAATGTCTTGTGAAAAGTATGTTATTTGTATAAAATGTTCTATGTCTCAAACTGAAATGATTCAAATAACGCTATGATATGTAATACCATACAAACACTTATATATAGGAAGTACCAGCGGCGTATCCACCATGCTTGTATCATATTACACACGCATCGTTACTTAATCATTTAATCAAACCAAACCAACCAATGTAAGAAGTCTATGTTTAAATCAATTGTCAAATGTATTGGGTAATATGTCAAAGTGTTCATGTCAAGATGTAAATCATATCAAAATGTCTATGTCAAATATCCATGTCAAATGTCTATGTCAAATATCCATGTCAAACGTCTATGTCAAGATGTCATGTATGGCAAGTGAAATGTCTCAACTAAACCATATGCACAAAAACAAAGTATTGAAGTAAATCTTGGTTTAAATCAAAGTTATGTTTTGTGGGAAATGCATGATCAAATGTCAATCATGTTAAAATGTCTATGCCGAAATGTCTATGTCAAAATGTCATGTAAAACGAGGTACTAAGTAATGCACACAATTGGGCACACCTAGCATGAAATGTCATAAAATCATGTACTATAATGTACTAACGAACATAGCAGTATATGATGTTAAAACAGGAAAGCATGAAAGTAACAAGTAGGCACATGTGTTCCACCCCAAAACAGTTTGGAAAACAGTAAAAGAGGGGTCTATGTACTCACTTGAGATTGCTCAGAAGTCCTAGGATAACCACCAAGCAATGCTAGAGATCGCGGAATATCAAACGGCACCTAATATAGGTAACTACATTAATAAACCGGACCTAAATCGGAAGACTGGGTAGCATGAGGGTTTGTAAACCAAATGAGTGTAGGAACTCATGTGATATGGTTAATCAAAGCCTACATACTAAATGAAACTTAACCTAAGTGTCTACGACCCATTACGACCCGTTTAGGTAGCTTATGCTACTTTAACGCGTCGTTCGCGTGGAACGCGTTCGGATCGCCTAACTAGTCCTATGACAAGTGTTATATGCCTAAACATGTTACAAAATTAGTTATGTGACAAAATTTTAGGTTACATATGCTTAATTACCAATTATACATGAAAAGGGTATTCTGGTAATTTACCTAAGGCATATAAACTACCTATCATACAACTACTTAAACGATGTGACCATAGGGTATAACCTCGGAAGGTTATTCCCTACACTATGGTCACCTAATGTATTTGGTCGGATCCTAATGATCGACCAAACTGGGTCGGGTTCGAAGGTATAAGCGATTTATTAGATCGCTTACCCTACGACCCTAGACAACGTGGTAATCAGTAGGCATAGTCCCAAGGGACTATAACCAACGTGATTACACTCACGTTGCGAAGTTCAAACGAACTTCGCATTGACCATTACTGGTCAATGCTGAAAGTCAAACAAAGTTTGACTTTCTGACTCGAAAAGCAGTAAAAATAAGGAAAAGAACGAAGGAATACTTACGAAGGGTCCCCGAATGCTAATCCCGATCCAAGAACTCAGGTATGAAACAATGGTTTCAACTTAGAGCTCTCAAATCAGAATTCTTGTGCAAAATGAGGTTGTGTGGGTTGGGTATTTATAGGAATACCCGAACCGTTAGGATCGTTCCATGGAAAACGTGCCATGAATCCAACCCGTACACTTGTCGGAACCTTATGGTGGCTGGAAATCCATCCTTATCAGATGACTAGATAATTAGGAATGTGTGGTTGTGGTTAATCCAGCTGAAAACAGGCTGTTAAGTACATTGCATCTGGTCTGCAGACCCCTAGCGCACCGCTACGCTAAAAGTGTAGCGCACCGCTAGGCTTAAGTTTGGCAGATTTACACTTTTGGTCCCTGTCATGCATTCAGCCCATTTTTGACACGTTTAAGGCCCGTTAACCCCATTTCAAAGCTCTAAAATGAAGTTAAAGTATAGGGAACTTAAAATGTGTTCAAAAATATCTCGGATGTCGGTTCGTTTGGCCGTACGAACGCGATGTTCGCTTAATTACTAAGTAATGCGCACAAGCGCGAAAAACGATCCAAATGACGCGACGAATGGATTTTTCTTAAGGCGAACCATAAAATATAATGTAGTCATGCTTACATAAATTTTTGGATGTCCGGATGTATTCAGAACGTAAGTTATGCGCGAAAATGCAAACTTGTGCACTTTTTGACGCTTTTAGTCCCTGAATGACACAAAAGTTTATTTTAGCATACCGAACACCTCAAAGCCTATTTATAAGCTATGTAAAGGATATTTATGGTATGTTTAACTTATGGTCATGTTCCGGAAGGTCTGTTACAGTTCAAATTGGCATACTTTCGCAGTTTGTCAACTTTAGTCCCTGTAAGCGATTAAACTTTGATTTCACCACACCAAACCTTTCAAAACTTATATCTAAGTTATGTAAAGGTTATTTAAGGTATGTTAAGCCTATTTCACTATTCCGGAGTGTTCGTTGGATTAAACTGGTTATATCTACTCATCAGAGCGCGTATAACCCTCCAGAAAGCGATTTAAAGCTTGAAATCGAACAAGAATTGATATGTGTAAACGATACACATATTTTTACAAATCCCAAGTATGAGATACTATATTTCATTGGTTTGGCATTTGTTTGATGGTTGAAATGACACAGGTGTTACAGTCTCCCCTACTTTAGGAAATTTCGTCCCGAAATTTAGTTTTAGAGGAAACTTGTGGAGACAGCTGTGACGGTTTTGCCTTCAGACAAATCCATTGAGCCCTTAAGTAAAACTCTGGGCCATGTTAGGATTCTTAGCAAAGATGTCAACCCTCAAATTGAAGTCATTGTAGTAACAAAACATGGAGTTTTGAACTATAGACAGGAGAACAGTTCCCGTGAAGAATTATCATAGGAAACTTGTGTGTGCTTGAAATCAGAATTGGGAAGTGTAAGAATAAATGACATTTATCAAAGTCCAAGAATTCTCCTGTATCATTACTCTTGTCACTGTAGGTCTTAACACATGACAAAACTTCCTGTGGTTTCTATGCACTGAATTCCATAATTATGTAGGCCTCCATAATTACGTAGTTCCTTGCACAGTCCGCACAGTTCGTTTCATAACATCTCTTGATTTAGACCACCCGAGGGCCTATTTAACTACATAAACACATGATATATTTAACTAGATTGTCGAACAAATCTATTTAACTTAGATCGACGTAGGATCTCTTTAACTAACTACCTACGGGGAATATTTAACTACACCGACGTAGGATGTATTTAACTTTAGATCGACGTAGGATATCTTTAACTCAACTACCTAAGAGAAACATTTAACTACACCGACGTAGGATGTATTTAACTTTAGATCGATGTAGGATCTCTTTAACTCAACTATCTAAGAGAAACATTTAACTACACCGACGTAGGATGTATTTAACTTTAGATCGACGTAGGATCTCTTTAACTCAACTATCTAAGAGAAACATTTAACTACACCGACGTAGGATGTATTTAACTTTAGATCGACGTAGGATCTCTTTAACTCAACTATCTACGAGAAACATTTAACTACACCGACGTAGGATGTATTTAACTTTAGATCGACGTAGGATCTCTTTAACTCAACTATCTACGAGAAACATTTAACTACACCGACGTAGGATGTATTTAACTACTACACCGACGTAGGATGTATTTAACTAGATTGTCGAACCAATCTATTTAACTTAGATCGACGTAGGATCTCTTTAACTACTACACCGACGTAGGATGTATTTAACTACTACACCGACGTAGGATGTATTTAACTACTACACCGACGTAGGATGTATTTAACTAGATTGTCGAACCAATCTATTTAACTTAGATCGACGTAGGATCTCTTTAACTACTACACCGACGTAGGATGTATTTAACTACTACACCGACGTAGGATGTATTTAACTACTACACCGACGTAGGATGTATTTAACTACTACACCGACGTAGGATGTATTTAACTAGATTGTCGAACCAATCTATTTAACTTAGATCGACGTAGGATCTCTTTAACTACTACACCGACGTAGGATGTATTTAACTAGATTGTCGAACCAATCTATTTAACTTAGATCGACGTAGGATCTCTTTAACTAAATTACCTACGGGGAATATTTAACTACATCGACGTAGGATGTATTTAACTTATCAACACATGTTGCCTTTAAACTTTGGAATAGTACTTTATAATCCAAGGGACTTAACTACAACGTAGAAGTCCATTAAGGATTTAAGATAGTACCTTTTTGAATATCCTACTATGAATTCTTCATATGAAGATAAGAAAGATTCTATGAGGATTCGGATAACGAATATCCAGAGTATATAAAAACACAAAATGCATAAACACATAGTCACGTAACCATAAAATTGTTTATCTAGATCTTTGATTTGTAAGTTTTGTTTTGTTAATTATGTACATGCATTTAAAGCACACTAGGAATCCATTTCATGGATTTCATTCGGTACTTTAAACATTAACAAGAATCTAACTATGAAGATGGAAAGATCTTCCAAAAATTCGATTTCGTTTTCAAGAAAACGTAATATTCGAATTAAGGAAACACAAAAATTTGAAGATACGGAAATACCCTTAGGTACCCTATTTAAGAATTTATAGTGGTACGTTGGGTATTCACACAGAGTTGTAACTTGCGCCTTGTACTTCGTTTCTTTGCAAGAGACGGGTACTAAGGATTTCTGTGGAAAACGCAAGAGATAATAAAATGGAAGAAATTTTGGGGTAGTCCGTTCTTCAAGGAATACGATTCCTTGATTGTCGGTATTGTAGGGAATACGTTGTTTATACATGCCATCATATTTGTACATTGCAATGCAAAATAAAAAGATTTATTTATAAACAACCACAACAACAACTGTTTCATGGACCTTGACAACAAAAGAAAATAATACATAAGGCTTGATTATTTCTAAACAACATTGTCTTCTAGTTGGTCCGATGCTCATCCCTGCGCTGGATTCGCATTAGCAATCTTTGGGCAATTTCTTCGGAAATGGCTCATCTCGCCACAGTTGAAGCAAGGACCTCGTGGAAGACGAGCTTGAGCAAGATTTACTTGAGGTTGGTTTGGACCAGCTTGGTTCGGGGTAAAACGACAAGCATTTGCCAGGTGACCGAGTCGTCCACATGATGCACATAAACGACACTGTAGGTGAGCTAAGTGGTGTGCATTACATTTGTCGCATATCGGTGCAGTACCGGCATAAGGTTTCCTTGCAGGAGGCTGAGCTGGTTGGTGGCGGATGTTTTGGTTGGGTTGAGCAGCAATCGCAAACTTCTGCGAAGCCTTACGCTTCTTATTCTTGGACACCTCAGCATGTTCTTCCTTTGGTTCCACTTGAGCAGTCTTGTCGGATGGTCTTGGGTCGCCTTTTCGAAAAAGCTTTTTCTTTCTGATGTGGGATTCAGTTAGAGTAACTGACAATTCAATGGCTTGTCTGACAGTAGTAGGGTTGCTGCCAGTAACAATATCCTGAACTAGGTCAGGAAGACCATCAGTATATTTCTCGATCGCCTTATCCACAGGAGTAACCATAGCAGGACACAACAGGCTCAATTCTTCAAAACGGTCAGTATATGCTCGATGTTCACCACTGTCTTGCTTCAAATCATCAAACTCCCTCTCCAAAGCTCGCAGTTCATGACGAGGACAGAATTCCCTCATCATAAGAGCTCTAAGCTCGGCCCAAGTCTGTGCTAGTGCAATTTCAGCACCCCGGTCTCTCATAATCCCGTTCCACCATGTAAGAGCCCTCTTCTGAAACACGCTCGAAGAAAACTCGACCTTGCGATTTTCAGGACACTGAACGTGACGGAACGTATTCTCAATGCTCTCGAACCATTGAAGAAGCCCAGTTGCTCCCTCTGAACCACTAAACTTGAGCGGTTTAGCTGAGTTGAAACTCTTAAAGTTGCAGGGAGCATTGTTGTTGTTGATGGTCTGCATCATTTGAGCATAAAGATTTGGGAAGGCAACAGCCATTTGTTGCGCGATGATTTCCGCCAGTTCGGCAGTCTCTATCTGATTCTCGCGTCGAGGAGGCATTCTAAAAGAGGAACATGAAAGGAAAGGAGTGAGAGAATTAGACGAAATGGATGAGATGAAACAAATTTGATGAGAGCAAGGATAGTGGTCATTTGTTTGTTACCACAAGGTAAACAAACGACACACAGTGACTAATCAAAGTAAATGGGTCAAAAAAATAATGTATCGCGAAGACATGCTCGCCTATAAGTGAACACTCATCCCAAGAATTCCCAGGTAAGCACAACTGGTCTCGCGTCTGATGAGATGTATACGAAGTGCTTGCCTAGACAGAAAACCCAGAATACAGGCATTCACCCTTCCAGTTTGCACGTGTTCACATTATTTAAAACCCAAAACCTTGACGAGAGTTTTGAAAACTCAAAGGGGTTCAAAACCATATAACAGAGGGTTCAAAACCTTATAATAAATCATCCTAGAATAGATGATTTGTTTTCAAAGCGGTTTTGAAATTTATGTTCTTGTTGTGGTCGTCACCTAAGGATAGGTGACAGTATTGTTTTATGACTAAACGCAAGTAAACTCGCGTTAGGGTCCTAAGAAGGTTATAGACTAGGTCAAAGCATTACTAATAACCTAATTCCCTATAACCATTGGCTCTGATACCATCTTTTCTGTCACACCCCGACCACGTAGAACATACAAAACGTGGCGGAAATGTCGGGGAGTGTTGTAACAGAATTAATTGTTTCAAATCCATGGCAATTGAAGATTCGTTTTATTGATTAAAAGTGTTACAATGTCTTAACAAACAAAGAAATACAACATAATTAACTAGTCTTGCATCTTTTATTGTCACTAAAGCCCAAGTCTACCTATGTGTATCTTGATCATCTTATGCAACAGCTCCTGAAAAACACATGTGAAAATAGGTACGTCAGCATAAAAATGCTTGTGAGATACATAGGTTTTGTGAAAATAGGTTTCATGACTTATGTTTGAGAAAATGTTTAGTCATGAACCTTGTTATTTGCTTTGTTTTGTAAATCATTTGAAAATCGATAAGATCAGATGATAAGTATAAATAAATGTAAGGTTAAATGAATAACCAAGTAAAATATGTTTGCATAAGATAAGATGTTTATAAATCAATGTCTTGTGAAAAGTATGTTATTTGTATAAAATGTTCTATGTCTCAAACTGAAATGATTCAAATAACGCTATGATATGTAATACCATACAAACACTTATATATAGGAAGTACCAGCGGCGTATCCACCATGCTTGTATCATATTACACACGCATCGTTACTTAATCATTTAATCAAACCAAACCAACCAATGTAAGAAGTCTATGTTTAAATCAATTGTCAAATGTATTGGGTAATATGTCAAAGTGTTCATGTCAAGATGTAAATCATATCAAAATGTCTATGTCAAATATCCATGTCAAATGTCTATGTCAAATATCCATGTCAAACGTCTATGTCAAGATGTCATGTATGGCAAGTGAAATGTCTCAACTAAACCATATGCACAAAAACAAAGTATTGAAGTAAATCTTGGTTTAAATCAAAGTTATGTTTTGTGGGAAATGCATGATCAAATGTCAATCATGTTAAAATGTCTATGCCGAAATGTCTATGTCAAAATGTCATGTAAAACGAGGTACTAAGTAATGCACACAATTGGGCACACCTAGCATGAAATGTCATAAAATCATGTACTATAATGTACTAACGAACATAGCAGTATATGATGTTAAAACAGGAAAGCATGAAAGTAACAAGTAGGCACATGTGTTCCACCCCAAAACAGTTTGGAAAACAGTAAAAAAGGGGTCTATGTACTCACTTGAGATTGCTCAGAAGTCCTAGGATAACCACCAAGCAATGCTAGAGATCGCGGAATATCAAACGGCACCTAATATAGGTAACTACATTAATAAACCGGACCTAAATCGGAAGACTGGGTAGCATGAGGGTTTGTAAACCAAATGAGTGTAGGAACTCATGTGATATGGTTAATCAAAGCCTACATACTAAATGAAACTTAACCTAAGTGTCTACGACCCATTACGACCCGTTTAGGTAGCTTATGCTACTTTAACGCGTCGTTCGCGTGGAACGCGTTCGGATCGCCTAACTAGTCCTATGACAAGTGTTATATGCCTAAACATGTTACAAAATTAGTTATGTGACAAAATTTTAGGTTACATATGCTTAATTACCAATTATACATGAAAAGGGTATTCTGGTAATTTACCTAAGGCATATAAACTACCTATCATACAACTACTTAAACGATGTGACCATAGGGTATAACCTCGGAAGGTTATTCCCTACACTATGGTCACCTAATGTATTTGGTCGGATCCTAATGATCGACCAAACTGGGTCGGGTTCGAAGGTATAAGCGATTTATTAGATCGCTTACCCTACGACCCTAGACAACGTGGTAATCAGTAGGCATAGTCCCAAGGGACTATAACCAACGTGATTACACTCACGTTGCGAAGTTCAAACGAACTTCGCATTGACCATTACTGGTCAATGCTGAAAGTCAAACAAAGTTTGACTTTCTGACTCGAAAAGCAGTAAAAATAAGGAAAAGAACGAAGGAATACTTACGAAGGGTCCCCGAATGCTAATCCCGATCCAAGAACTCAGGTATGAAACAATGGTTTCAACTTAGAGCTCTCAAATCAGAATTCTTGTGCAAAATGAGGTTGTGTGGGTTGGGTATTTATAGGAATACCCGAACCGTTAGGATCGTTCCATGGAAAACGTGCCATGAATCCAACCCGTACACTTGTCGGAACCTTATGGTGGCTGGAAATCCATCCTTATCAGATGACTAGATAATTAGGAATGTGTGGTTGTGGTTAATCCAGCTGAAAACAGGCTGTTAAGTACATTGCATCTGGTCTGCAGACCCCTAGCGCACCGCTACGCTAAAAGTGTAGCACACCGCTAGGCTTAAGTTTGGCAGATTTACACTTTTGGTCCCTGTCATGCATTCAGCCCATTTTTGACACGTTTAAGGCCCGTTAACCCCATTTCAAAGCTCTAAAATGAAGTTAAAGTATAGGGAACTTAAAATGTGTTCAAAAATATCTCGGATGTCGGTTCGTTTGGCCGTACGAACGCGATGTTCGCTTAATTACTAAGTAATGCGCACAAGCGCGAAAAACGATCCAAATGACGCGACGAATGGATTTTTCTTAAGGCGAACCATAAAATATAATGTAGTCATGCTTACATAAATTTTTGGATGTCCGGATGTATTCAGAACGTAAGTTATGCGCGAAAATGCAAACTTGTGCACTTTTTGACGCTTTTAGTCCCTGAATGACACAAAAGTTTATTTTAGCATACCGAACACCTCAAAGCCTATTTATAAGCTATGTAAAGGATATTTATGGTATGTTTAACTTATGGTCATGTTCCGGAAGGTCTGTTACAGTTCAAATTGGCATACTTTCGCAGTTTGTCAACTTTAGTCCCTGTAAGCGATTAAACTTTGATTTCACCACACCAAACCTTTCAAAACTTATATCTAAGTTATGTAAAGGTTATTTAAGGTATGTTAAGCCTATTTCACTATTCCGGAGTGTTCGTTGGATTAAACTGGTTATATCTACTCATCAGAGCGCGTATAACCCTCCAGAAAGCGATTTAAAGCTTGAAATCGAACAAGAATTGATATGTGTAAACGATACACATATTTTTACAAATCCCAAGTATGAGATACTATATTTCATTGGTTTGGCATTTGTTTGATGGTTGAAATGACACAGGTGTTACCCTATATATATATATATCATTGGTTCTTGAAAGATATAGCATTGTGAACTTGAAACTTGACTTGTAAACCCTAATGGACTTGATTTTAACAAAAGATAAGTATATATAAGTTGTGGTAAAGTTATGTTCAAATAAAGTCTTGTGGTCATCTTGAATGATCTATGATTTTTAAGGATTTTAAAGTATAAATATATATATGAACAAGTTATACAAGAAAATGTGTCCATAAAAAGATGAACATAAAAGTGGGTTTTTTTTTAAGAATTTAAGAAGTCTTGGAAAATATATGTATAAAAGCTCGTGAAAAGTTGAAGATAAGTTTGTATGATTATTGCTTGTAAATGAGTTTTAGGAAACTTGGTTGAGATTAATGATCATTAGTAGGTTAAACATGCTTAAAAATACATTTAGAAAAACATGGAAAACGCATAGTTTATGAGAAACTATGGCGAAATTTTCTAAAAATCTAATGTGATTAAGGAATAATTAAAAGGTGATTAAAATGGTTAATCATGATTAGCAACCTTAATCCTGATTAGACAAACCTTAATGGAAAGGTTTAAGTCTTAATCATCCAAGGGATTTTCTAAACACTTATATATAATTTTCTTAACTTAAAATGAATAAATAAATATTTTTAAGGTAAAAATATATATACATAGAATACTTTTAACTTGGGTGTATAATACATGTGTAATGTGTGTACGTATTTAGTATATAGGATGATATCTAAATACAAGGAACACAAAATATGTATCATGAAAATACTTGTGACGAAACAAGTAAAATGATACATATAAATGTACACTAATATTCAAAAAATACAAGGGAAATGCAAAAACGAATGGATATACATAAACTTATTTATATAATATCCCAAAACAAATAATCGGACGAACGGACAATTCAAGCAACGGACGAACTTATGAATATATATTCCCAAGAAATAATATATATTTCAAACTGATAAATAAGACATATAAATATCCAATAAGAAAAGGAATATATATCTTTCACCGACGACAAACAAGCATATCGCTACCACGAGGAGCTACTACGACACGCCGACGACACTTTGGCGATTTTGACACGAGAATATATATATATATAGGGGAGGGTTCATTGGGGAACTCTAAAAAAGTAGGGAACAGGGGCATTTTTGTCCAAAAAAATATCTACTACGCCACCACATTCAAATAGAATCCTTCCTCACTTTGAAACCCTATTTTCTCACTGAGTCACCGTCATACGCCGCGACCATCACCACTACCACCACTACAATACGCCACCGGCATCAGTGAACACAAACATTAAACACCACCAGCAACAACCACTGTGATTTAATAAAAGGTCTAGCACCATCCGTGTTCAATTTTTCAGATTTCAGCTGAGATTTTTCGAATCTAAATATTTTTCAGATCTGCTTGAGGAAAACTATTACAAAACTTTAGCTATTGCCGATTTTGACTGAGATTTATGCAGTATTAGTTTCTAGGGTTTCAGATGTTAAATCTCAGTTTAAGGTATCATTTATTTGCGATTATCAATTAAGTTTTATTTAATTTAACCTGATTATATGAAATTATGATTATATGTATATTTATGTTTCTGTTTTGTAGCTTTTTTAGAAAAAAATTGTTTTAACATGTTAATAATTTTTAATTAAATTTGATTTATATAGAGATGTGTTATATATAACATTTTAAATAACATTCTATGTACGTTTCATTCTTTTCATTGGTTTCTTGCAGTTTAACCTCTAGATTTTGCTCTTAAGTTGATTTAGTTGTGTGTAATTTCATTATTCTAATTGCAGTTAATATACTCTGATGTGTGTGTATGTACGATTGAATTTTAAGTTTATTATGATTATCTGAAAATGCCTAATGTTTTTATTGATGTTGTTGTTAATAATGCATCATTATTCGCGCTTAATGCACGCATTTTAAAATCAAGCTAAGTGTTAACTGTAGTGCATGATTCATTGTTTATGGATTTCAACTATTTGCACTGACATAGAGGAGTGTTACAAGGGATAAAAAAAAAGTCTACATAGAGGAGTTAAATAAGTACAACACTGCATTCATGTTATCTAGGTTAGATGTTATCATATTTGTTGTTGATCTGCAAATGCTTATATTAGATACAACACATAGAGGAGTGTATTCTGTTGTGTTGCTCAAAACTGATAAGTTAGAAGGTGCACACCAACTGCTCGATGAAATGCTTCAACCATAATTTCCTTTAGTACTGGTATGGTTATTTAATCAGATAAAGAAAAGTCTACATAGAGGAGTGTATTCTGTTGTGTTGCTCAAATCTGATAAGTTAGAAGGTGCACACCAACTGCTCGATGAAATGCTTCAACTAAAATTTCCTTTAGTACTGGTATGGTTACTGGTGTATGTAGTCTCTCTCTCTTGTTGAAATCTAATCTATGGACTGCTTCCTCTTGAGATTTTCTTATCATTCCGAAAACTGATTCACTCTTTTGAATATTTTTTTCATCATCCTTTTATATAGCTTTACTATACATAGTTAAATACTCTGTTTGGATTTCCTATAAGTTTAAAACATAATATGATGTACAATATTTCATGACAAATAAAAGCTAGCTACTAAGAAAAGCTACACACATGAGTGCTAGAAGCCTAGACTTGATACATTCAGTTGAGTTATCATTCGACTAGAAATCAAAAGCAAACATTTGTCGCGACAACAAGGGCGATAAATATTATAATTTATCATTTGTTCATTAACTTTGGACTAGTATAACTGTTTGATTAATATGTTCATGCGTTAATACCTGTTTAACTCCTCTATGTAGACTTTTTTAAATTAACTATTTATTTTTCTTGGATCTGTTTGAATTGATTCTTGCTGGTCTCTATAACCTTAGAAGGTCATAGGGCCAAACAACAAAATCTTGTGGCTAATTTTTCTGATCAGAAACTTGTAGCCCTAAGTAAAGACTAGAACTCTGATCCGCTTGGAGTTATACGCACCCCCCGGGTGAGTTCTTTCTTTTCTTATTTTACTTTCTTATTACATTGCATTGTTGCATCTAGGTATGCTCTGTTGCCGAGTTAGTTAAACCGGTGGTTTAATCGAGTCTATGTGCTCTATTTGTTGCATAGTTAGTTTGGCATTTGGTTTAGATGATGTATATAATATTATTAATAAAATATTAGTTAATCAATATAGCTCGTTGTGCTTATATCAGATGCAAAATGTAAAGCTGAAAAATTGCATAGGTTGTCGGACATTTCATTTAGGTGATGTATATTATATGATTACATGTATGCAGTTAGTAAAAACAATTATTTAACATGTTAAGAAAATATTATGTATTAATGATAATTATTCGCAATGGTATATTGTCGAGAAAGCTCCTAACCTTCTATGAGGTGATGTATCTTTGATCTCACCCGGATCACTCGTGATCTAGGAAACCATGGTGTCACAAGACGTACCTTACGATTAATAAAAACTAAAATATTAGTTAATCAATATAATTAGTTCTGCTTATATCAGATATCAAATGTAAAGCTGAAAAATTGCATAGGTTGTTTATCATTTCATTTAAGTGATCTATATTATAAAATTACATGTATGTAGTTAGTAAAAACATTTATTTAACATGTTAAGAAAATATTTCGTATTAATTATAATTATTCGCAATGGTATATTGTCGAGAAAGCTCCTAACCTTCTATGAGGTGATGTATCTCTGATCTCACCCGGATCACTCGTGATCAAGGAAACCATGGTGACACAAGACGTACCTTGAGATTAATAAAAACTAAAATATTAGTTAACCAATATAACTCGTTGTGCATATATCAGATGGAAACTGTAAAGTTGAAAAATTGCAAAGGTTGTTTGGCATTTCATTTAGGTGATGTATATTATAAGATTACATGTATGTAATTAGTAAAAACATTTATTTAACATGTTAAGAAAATATTCCGTATTAATTATAATTATTCGCAATGGTATATTGTCGGGAAAACTCCTAACCTTCTACGTGGTGATGTATCTCTGATCTCACCCGGATCACTCGTGATCTAGGAAACCATGGTGACACAAGACGTACCTTGTGATTAATAAAAACTAAAATATTAGTTAACCAATGTAACTTGTTGTGCTTATTTTAGATGCAAGCTGTAAAGTTGAAAAATTGCATAGGCTGTTTGGCATTTCATTTAGGTGATGTATATTATAAGATTACATGTATGCAGTTAGTAAAAACATTTATTTAACATGTTAAGAAAATATTCCGTTTTAATTATAATTATTCGCAATGGTATATTGTCGGGAAAGCTCCTAACCTTCTACGAGGTGATGTATCTCTGAACTCACCCGGATCACTCGTGATCTAGGAAACCATGGTGACACAAGACATACCTTGTGATTAATAAAAACTAAAATATTAGTTAAACAGTATAACTCGTTGTGCTTATATCAGATGCAAACTGTAAAGTTGAAAAATTGCATAGGTCGTTTGGCATTTCATTTAGGTGATGTATATTATAAGATTACATGTATGCAGTTAGTAAAAACATTTATTTAACATGTTAAGAAAATATTTCGTAGTAATTATAATTATCCGCAATGGTATATTGTCGGGAAACCTCCTAACATTATACGAGGTGATGTATCTCTGATCTCACCCGGATCACTTGTGATCTAGGAAACCATGGTGACACAAGACGTACCTTGCGATTAATAACAACAACAACAACAATCATACCCAGTAAATCCCACAAATAGCTGAACTATTGGTAGGGTCTGGGGGAGGTGGGATGTAGGCAAACCTTGCCTCTATCCTCAGAATAGAGAGGCTGCTTCCTGAGAGACCCCCGGCTCAAAAACAACAAACAACCATATAGACAAAAGAGAGATAAGTATATAGCGTAGCAGTAGTCAGATATATTATCAACAAATAGCATGTAGTCATAGATACAAGAAAGTCATCATATATGAGGTCTACCTAAAGTGAGAAAGAAATCTATCCCCCCCCCCCCAAGACAAAGGTAGGACACGTCCATACCCTCCCCTACAAGTCCTTAACCTTAATCCTACGTCTCCATGAACTCCTATCCTGAACCATGTCCTCGGAGAGGTGCAACTCTACCAAATCTTGCCTAAGTCGTTCATCCCAAGTCAACTTGGGCCTGCCTCTATTCCTCCTTCCTTCCACTGTCATGGTTTCCACTACTCTAACTGGATCTGTCAACTGTCTCCTCTTCACATGCCCAAACCATCTCAATCTCCCCTCTTTTAATTTGTCCGATATACTAGCCACTCCTAACCATTTCCTAAAAACCTCACTTCTTATTCGGTCTAACCTCGTGTGGCCACACATCCACCTCAACATCCTCATCTCCGCTACCTCCATCTTGCGTGCTTGTGTTTTCTTGATGGCCCAACAATCTGTCCCGTATAACATAGCCGGTCTAACTGCTACCCTATAAAATTTTCCCTTTAATTTAGTTGGGAACCTCCTATCACACAAAATCCCAGTGGCTGCTCTCCACCTACACCAACCAGCCTGGATTCGGTGGTATACGTCACTGTCTAACCCCCCGTCCCTTTGCACAAACGATCCTAAGTACTTGAACTTAGTCGTTTGTGGGACCACTTGACCCTCAATGGTAACCTGGGAGTCCTCGTTGTCATCTGCACCACCGAAATTACAATAAAGGTATTCAGTCTTTGAGCGGCTGATCCTTAAACCATTGCGATTAATAAAAACTAAAATATTTGTTAACCTCTATAACTCGTTGTGCTTATATTAGATGCAAAATGTAAAGTTGAAAAATTGCATAGGTTGTTTGGCATTTCATTTAGGTGATGTATATTATAAGATTACATGTATGCAGTTAGTAAAAATATTTATTTAACATGTTAAGAAAAAAATCACTATTAATTATAATTATTCGCAATGGTATATTGTCGGGAAAGCTCCTAACCTTCTACTAGGTGATGTATCTCTGATCTCACCCGGATCACTCGTGATCTAGGAAACCATGGTGACACAAGACGTACCTTGTGATTAATAAAAACTAAAATATTAGTTAACCAATGTAACTTGTTGTGCTTATTTTAGATGCAAGCTGTAAAGTTGAAAAATTGCATAGGCTGTTTGGCATTTCATTTAGGTGATGTATATTATAAGATTACATGTATGCAGTTAGTAAAAACATTTATTTAACATGTTAAGAAAATATTCCGTATTAATTATAATTATTCGCAATGGTATATTGTCGAGAAAGCTCCTAACCTTGTACGAGGTGATGTATCTCTGATCTCATCCGGATCACTCGTGATCTAGGAAACCATGATGACACAAGACGTACCTTACGATTAATAAAAAAACTAAAATATTAGTTTACCAATATAACTCGTTGTGCTTATATTAGATGCAAATTTTAAAGTTGAAAAATTTCATAGGTTGTTTGGCATTTCATTTAGGTGATGTATATTATAAGATTACATGTATGCAGTTAGTAAAAATATTTATTTAACATGTTAAGAAAATATTCCATATTAATTATAATTATTCGCAATGGTATATTGCCGGGAAAGCTCCATACCTTCTACGAGATGATGTATCTCTGATCTCACCCGGATCACTAGTGATCTAGGAAACCATGGTGATACAAGACGTACCTTGAGATTAATAAAAACTAAAATATTAGTTAACTAGTATAACTCGTTGTGCTTATATCAGATGCAAACTGTAAAGTTGAAAAATTGCATAGGTTGTTTGGCATTTCATTTAGGTGATTTATAATAAATATTTAACATGTTAAAAAATATTTAACATGTTAAAAAATATTTAAGATGTTAAGAATTTAAGATGGATTGAATGAATAATAAATATTTAACATGTTAAAAAAATATTTAAGATGTTAAGAATTTGACTTTATAATTTTTTTTATAAAGGTTATATTGAAAATTCAAAATGGATGGAATGAATGATAATTCTATAGGAGGACCAAGTGTAGGAACAAGTGAAGGACCAAGTGAATTTGAAGGTGAGGGTATTAAAATTTTTTCTCTATATCTTATAACTATTATTGTTATTAATATCATTATCTTTAAAATTATCTATATGACTTAATTTTCCTTTTCTTTTTCTTTTCAGCATCTAATTATATCTCAACAAGTGAATCTTACAACAGTTCTGCAAGTAGCACTCCTCATGGATCTTTATTTTGGGTACCAAATGTGTCAAAAGAAAATAGACTGTTTGTTGATCAGATGTTCAAAACCTTAGAGTGTGCAATTCAAGCATATTCAAAATATGCAGAAAAATGTGGTTTTGATACCAGATTGTCTACGCAAAAGTACGATAATATATAATTTCGAATAATTATATAATTTGTTCAAATAAAGTTGAATCAAACCTAGTTGTTCAATACAAACTCTCATTTAACATTTTAAAGTTTATCATAACAAAACGCGTTTTAACATGTTTGGTCAAATAAAGTCGAATCGAGTTTAGTTGATAAATGTAACCACTAATTTAACATGTTAGCGAATTTAATGATGTTTTGGTATGAAATCCAATTTAACCAATGCTATGTAAATGTGGCATGGGTACAAGGTGTTGTATTTGGTGAAATATGGGGATCGTTTGTACAATTTATGGGATCCGTAACAAACATTAGAATTAAAAATCATTCAAGTATTAGCTATAACATGAAGTTCAACACATTTATTACATTAACTTTACATGTAAATATTTGAGTTTTCAGTGTATTAAATTAAAATTCAAATCGTTCAAGCACTAGCTATAATATGGTGCTCAACATGTCATTGCTCTAATTTTACATGTGAAACGTTCAAGTTTTGATGTATCCAATACTAGATTTCAAAATCAATCAACCATGACTCCATGACCTTTGCTTCAAGCAGCATTGCTTCCAGCCTACATGCAATAAATTATTACAAATACCTATCATCAGTTGCAATCAATTTCCCACCTCTTTCGCCACAGTGAGCCATTGCTCATTTTGTGATCTCAACAAGCATAGCAAATAGTGTTTCCTAAAACAAAAAGTAGATAAATATTCTGATATTATTGTTTTATAAGTATATCGATATTGAGTTAAGTATGATGAAAATGTACTTTAAGTCAAACCAATATGACCCAGTTACAACTGGTACAACATGTTACACGTTTTGACATAACTAACCTAAAAAAAAATTAAAAAAAAAAACAGAAAGAAGCGTACAATATTGGGGATTTTTTTGCTATCGGAGCACCAACCACAGTAGTATGAAGTACATGGTAAAGAGAAGTTGTGTTCCAAACCTGTTAGTCTAACAATATAGTTAAGGTTTGGTTCCATAGTGTGAGCTTCAACGGGGAACCTTAAAAAAGTGGGAAACCGAAGAACCATTCATTTAACAGGTTAAATATATAAATATATAATAAAAAAAATCAATTTAACATGTTAAAAGTATTTTTTTCAACTTTTTTTGAAGCTTTTGCATATAAAGATGTGTCGAAGCTTATTCTAATAAGCAAAGTCTTTTTTGTAGAAAAAATATTACCTTTTTTTAACTTCTTTTTAAGCATTTCTTTTAATTTTTTTAGTTTTTGAATTTTTTTGACACATCTTTATATGCAAAAGCTTCAAAAAAATTTGAAAATTTTTTTAACATGTTAAATTGATTTTTTTGATGTTAAATATATCATAAAAAATCAATCTAACATGTTAAAAATATTTTTTGAAGCTTTTGCCTATAAAGATGTGTCGAAGCTTATTCTAATAAACAAAATCTTTTTTTGTAAAAAAAAATTACCTTTTTTTAACTACCTTTAAAAAAAATTAGTTTTTGAATTTTTTTTTATCAAAAAGGCTTCTACATGTATTTATATGCAAAAGCTCGGAATATTTATGAATTTTTTTAACGTGTTAAATTGATTTTTATGATATATTTAACATGTTAAATGCATGGTTCCTCGGTTCCCCATTTTTTTTGCATTCCCCGCTCAACCCAACCATGGTTCCATAAGCACAAACTAAATAATGAATCGTATTCAAACTATAATAAACCTCTTTGTAAGATGGATTGTTGGGTTTGAAACCATGAGCCCCATATGTATTACGATTGTTCGTTTCAGACTAATCTCTAGCAATATGCATTTTTTTCATCAATAATAAAACCAACAATTATCTCCATTCTATCCAAAAGTGTATCTGGTATCGTTTCCTCTACATTTGTTAGGCACACAAACAAAACCTGCACCGCATATTAGGTCATCTTTAGACTTGTTTGAGCAAATCTAAAAGATTTAAACATTAATTTTCTTAACTTTCTAAAAAGTAAGCTGGGCAATGGAGAAGTTTTCTGGTTAGACAAATGGACAGATGGGGGTTTGTTAAAGGACCTCTTACCCAGTGGCGGATCCAGGAATTTTTTCCAATGGGTTCGTTGTTTTTAGATGCTCCAATTTTAACGAAGTGGACAAAAACATTTTCGGGTCGTTCGATGGTTCGGGTTGGGTAAGGTTCATCACATAATAAAAAAACACGATACATCAATAAAAAACATTGTCATTAGCATGTAAAAACACATAATATAAATACGATGGTCTTTATGAATTAAAAATAATAATTATATATAGTTGTTTGCTATGAGTTGATATATTTTGAAAACGTTGCATTACTTCTTCGACCAAAACTTATTTAAGAACTCTTTATAAATATAATAAGTGCAACTTTCGGATTCAAGATGCAAAAAAAAAAAAAAAAACGGAGATTGTCAGAAGGGAGTGTTTTGGCTTCACCATTAAAAAAAAATCGGCGAGGACAGGAGTTGTGGCCGAGGGTGTCAGCGGGAGATAAGTGTTTCAATTACCAATACAGGAGAGACGAGAGTGCACTGCTTTTCCTTCACCATTAAAAACAAATTAATTAATTTTGTAACTTATCAGTTATTTAACTTCTATGGATTGTTTTAAAAATAGATCGAAGAATAGGAATGTTTCATGGGAGTTGTGGTGTAAATTTTCTTACAGACCCGTCGGAGGGGAGATCCACCCTACGCCCAGCTGACGTGCTAGTTTTTGGTTGGGAGGGCGGGAAACATGCTTGTGTCGATCTCACAGGTGTATCCCCACTAGCCGGGTTCCGGGAAAATGGGTTTGTGGCGGGGCAAGCGGTACTGAAAGCAGAGTCAAAGAAGGTGGAAAAGCACGCGAAAGCTTGTGAGGATAATCAGCATGCCTTTGTCCCCCTGGCGTTTGACACGTTCGGCTCCTTGGCGCCGGTGGCAGTTCGGTTCTTGTCTAGAGTTCAGCGTGTGGTCCACAACAACTTTTCGACCCCTCAGGGGCGAGGCTTTGTTTTAGTAGATTAGGGTTTTATATTTAGAAAGAGATGGCGACACAGTTTGTTGCTCGTCTACTTGCTATCCTTATGTAATTTGCCCTGATGATTGGAATGAAACATAAGTAATAAATTAATCATATGAATTATAATGTAGACTTGGCTTAGTTGGAAAAAAAAATAGGCTACTGTTAACATGCCCTTTTGCTATTGGCCGTTTGAATCTCAATACAAGAAAAATAGAAAAGAACATGGAGCCCCTCTTGGTAAATTGTGAAGACAAAAAATAATTAAAAGAATCCAAGGCCTGAGAATCGAACAGCTGACAAGTCCTTTAAACCTCAAAGCCTTTACCACTTGCACAATGCTTCATTTTGTCAATGGGTTCACTACTTGATTTATTTATGGGTTCACTCCCTATTTCGTATAATAGTTGCTATTAAAAATTTAAAATACCGTGGGTTCGCGTGAACCCGCTACGCTATATGTAAATCCGCCCCTGCTCTTACCTAAAATCTTTGACGTATATACTCAAAAAGCAGGTTAGGTGGCGGATCGGGTGCAAGCAGGAGACAATGGTTTGTCCGGATTCTGGAAATTGGAGATAGATGAGGGACCCGAATGATTACATGAAAAACATGGAGCTTCAGTAGTGTCACAACCTAATAACTTACTGTCCAATTGCAAACTAGAGGGAGGCAAGGACAATTCGCATTGGGCGGAATATGATTCAGGCATGTTCTTTTAAAGAGGTTGATTGAGAAAGCATTGTTCAATATATGGAGTTACAAGCACTATGACATATTACTCCAACGTCTTGTTTGTATGTTTTGTCTTAAACTTTCGAATATCCACACTGAAAAAGCTTCGGTCTAGAGGAAAAAGGCGTATGTTTAACATGGTAAATTGTATCAGTTAGGTGTATGTTTAACATGTTAAATTGTACCAGTTAGGCGTATGATTATCTAAGGTAAAATAACATTACTAATTTACCCGCTTTTTGAGAGACTTGTATTTCCATTTAAAAAAATACCTACCCTTTTTTTTCCTCAAAACTGTCATTTTTGGCCATTTATCGACTGCTTATCATTACTTCATTCAACAAAAGCAAGTCCAAACACTAGCACTTTACTACAACTTGATGATCCAATTAAAATGATTCAATATCAAATAATCACTTTATAAAATGAACAACCAAACACAGACTCACAGTGTTACTGTAAATATAGGACACCAAACAAAAGAAGTGCAGGACATGCAGTGCAAAAATCATCATACCAGAACAACCCAATCACGTTCAGTTGCAACCCCGAAAGCCAGTCTAGATAGTCTCAATGCAAATCAAGGGGGCGTAAGCCCGAGGCAAAATTAAAAAATAAATATAAAACTATATATCTTATAAAAAACAAAATACTAACTAATTTCATCAAAAACATAAAAAAAATATATGAAATTGACAAAAAAAGTCAAAAACCAACATCAAAACTTCCTAGGCGCAAAAATAACCACTGAGCCTCATACACATTTTTTGGGTGTTCCGCCTTCACCTCAACCCTTTTTTTTAAACAATGGATTTGGGTTATGTTTATCTATAATGAGTCAAATAGATAAGATAAAAAAGATTGCTATAAAGGAAGTTGGTCAAGTGGTCACCAAAGCGTACTTAAATCTTAATTATGAACTAATCTGGACAGTGGTCAAATAAATATATGCAAGTATACGGGGAAATAGGTCCATAAGTTTGCCAGCTAATAGGCCTCTAGCAATAACTACAACCTATTCATTATCTATAACATGTAAGTTTGCAGTAGTGGTATACCAGCCTCATGAACTGCAACCTGTTCATTGTCATTAACTAAGTGATATACGAGCCTCTTGAACTGCCAATTTCATTATCTTTAACATGTAAGTTTGTGGTAGGGTTTTGTGTCGATATTCGTACCAAATATACGAGTTTTTTACAAGTAAAAAGCAGCTTATTAAATAAATGGTCAACGTTCTAAAAAGGATTTTGTGGAGATGAATGTAGCTTTGAGCTGGTTGTTTCTGATCTTGAGTTTTTTACTCTTCTAGATTTGAAACCGAAAGGTGAATTTAATATATTGCAAGTTTGGAAGTTCGTGTAATAAGTTTCAAATAAGTTTAACATGTAAAATTAGAAGTGTTTCAAATAAAACCCTTGCAAATGACATGAATTGACTTATTGCGCTCATCCAGGAAACACCTATTTTTTTACATAATTTTACATGTGAATTTAAAATTTTTAGATAAATTCAATACACAATCTCATATGCATTCAAAACAGTTACAAACCTATGCTGATAATTCATTATTACTAAATTAGATCCAGTTATATTTGCAGAATTCAAGTGTTTCAACCTCATGAGTAAATCTAGGGCTTCAAATTGACACAACCAGAAGAAAATCGATGAAATCGAACAGATTCACGATCATATCAGTTCATTAATTCATTAAAAAATCTATATGAGGAATTCAAATTCTAGCTTTTCTGAAATAGATTAAGAACTAAAGATAATACATACTAACAGGTCTTTGATTTTGCAACTCACCTGGATTGTAGCCGGAATTACCGACATCCGAAGATTCATTTCCGATGTAAATTAAGATCTTTCTTCACCGTACATGATGGCGATAGACGACAGTGATTTCAGTCGTTTCATTCCAGCAGGGAAGTTAGCAGGGAAGTTGATGGAAAGATCAAAGTATGAGATCTGAATAGACGCATAATAAATTCCGGCGAAGATTTACGTTAGTACGCAACAAGACGGCGGACTGCGGTGATGTCAGAGGCTGGGGAGTGGTGGAGTTCGGTGGTTTCAGGGATGGATGAGCGGTGGTGAACAAACAAGATGGATTAGGGTTGTAAAAATCAAATTTTCATTTATTCCAAATTTACCCTCTCTTCCTTTTTCCTTTACAATAGGTGAGATCTAATCTCAGCCTTTCAATTTTTAGATCCAATGGCTTTTAGAGGGGTTTCCCGGTTCCTCACTTTTTTAGTGTTCCCCAATGAAACTCACACTATATATATATATATATATATATAGTGAGATCTAATCTCAGCCTTTCAATTTTTAGATCCAATGGCTTTTAGAGGGGTTTCCCGGTTCCTCACTTTTTTAGTGTTCCCCCATGAAACTCACACTATATCTATACTTCTATACTATACTATACTATATATATATATACTATATACTATATACTATATATAATATACATATCCAAAGGACTTCTTAAAGTCATTAAAATTTCCTTAAAACACCCTTAAAGCATGATGTACAAATCTTTTAAGCACCAGAAAACTTCACTTTCCACTTATACCCTTCCCCTCAACTAAACACGGGGACACAAACTCAAACTAGGGTTTCTCTCATCTCTCATTTGGTCCGCCGCTCATACTCTCATCCTCTGCTCTCTCTCTCTCTCTCTCTCTCTCTCTATGGCGATTCTATATGGCGACTTCATCAGGTCTCTCTCTCGGATCTCGCCAGATCTCTCACCAGATCTGTGAGGAGATGGGTTTCCAAAACATCGTCAATACTTCAATACACACCACACTAAAGGGAGATCTGGAAACCTAAAACCGCATGGTCGCTTCCCCCTTGGCACACACACAAAACAATAAAAACACACATTCATACAGAAATCAGAAAGATGAAGCTTCGGTGTAGTTGCAATCAGGTAGGTGTTTTTCTATTTTCTACTGAAAGTTTTCTCAGATCTAACGGGCTACCCTTAATTTTTGGCATTTTTGGTTGTTTTGTTGTAGATGAAGATGCCAAGCATAACTTTGTAGGAAACAAGCAGAGCTAGGGAAGATCACAAGCCCGGATCTGATAGGTTTGCTTCGGTATAGTTGCAATCGGTGGATGAAGATGGAAATCAGGTAGGCTTTTTCTATTTTCTGCTAAAAGTTTTCTCAGATCCACCGTGCTACCGTTAATTTTTATAGTTTTTGGTTATTTTGTTGTAGATGAAGATGGAGCCGTGGAGATGACAAGCAAAACTCTGCAGATCTGAGTTTTTATGCTACATCCAACAATTTTACAAGCCCAGATCTGATAGGTTTGTTTTCTGATTGTGAGTTTTCGTTACTTTCTTTGGATTGACATTTAATGTATTTACCACGTGGGTCGATATCCGATGTGAGGATTGAGGGGGGTCTGGTATAATTAATATGAGGAAAGTAAATATATGAACTTGGTTGCATAAGGGCAATAATAGAGTATGATATTAGGCAATGGTAGTCACTAGCTAAAGTTGTAGCTATTGAACTTGGTTCACAAACAAGATGCAAGCTTGTTAGTCATATGAACATTAGCCCAACAAGTTTTAAAAAATGCAATAATTGTGCTCAAAGGTAGTCTATGTTGACCTGATCTTTGTTCGAGTCTAACTAAGTTTTAATGTGTATGTATTTTGCGTCAATGATACACCTGAATGTTTGTGATGATAAATCTTTCTTTATAGGCCTGAAGAAAATCTTTCGAATATGGAGTTTGACAAACATTACATTTATATTGTATCCAAATTTTCAGCACGTTACTTTTGGTATATATTGCATGAAAATTGCAACATTTTGTACATTTGATTTAAAAAAAGAGTTTTTATGTGCGAGGTTGGTGACAGAAGATTGTAGTTAGATATATGGAATGATCCTGTTAGAGTTCATATATGCTTATCTCAGTGGCCTGATGCTGATTGAAGCTTAGTGGCCTTATGGTTTGGCAAAATGCATTAAACTGATTGCAGAGTAAATAAATTGTTGTAGCAACTATTAATAGACTTCTTTTGTTGAGGCATGATGATCTTGCATTGTGGTCTGCAATAAGATCTGTTTTAAATATGATGCTATCAGTCACTTTAAAGAAGATTTTGAAACAAGAACGGCCTGATTCTAGGTTGAGATCAGGCTATCGGATGCCATCTTCTCATGCTCAAGCCATCTTTTACACTGTTGTATTTGTTATCCATTCAGATAATATTCCTTTTGATTCATTTATAATGTAATATTCAAACAACCATTGTAATTTAGTCTTCATGAGTTACTCTAATCTTTCATGAGTTACAATATAGGTATAGGGCAAAAACCTTTCCCAGCGCAGCCGCAACGTCGCAGCTAGCGCATCCACAACAAGTTTATACAGTAAGCGATTATCAAATTTTGAAAAAAAACCATGTTATTTATGTTTCAACTGTTACAATTCATCGTGGCTACGCTTTAACTATTATATGATGTGCAGTGATCGCTATCGATCTTTGTTTTGGTGAAACTTGCTATTGTCACACGTACCATCGGCACACCCAGCCACTACATCTGCCTCTCTGATCGGTTAGTCGTTCATTGTACTATTATGATAGATTCTTAATGATGTGTACTGCATCTATCTGCAGCATTAATAACAGTCTAATGATGAATGTTAAGGCTGGTATATAATTGGCGTCAATAATGTTGCAGGTCACTATATCTAAAGATGACACGGTTGTTCCTGATGCATCGGACTGCTGGTGATAAAAAGTTTAAAGAAGAACGACTTGAAGAGGTGCACTTCCATTAAAATGATTTCATAAACTATATCTCAAGAAATAACAATAATATTAATCGTTATTGTTTGACAGATTAGATCAGCCACATTTTGGTAGGCAGAAGTGCAGGAGTTAAGCTCGGGGTTCCGGTTTTTGTACCAAGTTGGCAGGTGAGGTAGATCCACAAATATAAGTTACTGGATTTGACCTTTGACCCGACCCGATTGTTTGGAAGGAGAAAGCTAAAACTAATGATCTGTTTTGGTGGCAGATAGGCTCGTTTGGTGCAATAATATCAATGAATTGATACACTGGTAACTGGTACTTTGGGCTTGGGCTGGACTTCTTATTAATGCAACTAAAAGCATCCCTAGCGAGCTAGACGGTGGATGGATTTCTTTCGCAATACGGGGACGAAAAGTTTGTTTTAATATTCCATTCTTTTTTATAAATAAATAGTTAGTTTCTTTCATTTTCTAAGATAAAAGATAACCCATTTGACCCATCCAAACTGTGTTTTGCAAGCTGCGTATTGCTTGTCACCTGTTTCTATCGCGTTGCTTGGTTTCTATCCCGTTGCTTGGTTTCAGGCGTTATGTTCTTTGCATATAGCACTAGAAAAGATGAAAACTCTACTTTAGTATTGTGTAGAATGTAAGAAACCTGGTAACTTTACTCTTTTAATGTTGTATGATAATTGACGCCTAAATGTACAATGTTGGGTTGGGTGTTTGTAGGGTATTCGCTTACTCTGATGTGACTCCTTTAATCTAGAAGATAGTCTTAGACGAGTTGAAGATATAGTCCCACAAACTATTAGTTCTCAGGTAGCAACAAAAACTTCAGTTATTGCACCTTTTGAAGGCAAAAATTGTTATGAAACTATTGATTTGGCTAGATGCTTGGGTTGGATAACGGGTCAAAACAGGTTCTGTTTCGAGACGGGCTGTATTGGGTTGGGATGATCCTCGAATCACCTTTTGTGTTCATAAGGTTCTTCATAAAGTATCCAGCCTATTTAATAAGTAATAACACATCCTGTTTTTAATGTTTTTTGTTTGTTTCAAATATGTTTTTTGTTTGTTTCAAATAAGTTTTTTGTTTGTTTTAAACCTTTTGATATTAGCATGGCTCGACCCGTTCTAAGTCGGTCTAACATGGCCTCACTCATTTTAAGTCGGTCCAACCTGGCTCGACCTGTTTTAAGTCGGTCAAACCTGCCTGACCCGTTTTAAGTCATTTTTTTTTGTAATGATCTTAATAGTGTTGATTAGGGGCCATAGCCAATATATATTAGTTTAGCAACATGATTTTTTTATACCTCTTTAATAATTTTTATGGTGGTGGAAGATAGTTGTTGAACTTGAATGATGTTTCAAATATGTTCTTTTGATTTTGTAGGTTTGGCTTCCTTTTGGGTTTTCTATTGGTCTTGCGGATTGTTACAGGCAACATTGGTGTTTTTTGCAAACTATTAAATTGTCACTTTGCTCATTAAAAGTGAGTATGCCGCAACATGACAAAGGCAGAGACAAGTTAGGGTCTTTTTAGCTACCGGGTATAAGCTTTGTTTATAACTGTTTGTTATAGTTGCATTATATGGTTTGGTTTTATTTTTGCGTTGTGCCTTCGTTGAAGGTAACGGTTAAAAAATATTGACACCTCCGTGCCTTATTTTCTTACATGGGCATTTATTTATGTAGTTCAATTTATGTGCCCTTCAACCTTTTCATGAGCATTTTTGTAATTCAGGCATTTGTTGAGGAGAAACAGTTGAAAGAAGCTTCTAGCTCTGGACTTCAAGTAAGATATTTCTCTGATTAAGAATATTACTCACATATTTGTTGAAGCCACCGTGATTTGTATTTACTTGTTTCAAATGTAAATTTCAGGGTACATCGGGATCAGCTACACCATATGGCGGCCAATCTTCTGGTTAGAATTCTTTCCTGTGTTATATGACTGGTCTTTGTTTCACAAAAGTGGTTTGAGTATCAGTCAAATGTCTAAAATACCCTTTAATAATAGCAAAATAGGAGAATCTTGTACACGCGAAACAATATCACCATTCTTAATAGGTGGGCAAGTGGCAATTTCGACCCAGTTATTATAAATGGGTCGATTTGGGTTGTGTTTTATCCCTACAGTTAAAATGAAAAATTTAGCTTAAAAAGGTAACAGGTCAAACTGGTGTAACGGGTCAACTCAAGTACCCTACCGGACACATTTTAACCCGGTACAAAACACGTTCTGCCTGCTAAATTTTCATACACTGCTTCCCAATGATTATTTCAAAATGTTAAGATAACTATTGACATACCATAAACCTTTATAATACTAATAATCCTTAAAGAAGATTAAAATTAAGAAGGCGTTTTGGCTCAACCCAGCTACGCTACCCGGCCTGTTTTAACTAATTACTGAACACATCCGGCCTACTGAGTTTGCCACCTCGACTTATACTACGTGTAATGTTGATATCGAATAAGCAACCTTAGGTTTAAAAGATTCTATAAAATAAAGTTCCATCGCATCTCAATACGGAAGAACAATGGTGATTAATGTTTTTGTTGTTTTGTTCAACCTACAGGAGCTGTCGGAAGCAACCCTACACAGGTGAATTTCTCTATTTAAGAAATATTTTATAAAAAGGATCAGTTTGGTTTTCATATCGATTGTCACCCTTTACACATATTTAATAATTGTTTTTTCGTTATTTAACCAGTTTACATTCTGCATTGAAAGTGAATACAAAAAGCATCGGCTTGTTTTAATATGAATGGGCGGTGGTGTTAGTTCGAGAGTTAAATGATGATGATCGGTGGCTGTTGTGGAAGTTACATAAAAAGTTTCCGGTTGCAATCAAAATTGGTCAACTATGTCAACAGTGTCGGGTCAGCATTTGAGTCTGCTCATCTGCGTCGACGAGTCGGTTACAAGATCATGGGTTTGGTGATGGTTTATGATTTTAGATAATATTTTGTTGCATATTTTTTGTTTTAGTTGGTTGTTGAAAGGTTATTTTTTAGGATGTTTGGTTTAATATGTACTTTGTGCTTTTGAAGTATTGAATCACATATATGTGGTGATTATGATTTTAGATGAAATGTTTAGCAAATCTTGTTTGTGGAATATGTTTGCCTAATAGAGATGTTAATGCTGAATTTAAGAGCAAATTGGCGAATAAGATTTTGAAAATAAATAACAAAACTTGATATTATTCACTACAAAGACCAACACCCTTGCTGAAGTAGGCTAAGCTTCATTTGGTTGATCTTGCTGGTTCAGAATGGGCCAAAAAGCAGGAGCTGATAGGATTCTCTTACGGAGAAGGTAGGTTTGTATTATCATATAGTTCATCATGGCATAATATCATATGATATGCATTATTTCATCAGTTTTCTAAATACAAGTGTTTGGTATATTGAATTTGTTCCAGTTGTTCTTTGTGTTATTGTATAATGGTTGTGCTTTTGTTGGCTTGGCGTAGTTCGGTTTGTTTACATCCTTTTAAAACTCTTTAAATCCTCATGACCGGTTTTGAAGTACCTTAACCGAAAATTTGGATTTTAGTTATGACCCAACTGAACTGAAACTTCTCATGCACACCCTTAGAATTACAAAACAAGTGTTGTGTTTTCCGTTGCATCGCGAATTTGGTATTGTTTATGGCTCAAAATCAAACCGCCCTGTACATAGCCCTAAACTCACCAACCTAAGTGATATGTTTCCCGCCGCATCGCGCGGGTAAACGACTAGTATATATATATATATAGAGGAAGGATCCACTAAAAAGTGGATTTTGCCTAAGTAGCCTAAGAAGAATTGTGATGATGACATGTGGCACTCCTAATAAGTAAGAATCAAGGGCATTTTGGTCCTTATAAATATGAGTGAAAATGACATGTGGCACCCCTTTTGTTTTTTCAAAATACAAAAAAAATCTAGTACAAAAAAATCTAGCACAAAAAATCTAGTACAAAAAATATAGCACAAAAATGTAGTACAAAAAAATATAGAACAAAAAAATCTAGTACAAAAAATATAGCACAAAAAAATTCAGCAAAAATATTTAGTACAAAAAAATCCAGTACAAAAAATTGAGAAAAAAAATTAAGACAAAAAAATTCAGCACAAAAAATTTAGTACAAAAATATAGTACAAAAATCCAGCACAAAAAATGTTATACAACATAGAAATACAACACATTTTAGTGAGTTTTTTTAGTCTTCATATTTTATATAGCAATATGGTACTCAAATTAAAGATAAAAAGACGCTCGATTTTATGATGAAATTTTTATGAAAAAATAATGTCGTATAAAAAAGTTATGAACCTTTAAAAAATGGGGGTGAAATATGCATGTGCCTTGCATGTGGAGAGAGAAAGTGCATAAATAGGATTTTCCCAAGATACCCTTGCACTCCTCCTTTCTCCTACACTTTCATCTTAACCATTGATTTGAAAAATGAATGGTTAAGATTCATTCCTCATCCTACTTAGGCAAAATAAACTTTTTATTTGATCTTACCCATATATATATATATAGGGGGCCACTAAAATAAAAAACACCTCCAGTTGTAAGATCTGTGGGAACCACTTTCTGGCCATTAGATCAAGAAGATGGATGGTTGAGATTAAAAGTATTTAAAAATAAGATTAAGTATTTTTTGTCTTATTATGTCTTTAATATTTTAATTAAAAAGGGTATTTAAGTAATTTTGTTTTTTTTGTCTTATTAGTTTTATTGTTTTTTAATACATTTTTGTCCCTATTGTATTAAATGTTTTTTTTTTTCTAAAATCAGATTTTTTTTATTAAACAACATATTGAAATCAGATTTTTTGATAAAAAAAATTACGTGCGTTTTTTTACGACCCGTTTTTTACGCGCGTTTTTTACAACCCGTTTTATGCTCCGTTTTTTCACGCCGTTTTTTTGCGACCGGGTTTTTAAGGGCCGTTTTTATGGCCGGTTTTACGCACCATTTTTTGTCGCGCCGTTTTTTACGTCACGATTTTACAAGCCGTTTTTACGCCTCATTTTTTACGTCCCGTTTTTACGCGTCGTTTTAGTGTCCCGCTTTTATGTCCCGTTTTTACGTGCCGTTCATACGGCCCGTTTTACGTGCCGTTTTTTTACACCCCGTTTTTTCACGCCGTTTTTGCGACCGGGTTTTTACGTACGGTTTTTTATTCCCGGTTTTACGCATCGTTTTTTAGCGTTCCGTTTTTATGTCCCGTTTTTACAATTGACATAAAAAAGTTTTACGTTTTACATAGAAATTTACGTTTTACGTTTAAAGTTTACGTTTTACGTTTAAAGTTTTACGTTTTACCTAAAACTTTTTTCGTTTTACGTTTTACGTAGAACTTTTTACGTTTTACCTTTTTACGTTTAAAAAAGTTTACGTTTTACGTTAAAAAGTTTACGGTTTAATTTTTGTTTAACAAAAACTTTTTTACGCAAAAACGAACGCACCCAGAAATCGCAACCTCGGGAGGTGTCTCAGATATATTGTTATCATCATCGACTAGGGGGGAAAAATAAAAAACCAACACCGTCAAAACAAAGTGTATCTCGAAAAAAAAAACAGGGTTTGGCTCGGATTATCCGATAATTAAAAGGCTGCAATAGTGGGGTTGCAGGTTCAAAAAACCTACCATCCGCCGACCTTGCCGCGCCATCGTCATCAAAATCTACGTTTTTTTTGCATCAACATCGCCGCCCAACCCAAACAGATCAAAACCCAGGAGAATCAAATAACCTGCATCATTCAACAAACATTCAAACTATATACAGCAGATTTCAGCATCATTTCACACTATATACAACAGATTTCAGCATCATTTCACAGCTAAAATATATACATCAAAACAAATACCCCCAATTTTCAGCAAAACAATACCCCCAATTTTCAGCAAAATACAACAATTTCAGCAAACTTGACAACAAGTTATAACACTATTTAAAGCAAATTTCAGCATCGTTACACAACAAATTATAGGACTATTATACAGCAAAACATACCACACAATTTACATGAAACTGTATGTAACACCCTTAAATTTTCACTTGATTTTAATAATAGTTTATACCATTTCAATTAAAATATAGCTTAAGTAACATAACTTTCATCAAGAAGTTCATAAGTAGCATCAACCTTAGTAAACTAATGACTAAGTTAAAATGTTTCAAAAGTTGTTTAGAAATTGTTTACAACCCATACACAAAGTCTATCAAAAATTTAAATCATTGCGGAAGCTTCAAAATGAGTGTTCGGTTCTTCGACATTAGCTTGATTGCCATCCGGATAGTTCCCACTTTTACCTAAGGTCAAAACCATCCAAAACGTTAGTTTTGACAACAATTTAAACTATATAAGCAAGACTTAGCATCAAAACATAACAAATAAAATAAAATTTCAGAAGAAATCCTGCCGCGAGTCGCGGCAGGTTCCATTGATCCTTTCGCGTATCGCGTAGACCATCGCGTGTCGCGGAGGAACCGTTTTTCCAGCAGGTGCAGGTTTAAACCTGCAATTGCTGCCAGCTCCGAAAAATTCAGATTTTTGACTTAAATAGCCGTAACTTTCCGCTCGGTTGTCCGTTTTAAGTGATTCTTTTTGCTATACATCTGTAAATTCATTACCGACATAACCAATAAAATTTTGATACCGAAATTTTATCTTACGGACCGAACCACTAAATATCGCTAAGCATTTATTCGACCCATTATAAATCTACTTATTTTATTACTATTTGACTAGTAAGCCTAAGGCGCTTGTTACCCAACTTCCGGGACTTATGATCACCGGCACTTCATTACCAACACTATGGCTTCGTGCTCTTATGATCATTTTCGCCATCTCTATCTACTTACATTATTATTACTACAATGTATCATTATTTGACCCGTTTGGTTCATCTACGGAAATCCTCCATTTTGATGACTACCTAACGACTACAAACCAATTCTTAACCTACGAATTAAGTAACGAACAAAGTCACTACAATCAACACAATTTTAAATCAACTACTCATAGTTAAACAATAATTCATTAAATGTAACGGGTCAAGTTACATACCTTAGTGCACGCCCTTCAACCGCAAATCACCACCGGCTTGTCCACTTGACGTTCCGGTATCCTTCCCTATAGAGTTCATTTATGATATGTTTAGAACTCTCTTTTAAATCATAATTCGCATAATACACCGAAATACTATAATTATGCGTTTAAACTTGGAATTTCAGTTTTAAGCCTTCTTAGAGGCATTTCAACAAACACTTCAAGGGCAGATTTTTTTACATGATTGAACATCAAATCCCTAGTTTATTACTTAGCCCTAATTTCACATCATTTAACCTTTTACATGGTTATTAACTTCTAAATTTCTGAAATTACTTCAAGATTGTCAAATTACACTAGATCAACAATCCATAACCTAATGTTCATCAAATTACACATAACCCACTAATCACCTACAATGGTGTTCATAGGTTTAGCTAAAATTTCATATGATTTCAACTTGTATTTGTCTAGGGTTTGTCCCTAGACACTATAGTTGTTCCTAAATCATCATAACACACACATGCAACCATAATTTCAGATTTTTCCCAATTCATGAGAATTTCAAGTTGAGAGATTTCTCAAAATATTACATACCTTGTAATCCCCTTGTGATGAGGATCAGTAATCTATGTTTGGATTTTGATTTGGAACAGAATTTGGCCTTCAATTGATTGATTTTGTGAAGGTTTGGAGTTTGAGAATGGGGTGTCGCCCCCTGCTTCTCCTTGATCGACCAGACACCTCAATTTTGGGGTGTTTGGTTTATTTTTATTTGTTTTATTTAATTTAGTTTCAATTTTTACAACTAAGGCCCCTCTACTTTGTTCAACATATAGTTTAGTAGCTTTTAACCTTATTATAAGCTATTTCTAGACTTGTAACTAACTAGGTTAAAAATTTCTAGTTAGTAAATTCTCGTTTATTTATACTTTATAATTCTAATATAAAGTTTTATATTTTTCGGGGTGTTACAAGTCCACCCCCTTAAAAGGGTTTCGTCCCCGAAACCGAAGTACGTACCAAATAATGTAGGGTAGAGTCGTCGCATCTCTTCCTCGGACTCCCACGTAGTGTCCGAGCCTTTTCTATGCTCCCATTTGATTTTGACTTGGTCGATTTGTCTATTTCGTAAGTGTTTGACCTTTCGATCTAAAATCTCCACCGGTCTCACAGCATAATTCAGACTATTATCCACTTCGATATCATCGTAATGGATATAGGCTGTTTCGTCTGCTAGGCACTTTTGTAATTGTGACACATGAAACGTGCTATGAATTCCACTTAGTTCCTCCGGTAGCTCAAGGCGGTAAGCTACCTTGCCGACCCTTTCGATGATTTTAAATGGCCCAATAAACCTCGGGCTTAGCTTCCCCCTTTTTCTGAATCTAATAACGCCCTTCCATGGGGAAACTTTTAGCATAACCATGTCGCCAACCTGAAATTCGACTGGCCTATTCCTTTTATCAGCATACGCCTTTTGCCTGTCTTGAGCCGCTTTCAAATGTGCCCGAACCACATCGATCTTTTCATTAGTGGCTTGTACTATATCTTGGTGGGCAAGTTCACGTGGACCCACTTCACCCCAACATACCGGGGTTCGGCACTTTCTACCATCGAGCATTTCATACGGTGCCATCTTAATACTAGATTGATAGCTATTATTATACGAAAACTCGACTAACGGTAGGTGAACATCCCAACTTCCTCCAAAGTCAATTATACACGCCCGTAGCATGTCCTCCAGTGTTTGTATTGTTCTTTCACTCTGTCCATCTATTTGAGGATGGTACACAGTGCTAATGAACAATTTGGTTCCCATTTGCTCTTGGAAATCTCGCCAGAAATTTGAAGTAAACCGGGTATCCCTATCCGACACGATGGATACCGGTACTCCATGACGTGCTATTATTTCATTAGTGTAAACTTCTGACATCTTTTCTGACGTATAAGTCTCACGGATCGGAATGAAGTGAGCACTTTTCGTCAATCTATCCACCACTACCCATATGGCATCGAAACCACGATTCGTCTTAGGAAACTTGGTTAATAGGTCCATTGTAATATGCTCCCATTTCCAAACCGGAATTTCTAACGGTTGGAGTTTGCCGTATGGTTTCTGGTGCTCCGCCTTGACTTGTAAACATGTCAAGCATTTTTCCACATACTTCGCCACATCTCTCTTTATTCCAGGCCACCAATAATTTTGTTTCAGATCATTGTACATCTTGGTCGCACCCAGATGAATTGAATATCGGGATTTATGAGCTTCATCAAGTAGAAGCGCCTTCACCCCACAAGTATTTGGAACCCATATCCTTCCGGATCGAGTCTTCAACCCGTTATTCCCATCCGACAAATCTTTCAACTGACCGATTATTCTTTCTTTCTTCCAATTCTCTTCTTTCACAGCTTCTAATTGTGCCTCTCGAATGCGTTCAAGTATACCCGAGGTCACTACGAGCTGCATCGACCTTACTCTTATTGGGACATAGTCCGCTTTTCTGCTCAAAGCATCCGCCACCACATTTGCCTTTCCGGGGTGGTAGTGTATTTCACAGTCAAAATCCTTCACCGTTTCTAGCCATCGCCTTTGTCGCATATTTAACTCCTTCTGATCGAAGAAGTATTTCAAGCTCTTGTGGTCGGTGAATATGGTGCACTTTACCCCATACAAGTAGTGCCTCCATATTTTTAATGCAAATACCACCGCAGCCAACTCGAGATCGTGCGTGGGATATTTCTTCTCATGTATCTTCAATTGCCTCGAGGCATAGGCTATTACCTTGCCCCGTTGCATCAACACGCAACCGAGCCCCGATAGTGAAGCATCCGAATAAACCACCATGTCTTCGACTCCGTCCGGCAATGTCAGTACCGGAGCTTGAGTTAACCTTTCTTTTAGCGTTTGAAACGCTCTTTCTTGATCGATACCCCAAATGAACCTTTCTTTCTTCCGGGTTAGCTTTGTCAGCGGTGACGCAATCTTGGAGAAATCTTGAATGAATCTCCTATAGTATCCCGCGAGCCCCAAAAAGCTTCTAATCTCCGAAGGGTTCTTCGGGGGATTCCATTTTGACACAGCCTCGATCTTGAACGGATCCACCAATACTCCATCGGCACTTATGACGTGGCCAAGAAATTGTACCTCTCGTAACCAAAAGGCACACTTAGAGAATTTCGCATACAGCCTTTCTCGTCTAAGTGTCTCTAACACTTCTTGTAAGTGGTGTGCGTGTTCAGCTTCACTTTTCGAATACACCAAAATATCATCGATAAACACGATGACCGACTTATCCAACATTGGCTTGCAAACCCGGTTCATGAGGTCCATGAAAGCCGCGGGTGCATTTGTTAGCCCAAATGACATCACGAGGAATTCGTAATGTCCGTATCTCGTGCGGAAAGCCGTCTTCGGTACATCTTCTTCTTTGACCTTTAGTTGGTGATACCCAGATCTAAGGTCAATTTTTGAAAACCAATTCGCACCTTGTAATTGGTCGAATAAATCATCTATCCTCGGAAGCGGGTATCGGTTCTTTACCGTGAGTTTGTTTAACTCCCGGTAATCGATACACATCCGCATGCTCCCGTCTTTCTTTCTCACGAATAGTACCGGTGCGCCCCAAGGAGACACACTCGGCCTTATAAATCCTTTGTCAAGCAGGTCTTGAATTTGGGACATCAACTCTTGTAATTCCGACGGCGCGAGTCGGTACGGTGCTTTAGCTACGGGTTTTGCGCCCGGGATCAATTCGATCCCGAACTCTACTTCCCGTTCAGGCGGTATCCCCGGTAAATCCTCCGGAAATACATCTCCATAATCTCGCACTACCGGTACATCTTCAATCTTCCGCGATTCTTTCTCGGGCTCATTTGCATATATCATGAATGCCTTGCATCCTCGCTTCATAAGCTTGTGAGTTTTCAACATTGAGCACACTATAGGGTTACCTCCTTTTTCGCCATAAATGGTGACGTGTTTCCCGCTCGGAGATGTTAGTACGAAAACACACGACTTTTGCATGGTGCTGGGCTAGCCAATCCATCCCAACGACTACTTGAAATTCCCCCATTGACATCGGAATTAGGTCTATCAAGTATTCCTCATCGTCGATGCTTAATTTGCATCCTCGACAAACATCACAAACTATAAAACTTTTGTTGTCCCCTATTTCAACTTCTAAGGGCACAGGTAATTTCGTCAATACAAATGAAGGATGTCGAATAAATCCATGCGAAATGAAGGATTTATTCGCACCCGTATCAAACAATACACGTGCTGGAATTGAGTTAATTGTGAATATACCTGAGACCACATCGGGTTCTGTTTTTGCTTCAGCCGCGGTAAGTTGGAAGGATCTAGCCTTCGCTTTGGGAGCTTCTGTTGGAGACTCTTTTGTGTCTCTTTTTCCCACCAACTCGGGGCATTCAGATTTCTTGTGACCGGGTTGATAACACTTGTAACAAACAGAAACCTTCCCGGGACATAGTGAAGCGGTGTGTCCTGTCTTCCCACATACTGGGCACGGCTTGTCTTTGAAGCGGCACTCACCTTTGTGCCCTTTTCCACACACTTTGCAACTCGGCGACCCGCCTTTAGCATCCACTTTCTTTCCCTATTCAGCAGTTCTAGCTTTCTTTGTAGGGTTTGGATTCACATCCTGTGCCCTTCGTTCACCTCTTTCCACTTGTTTCTTTAACTCAATTTCCCACTCCCGGGCGGTGTTGATAATCTCCGTGAGGGTTTTGTATTTTGACGGAGTCATAAATTCCCGGTACTCGGCACTCAGCATGTTGTAATAGTTATATATCTTTTGCTCTTCAGTGGTGACTAACTCGTCACAAAATCTCAGCTTATCCATGAAGATGCCCGTGATCTTATCAATTGTTTCACCCTTTTGTCTCAGCTGGATGAATTCTTCTTTGATTCTGTTAATAACCGCTTTGGGACTGTGGTGTTTAAGGAATGGTACCTTAAACTCGTCCCAAGTCATAGCCCTCGCCGCTTCGGCTCCCATTTCCTTCTTTTTGTTATCCCACCAATCCTTGGCTTGATTTCTCAATTGACCCGTTCCGTAAGCAACAAAGTCACCTATGTCACAATGGGTTCGTTCAAACACTCCTTCAACATCACTTATCCATCTTTGGCAAATTATCGGGTCAACCTCCCCGTTATAGATTGGCGGTTTACATGCCATGAATTCCTTGTACGAACACCCTTTGCGTTCTCCCATTTTCTCCTTCATAAGGTTGACAATGTCCTCCAATGTCACACCCCCAAAATCCACATGCGGAGTATCACCGCTTGGAGGCGTGACTGACCAGGATCAAACCACTAATCATATCGAACAAGTAAATAATTAATTGTAAAAGTCCAACCAACACGATTAGTGTCCAAAACAAACATAGTTAAGTTATGAGCGGAAGCATAATGTTTAAAACCAAATCAAAAGTTTAAATATCCAAATGTTTAACATGGCACACCGCTGTCCATGTCCCACAACGACTCTTCCTTGTGCAAGCTCCAGCTAAGAACCTATAGTGTAAGTCCCGTTTAACCGGATCTTTCAATGATATCAAACAACCTATTGATTGTGCGGAATCCAATCAATAGGTGATTCAAGAAATAAGATGAAAAAGAACAAGAACACCAAAATAACTTTTAACTCACACACGTTTCTATTACTTGAACAAGCAAAAACGTCTGGTATGAGTACACCACCACCAATCGCCTCTCTCTAGCTCTCTATAGGAAATTCTAAAACTATGAGGCTCCAAAGGTTCAAAACCTAAAACAAGTTAGAAACTTGTTTATATACATAGACAAGCCCACTTCCCTACATGGGCTCCCCTTGGGCCTGCTTGGCCCACATGGCCTAAAGCTTGGCCCAAGTGACCTATAAAGGTCCACAGCCTAATATAAACTAACCCGGTAAGGCCCAGCTTGTAACCATAACCCGTTGTGTTAATTTGATGCGTCAGTCTCACACTTTAGGGCCTAACAATCTCCCCCTAGACTGATGCCATCAAATTGTCTTCATAACATGAAATCAGCAACGTCTTCAACGAAGTCTATGGTTTTCGCTATGCTGCAGATGTTGTGGAAGTTCTTGACTTCTGAACTCTCAGCACTGGGTCTCTTTCTTCAGTTTTTGTGGTTAGCTTCATATCAGGATCTCGATCAGCATTTGCTTGAAAATCTTGTGAAAAGAATGTGAGAGGAGGATTCTCAGCAGCTCTTTTCTTCTTCAATCTTTGTTTTTCAAGCAGATTCATGGTACTTCTTCAAATGTACTTTCACTGTCAGACGGCGTTTCGTATCCGGTTCTTCTGACTCAGGTACATCTTGTTATTGTGCTGCTTCAGGCTTCTTCAGCAACTAACAGCATCTCAGTCTTCATCAACCCCCTGTTCTTGATTGAAATCAAGTTCTGCACATGCTCACAAACTTATAAGCAAACATTTCTTATGCAACAGGGAGAGTACCATATGAACACTAGGTACATCCATGTACTTATACTCAGATTTCACAATTTAAACTCTTTCAACTTTTGATGATCAGTCAAATCTTCAAGAACGGTTACATTTTTTTTAATTTTAAGAAAAACAATTAAAAACTCTATTTTTAGATTTTTGGTTTTATAGAAAAGCAAGACACTATTTTTGTATTTTTTAATTTAAGAACTAAAAACAAATAAAAACTCAAAATATAAACAACTACCATAATATACAATTACAATTGCAATGGGATCAAAATTCGTTCTCAGGCAGACTAAGGAACACTTTTCAGTACGAGCCTAATCAAACTGGTCTATGCGATTGCCAATATGTTTGTCCACTTAAACCTTAACGCTCAACTTTCAATTTTTCAACATCGTGATATGCTTTAAGTAATATTATACTATTATACCCATGTGTCCCATTCCAAGGCATACCCCCGCGATCAAGGTAAGCACAGCGATTCATCGTAGCAGGTGAGTATACTGATGTCATCCTTTAAGATATCTTGACTGTGTCTAGGTCTGCATATAATCTGTTTTATCATGTTTTAATTTCTTAACAATGAACACCCAAATAAATACTAATCAAATCCTGGAAATATAAACAGCACACTCTATCATGCAAGTAGCTTCCCTACCACATATTTCACAAGTCCAATCCAGATTTCTGAAATCTTAACTGGGAATAGATTGAGAAGAGAACAGAATAGATCTTAAGTAGAGATGGTATAATATACAGATCAAATGAGTTTTTCTCAATTTGATATAGGTTTCTCGGGTTTCTTTTGGGCACTTGAGGGCCTCTTTCGGGTGTTAATTGATCTACAGAGCGACAACGTACAGCTAGGTCAGCATGTATCTGGATGCAGCAGAAGCTGTCGTTGCCTAGCACCTCCAGGTCAGCATATATCTGGATGCAGCAGAGGAGGTACACGACTTTTTCAGAGAAGATTTCAGAATCAGATCAAAATTGTGTGTATCAGGACAACATACAGACATTCAAATAGAAATGAGCTAATTCCAAGTGACTTTCTTTCCTGGGGTCATGTACAATTTTAGTTCTAAACAGAAGGACAGCCAAGATATCCCCGGATGATTCAACAATATAAAGACCCGAAACCTCAGATGTTGGCTATCTATCAACGCAAGATTTAAGTCCATAAAATCATACGCCGTTGGTATGTTACCCACGTGGTACATAGTTCGTTATGGTTATAACACTTAGTATCTTTTATCATTTTGAGCGTCAAGCCTATCGACATATCGCAGTAGATCCTAGTCTTTTCAGCTATGGCACCTTACATGTGTTAGTCAAACCCTTTAACACGAACATTTATTTCACTTCCCATATCATGCAATCTTTCTTTTTGGCTTTTTCATTTTTCAAATGTTTTTGTATTTTTCTCATTTTCTCCCCCTAAAACAATACATATTTACAGCAAACTCTTTTTGTATTTTCTGAGTTTTCTCCTCCTAAACTCTATATCTATCTATATGTTCCTCTCCCCCCCTAAATTTGTGCATAAATCTTGTATTTTTGCGCAAATTTACCATTTACTAGAGAAAGGACAATTTATATACAAAGTATAAACTAAGAAAAAGAGAGAAAAATATTTTTGCTTAACCGTTCTGTCATCAG
>CM060354.1:112642282-112924083 GCA_030545235.1 Helianthus tuberosus | reverse complement strand
ACTGGTTCTTGCGGTTCTCGCAATAAAGGGTGGTTCCTAACGGATCCTTCTCCTATATATATATATATATATATATATATGTGTGTGTGTGTGTGTGTGTGTGTGTGTGTATGGCAGGGTTAATGCGAGAACCATGAGAACCAGTGTGAACACAACCAAAACTACTTAAAAAGCTTAAAAAACGCACACTTTTTTTTATAAAAAATTCCATTAAAAATCGCGACATTTTATATATAATTGTTTTAAGTTTTTTAATTTTTTAATCCGAATAACAATTACTGATGCACATGTGCATATGTCATATTTCTTGACAACACCTAGGGATGGCAAAAAAGCCCAAGCTTGACGGGTATACCCGAAACCCGAAACATACAGGCCGGGTATACCCGAAGCCCGACGGGCATGGGCCGGGTATGTGATTAAAAATATAAAAATATTCGGGTATGGGTATGGGATTTAGCGATACCCGCCCGATACCCGGCCCGTTTACCCGAATAATACCCGAAAAGCATATTATTTTAAATTTAATTTTTCATTTATATAAACTTTAGTGCATACACTTATTAGTTAATTATGCAGATATATGTTTCAAATATGCATTTGAATATGATATGTTTGTATGTTATTGGTCATATTATTTTAAATTTAACTAGGATTTTGACCCATCGCGCGTTGCGGCGGCGTCAAAATTTAAAGTCACTCGTATTTATACTTTATATTTAACCCGACTCTTTACTGAAAAAAATTACGTCGCCATCGAATAAAAACGTATTATATTTGACCAAACTCACCTTCGAATACAGTTTACGAACGTACATAAAATAAGTATAAAACGTATTATTTTTTACCTGACTCACTTGAGAAAAAAGTTTATGTCAAAACGTGAATTTAAAATGGCAGGTACGTTAAAACTGCGATACACAACACATTACGTCGGCGGCACCTTAGTTGTTTATAGCGGACGACACATTATGTGATGTGTTGACCATATAGAACACGTGTTTGATGTATCCGATCAAGCTCAGTGTAACTTATATAAGCATTTGTGGTTACAACGTACAATGATGACAATAACGTTTGATGCTAGCACGTGACATTACACGTTTTTTACTTTGTTACACACGGTACGTTCGTGACATTAACGCCATTAGATATATATATATATATATATAGGGAGGAGTTCATGCGAGAACCACCCTTATTGCGAGAACCGCGAGAACCAATGTGAACACAACCTAAAATAGCTAAAAAAACCTAACCCCCACCCCCCGCCCCCCAAAAAAACATAAACCCCCCCCCCCCCACCCAAAAAAAAAACCTAACCCCCCCAAGCTAAATGCTAAAAACTAAAACCCCCAAAAAACCTAAAAAAAACCTACCCCCCCAAAAAAACCTAAACCCCCTCCCCCCACCCCCCCAAAAACCTAAACCCCCCCCCCCCCCCACCCAAGCTAAAATGCTAAAAACTAAACCCCAAAAAAACCTAAAAAAATCTAAAAAAAATATAAAAAAATCTAATTTTTTTTTAAAAATTTTTATGCTCAAATCGCTACTTTTAGTGGCAAATTTTTTTTTTTTTAGTTTCGAAAGGTAGCGATTTTTATATAAAAATATTAAATTTTTTTTTGTGTGTGATTTTTAGCTATTTTTGGTTGTGTTCACATTGGTTCTCGCGGTTCTCGCAATAAGAGGTGGTTCTCGCATGATCTTCTCCCTATATATATATATATATAGTATGGCTCGATCATTGCGGTGTAAAGTTGTAACAATATTTTAGACAATCGTGTAAAGTCGTAAAAGCAATTTAGAAATTAACATGGTTATACATAGATAAAAAATAATATAATAATTAGTTAATTATGCAGATATATGTTTCAAATATGCATTTGAATATGATATGTTTGTATGTTATTGGTCATATTTTCCTTTGTTGTAGTTATCAAAGTAGTAAATTATATAAACAATAGAGTAAAAAATGCACATGAGAGTTTCAATGATATTTTTAACAAATTAATGGGTATACCCGTTACCCGCGGGTATACCCGATACCCAATGGGTAAATACCCGACAAATACCCGACGGGTAACGGGCCGGGTACGGGCCAAAGAATTACAACCGGGTACGGGCTTGGGATTATTAGGGCATGTTTGGCTAAGCTTTTTGAAACAACTTATTGACTTATTGGCTTTTTGAAAAAGTCAGTATGGAGTGACTTATTGACTTATTGGTTTTTTCCCTCACATACACCCTCATAGCCAAACATAATTTTGGAGCTTATGACTTTTCAAAAAGCTAATAAGTCAATAAGTTGTTTCAAAAAGCTTAGCCAAACATGCCCTTAATACCCGGCACAAACCCGGCCCATTGCCACCTATACAGTCATTACTATCCGTAATATATTACGAATATTATACAATTTCCCGTCCGTATACACTAGAATTTATAAAATTAAAACCCGTTATAAATATTTTAACAATTTTTTTTAATAAAATCTGTAAGGTACTTCATATTGTGGCACATGTGCATAGTTTATATAGTAATGTGAGAATTAATGTTAATGCACATATGTATTAAGTTATTATGTTTGGTTACCTTATGGGTTGTCTATTATTGTAGTCAATAAATGGAAAAAATGAAGAAGGTAACTTTTGTTTTGAAATCGATCAATAAACTTCATCTTCATCGGTACAACAAAATGTCAGATTCTATGGAGGATGATGACGTAATGATGCTATGGAGGATGATGACGTAATAATGCTATGGAAGATGATGACGTAATGGTTAATCAAAGAGTTAAAAAAAGTTGTTTGTTATTTAATGATGCAGTTGGGAAGATATGCACATGTGCATCACTTTATAACTAATGTTGTCATTTGTATGCACATATGCATTTTGGTTAATTGTATCTAGTGATTGATAGTTTGGTTATATTTGTCTGTTTATGATGTAATATATTGTATGGTATGAAGGTTGGTGATGCACATTTGCATAGTTTGAAATATTCTACATATTAGCAATGTATTATGAATGATAGTGTAGACGGAAGTGAAACTGTATAATATTGGTAATGTATTATAGATTGAAGGGAAATTATATTGGTGTTGTCAAGAAATATGCACATGTGCATAAGTAATTGTTATTCAGATTAAACAAAATAAAAATAATTTGTTTTTTTATAAATAAAAAGTTGCGATTTTCTAAAGGAAAATTCTTAAAAACAATTGTGTGTTTTGTAAGCTTTTTTTAAGTAGTTTTGTTTGAATTCACACTGGTTATCACGATTTTAGCAATAAAAAATGGTTCCTAACAGATACTCATCCTAAACTCCAAACACAGCACAACAATATTTGTAAAAAAAAATTATATATATTTGTACACATTCAGAGAAGCTCAGTATTAAAAGAGTGAATTACATTAATTGTAATTCAAAAGATTAAGAAACTAAACACAACACAACACAAGCAATAGAATAAAAGAAGTTAATATAACTGAATAATGTAGGGGCCGGGTTGAATAGAAATGTGCATATCTCATGGATAGAAATCATCATCTTCATGATCCATTAACATCCAAGAACCATCTTCCTTCTGGACCATACTATTATTCTTCTCACACCACCAAGAAGCAGGAATACCATATTCATCCTTTAAACAATCCAAATGTTTGTTCACAAGTGAGATATCACGATTAACTTCCAGCTTAAACCCTCCCTTGCTGCCTTGTGTCCCTGCAACACCATGCATATATGCCTCCAAGCTATGCCAACTCGACAAACTCCCGGGACTCTTCAAATAACCAGATTTTGTAGTATCGATTACCAACTCCATCCCAACATCCGAATACCCGATTATAGGGTAATTTGGAACAACATCTAATGCGTTGCGAATGCGTAAGGCGTGAAGATTGTTCTGTGAACTAAATACTTTCTTGAACGTGGAGTCTCCAACACGAGGGCTAGCGAACACAAAGGTGGTCACAAGGCAGGTCTTGTTTGGCATTCCTTTCGGCTTATTGATACCGTTTAAGACCATGTCAATCGCGTTTAGGGTCGCGATAGCTGAACCCAAACTGTGTCCCGTTATTGTCAAGCTAATTTCTTCATTCTTGTATTGTTCCACTAGTCTCTTCACCTCGGTCAGTACCTAGAGAGCATGTAAGAGTAAACAAAATGATCTATATAATAAAACCTAATCAACACATTCCTGATCTCAAATACATATATAAATCAGTACCTGATCCCTTGCACTAGTTTTATTGTAAGGCGAACGCGGATCTTCAGTAGTGTAGATTGAGTACCATCCTTGGTGTATTTTAGGATCATCATCGTTGTTTTCACCAAATATTTTTGGACCTGAAACCAAGGTGAAATCCAAATCATTAACCCACTCCAAAGTTTGAATAGTTCCTCTCCATGCAACCAGAATGTCTCTCCTCCCTAACACCAACTTCCCATCATCTGTAGCCACCGCTACAAACCCCATCCAGTTCGACTCCTTGCTCCACGCCTCACGAGACAACGACTTGACGATGAACGCATCGGGAACCGCGATAGATGAGGCCGCGTATATGTATTTAGTCACCTGATACTTGTTGAGCGGCCTCCCTTGAGTAACACCGACCCTGGACAACAGATCCTTGCGTGCATAGCGGCTGGTTCCCGCATACTTTGAAACCTTAACCGAGTTGAAAGCATCGTAGGTCGCTTGAGCCATTTCGCCATAGTGGATGATGTAGCTACGGAGATCGGGTCCGGGAGGGTCTAATAATCCCTTCCAGTTGCTTTCTCCGCTTAGAGTTTTCCATTGTTTGGCGATGTTCTCGGAGCCTTTGTGAACATCGCTGTTTTTCCCTTGTTTTTTCTTTCTGCGGAAGAAATTCATTTGATTGCTTTGAAGCGTTACAAACAAAAGTATGCAGTCAGTCATCTACTTATAGATGAGATTCTTTCATTGGAATCTAAGGAATATAAAACGTGTGAAAGTAGCAAACTTTTCTACTTTAATAATACAATACTATATATATCCAAAATAACCAAATTATTAAATAACGACCGTTTACCTGTCGTGCAATTTTTCCCAATTCGTTATATCTTTGTTTTTTAGGAATAAGATTAATTAAAGCTAGTGGGCCGATCGATTTATCAGTATTGATTACAACTATTCAAGTAATTGTGTAAACAAGTCTGGAGGTTTGGTTTGGATTTGGGACCCAAAAATCTTGAAGATAGACAATATCGAACAGGTACTTTCTGACAATCAGTGGTACTATTGTTGGTAGTGGAGATCATATAAATTTGATTAATGTTTATGCGCCACAAAGCAGAGTGGCCAAAAGAATTTTGTGGGATGAAATTTCAAATACTATTGATTCGGACGCTGGGTTATGGGTTCTCACAGGTGATTTCAACTCGGTTCGGTCTCCCGACGAGAGAAAACAGTCCAAATACAAACCGGTATGCGCCAGTAATTTTAATAATTTTATTTTCAACAATGGTTTGCTTGAGTATCCGATGCAGGGGAGAAAGTTTACGTGTGTTAGGGACAATGGGAGAAAACTTAGTAAGATGGATCGTTTTTTGGTCAGTAACGACTTTTTCAACAAATGGCCTTCCGCCTGTGTTAGAGTGTTACAATGTCATCTTTCGGACCATTGTCCCATTATTTTGGAGTTGGCAGATTTGAAATTTGGTCCAAAGCCTTTCCGGATTTTTAGTTCGTGGATCGGAAAACCGGGATTCGAAGATGCAGTGAAGGAAGCAGTGAGCGGTTTCGAGCAGTTTGACCCCCCAGATTCTTGTTTGTCTTCTAAGTTTGTTCGAATCAGGTCGGCAATTAAAACCTGGAGGGACGCGTTTTTAGCAAAAGAGAAAGAAAAGGAAAACTTAGCTTTATCAGAATTAGACATGGAGACAAGGGATCTTTCGGAAGAAGAAGAAGAATGGACTATGGCGGAAAACAGGAAAATTATCAGAGAGGCGGAGAATAGAAAAAACTTGGATCTCAAACAGAGAGCCCAATCGAAGTGGGTTACGGAAGGAGATGAAAACTCTAAATACTTCCACGCTTTGGTTAATAACAGGAAGGCGACGAACTCCATTCACGGTCTTAATATCAATGGGGATTGGTGCATGAACCTTTTTCTGGAGAAGAAATAAAGGAATCGGTTTTTGAATGTGAGGATGAGCGGGCTCCGGGTCCGAACGGGATGAATTTTAGATTCATGAAACATTTTTGGGAATTATATGAAGAGGATTTCTCCAAAATTTTCGCTTGGTTCCATTCTAAGGGAGAGATTAGTAACGGAAGTGGATCCTCTTTTATTGCTCTTAGCCCTAAAGTCAAAGACCCGGTTTCTCTCAACAACTATAGATCTATCAATTTAGTTGGCGTTATTAGCAAGGTCATTTCAAAAGTTTTAGCCAATAGAATGAGAAAGGTGCTGGATGGTATTATTTCGGTTTCCCAATCGGCGTTCCTGACAGGTAGATTCATTTTGGACAGGCCCCTTATCATTAACGAGCTTATCTCTTTGACCAAAAAGAAGAAATCGAAGGCTTTTTTCCTTAAGATTGACTTTGAAAAGGCTTACGACAATGTAAGGTGGGATTTTGTGGTTAATATTCTTTTCCAAATGGGTTTTTCGAGCAAATGGCGTAGCTGGGTTATGGGTATTCTTAAGTCGGCTAGATCTTCGGTCTTGGTGAATGGGGCTCCCACGTTTCAATTTAATTGCGAAAAAGGTATGAGACAAGGAGATCCGCTTTCTCCGTTCCTTTTTCTGGGGGTGATGGAAGCCCTGTCCTGCATGATTAATTTGGCGAAGGAAGCGAGATCCATTAAGGGGATTACCACCCCAAATAATGGGCCGGTTATTACTCTTCTCTTTTACGCGGATGACGCCATAGCGGTGGGGGAATGGTCTAAGGAGGAAGTGGTAAATATCGTTAGAATTCTTCGTTGCTTTTATCTTTTTTCCGGTTTAAAAATAAATAAGAAATCTATTTTATACGGCATTGGAGTGGGTCTGGAGGAAACTGGAGACATGGCTAAGGAGGTCGGTTGTAAGCCGGACGCTCTGCCCTTCAAGTACCTCGGTCTAAAAGGGGGAGCCAACATGAACAGGATCAACAATTGGCAATCGGTTTACGACACGTTCAGAAACCGATTAGCTAAGTGGAAGTCTCATCTCTTGTCAATTGGGGGTAGAGTAGTCATTATTAAATCGGCTATGAAAAGCTTACCGACGTATTACTTCTCGCTTTACATAGCCCCTAAGAAGGTGATAACGAATTTGGAAGCGATGATTAAAAAGTTCTTATGGGGAGGATCCACGGAGGAGAATAAAATGCATTGGGTGGCATGGGACCGCGTCTCTCGTCACAAAAAGGAGGGCGGCCTTGGTCTAAAGAAGCTAAGGGAGGTTAACATCTCGCTCCTGATTAAATGGGGATGGCGATACAAGACGGAGCCGAATAACCTATAGAGGAAAGTCATCGATGCTTTTCATTCAAGTAGGGTGGGGTGGGAATGTATCCCTTTCAAGAAAACTTTGTGTGGTACGTGGAACAATATAGCTAAGGTGTTTATTAACACTAAGGTGGAGGGACGTCCCATCCAGAATTTTTTCAAAGGCATTATCGGAAACAGCAAGAAGATTCGATTTTGGCTTGCTGCTTGGATCACTAATGAACCCCTTAGAGAGAAATATCCAGACTTGTTCAGCTTAGAGGCCGATAAAAAATGTATGGTGGCTGATCGGATCTTGTCTCTCGATCACGGGACTGATTTAAAGCGGGAATGGAGGTCGCCGATGACAAACGTGGATTATTCAAACAGCCTACAGCAACTGACATTGCTTTTGGAGAGCGTTCAGACTTCGGAACAGGCCGACAAATGGGAATGGGTGTCCGGTTCAAATGGGGAATTTATGGTGAAAGCGGTTAAACGTATTTTATATTCGAATTATGAGGCGGTCAACGGCTATGTTATGGACTGGTGCCATTGGACTCCAGCTAAATGTAACATACATGCTTGGAGAATGGAAATGGACAAGATACCAACCAGAGAAGCGCTAAGGAAAAGGAATATACAAATTGATGATTCGTTGTGCCCTTTATGTAGGTCGGATGAAGAAACCTCGGAACACTTGTTTATTTCGTGTTTTATAGCTTCGTCTGTTTGCAACGGTGTTAGTTCATGGTGTAAAATTCCAAATATTTTCTCCTTCTCGATCAAAGACCTCCTCGAATTGCATACGATGCTTAGAGCTTCGGAGAAGAAGAAGGTAGCTGTCCAAGGCATTATTATTATCGTCTGTTGGAGTTTATGGCGTGCTAGGAACAATTTTAGATTTTCTAATTTTCCGGTTAAGATCGATAGTATTTTGAGTGAGGTTAAAGCTTTGGGTTTTCTTTGGTTTTCGAATAGATCGAAGTATAAGGGGATAGAGTGGAGAGATTGGTGCTCTTTTGTAAATATGTAATTTTTTGTGCTGTTTTGTTTTGTCGTCCCGTCTTGGGTCGGCTGCGTCGTTAATGAAGTATACCTTTCAATATATATATATATACTACGTAAACTAATGATTACATATAACTTGTAAAATGAGTAAACTTGACAGATTCCTTGTAAACATTCCTTTTTTGAGTCGTTGGCCAGACGCGAAAGTGGAGGTCCATAAGAGGGGTTTTTCGGATCACCGTCCTATTTCGTTTTCTTGTTCAGTGGTCGATTTTGGACCCATTCCATTTAATTTTTTTAACTCTTGGATTGGGGATGCTAGACTTGTAGATATTGTTGATGATGGGTTTTTCAGCATGCTGGGAATGGGAAAAAAGGATTTAGCTCTGGCTGACTTGCTAAAACGGATTAAATTGGGAATCAAAAAGTGGAGAATGGAAGTGAAATTTAATGAAAACAAGGCTCTTAAGGAAATGGAAGTAGTTATCGAGAATATCGAAAGTAAAGCCGTTAGTGGGGTTTTAACTGAGGAAGAAAAGAAAAGCAGAGTAGAATTGTGTACTAAAGTGAACTTATTGGAAAGGAAGAAGTTATTGGACCTCCAGCAAAAAGCCAGGGTTTGATTGATTAAAGTTGGAGACGAAAATAGCTCATTTTTTCACAAAATCATATCGCTCAATTTAGCCAGGAACAAGTTAAATGGTTTGGTTTTTTAGAACAGATTTGTTTCGGATCCAAAGGAATTAAAAGATGAGATAAGAGTTTGGTTCAAAAAGCAATTCTCTGAACCAATTAGACGTAGACCCGACTTTAATATACCTGACTTTCCAAGACTTTCGGAAAATAACGGCTCGATGTTATGTCAACAATTCACGGAAAAGGAGATTTTTATGGCTGTGAAAAGTTGCGATGGCGGGAAATCCCCGGGTCCGGATGGGTTTTCTTTGAATTTTTTTAAGGTTTTCTGGGACAAATTTAAAGGGTTATTTCAAGAGATGATGGCTGAGTTTCATGTGAGCGGCAAGATAAGTAACGGATGTAATTTTTCTTTTGTCGCTCTAATCCCTAAGACTAAAGATCCTCAAGATATTTCAAACTTCCGCCCGATTTCGCTGGTTGGCTCGGTATACAAAATTTTAGCCAAAGTTCTAGCTAATAGATTGAAGTTGGTTGTTAATGAAATCTCATCCCCGGTTCAGTCGGCCTTTGTTGGTAATAGAAATATTCTGGTGTCACACCCCGACCACGTAAAACAACAAATCGTAGCGGAAACGTCGGGGAGTGTTGTAACAAAATCATTGTTTCATAACACATGGAAATTTGAAATTTTGTTTTATTGAATTTATAAGAGTTACAATGTCTTAACAACAAAGAAACACAATTTAATTAACTAGTCTTGCGTCTTTTAATGTCACTAAGGCCCAAGTCCGCCTAAGTGTATCTTGTTCAATCCTATGCATCATTTCCTGAAAACACATGTGAAAATAGGTACGTCAGCATAAAAATGCCTGTGAGATACATAGGTTTTATTGATTTATGATTCATGACTTATAAGTTTAAAGAAAATGTTTAACAAAATTAGCCATGATCCTTGTAAAATGTTTTCTTTTAGAAATCATACAAAAATTGATAAGAAAACAGATGATATAATGTATGGTCAAATAAATAACCAAGTAAAAAAAGTGAATTTATATAAACTGTGTTGTTTGTAAAACAATGTTTTGTAAAGATATGTTAATTGTGTAAAATGTAATATGTCAAAATTGAAATGGTTTAAATAACGCTACGATATGTAATATAAAAGCACTTATATATAGGAAGTACCAGCGGCGTATCCACCATGCTTTTATCATATTACACATGCCTCGTTACTTAAATCACTTACCAAACAATCCACCAATGTAAAAAAAAAGTTTATGTATAGTCAAATGTCAAATGTTTATGTGAAAACCATGTATAATGTCAAATGTAAATCATGTAATGTGTAAACAAATGTTATGTATGGTAAGTGAAATGTGATTACTTAAACCAAAAGTAGAAATGTACAAAACAAAGTATTTTGAGTAAATCAAAAGTTATGCTTTGTAAAATAATGCATGCTTTACTGATACAAACACTTATGCGGTAATGTTAAACGTCTACATCCAAGCCTTGAGACTGTAGGATAACCTTAGAGTAAAGGTTATCAAAATGTTTTCGGATTCGGTCATTCCTTCCACCCAAACAAACCTAGGATTTTAGGAATGGGAGTTGTCAAGTCCTATGGTACCACTACCTACTATCGAGCGGCATGATCGGTGTTAATGAATGTATTAGTTTCGTTAAACAAACCAAATGTTATACCAAATGTAAACATGTTATGTGAAAACAATGTACTAAGTATGCTAAGTTAACATACAAAGCAGAAAAGTCATGTAAATCAATGTGCTAGCATGCTAAGTAAACATACATAGCAAAACAATGTAATGTAAATCAATGTGCTAGCATGCTAAGTAAACATACATAGCAAAACAACGTAATGTAAATCAATGTGCTAGCATGCTAAGTAAACATACATAGCAAAACAATGTGATGTAAATCAATGTGCTAGCATGCTAAGTAAACATACATAGCAAAACATATATGAAATCATGTACTATATGCGTACTAATGAACATAGCAAGTATATGATACGAAAACATGAAAGCACGAAAGTAACAAGTAGGCACATGTGTTTCACCCCCAAAACGTTTGAAAAACAGTAAAAGAGGGGACTATGTACTCACTTGAGGGAGCTTATAAGTCTTGAACAACAACCAAGCAAAGCTAGAGGGATCACGGAATCAAACGGCACCTAATATAGGTAACTATGTAAATAACCGGACCTAAATCGGGAGATTGGATAGAATGAGGTTTCGTAAACCAAATGAGTATAGAAACTCATGCAATATGGTTTAACAAAGCCTACATTCTAAAAGGAAACTTATCCTCAGTGCTTACGACCCATTACGACCCGTTTAGGTAGCTTATGCTACTTTAACGCGTCGTTCGCGTAAAACGCGTTCGGACCGCCTAACTAGTCCTATGACAAGTAAAATATGCCTTAACACATCTAATATTGTTTCCTAATCAGTTTAGATATCAAAAATTATGTTACATATGCTTAAAATGAATTTTGGCGCAAAAGGGCATTTTGGTAATTTACCTAAGGCATATATACTACCTATCATACAACTAACTAAACGAAGTGACCATAAGGTATAACCTCGAAAGGTTATTCTCTATGCAACTATGGTAACCTAATGTGTTTGGTCGGATCCTAATGATCGACCAATTGGGTCGGGTTCGAAAGTATAAGCGATTGTTTAGATCGTTTACCTTACGACCCTATATAAGCACAAATCTAAAAGTGACGAGTTAAACATCTTAAAACATGTTTAACGAGGTTAGAAAACAGGTTTGGTATCAAAACAAACGGTTTTGATACCTAAAAGTAGTTTGGTTACAAAATACGCAAGAATACACATTTTGGCCGAAACTACGACTCGTCACTACGCCTAAATTGTCACACCCCTTTCTAAGGCGGAAGCACGAGGTGTGATCATGAAAGGTTTTCATTGCATACGATTGGTAAACATACTACATGCTTATAAAAATAACTTCAAACACCATTACATAACAGAAAACATAGTTAAGTGTTTACATCATGAAACAACACATTGTCTGAAAGTTTACAACTTTATTCAACGATAAACATAAACGACATCCAAAAGCATGAGTAAGACCGCGCGCACATCCACTTTTAGTTACCTGAAATACATGTGAGTTTTGGAAAAATGTCAACATAATGTTGGTGTGAATTCATGCAAAGATTGTTTTGAATGTTTAAATACTTGAATGAAAACATGATATGCAACTTGTAGATTGTATGAATGTAACTTGTAAAACGTATCTGTAACTGAGTACTATGAATGTTTGAATGTATCAAGTAGAATGTATCTGTAACTGAATACTATGAATGTTTGAGATCGCTAGTGGTTTGCAAGGCCACTAACATGTGTCACGACATAGGAAGCCACCAAACCTAGGCATTTTTGTCGACTTTGACTGAGACACAGAAGCACTCATTGGTAGAAGGAGGCCAAGAGTGGGGTTACCTGAAACCCATTAGATCTAACCTTTTGTTCCGCGGTCTTAATGTATACGTTGATTAATGGTGCTTATGGTACCCTATTCGGGACATGATCTAGAATGTTTCACTTGAATGTTTTTGTACCCATCATACTATTTGTAAACATTGTAACATTTGTAACATGTATTTCACCCCCGAAGTTTATAAAACCAAAAACAGTTAAAGGAAAAGGGGGAGCATGAACTCACAACTTTGCGTTCCTTGTGTCGTAAACTTCACCGGATTTGCTTAATTAACGTCGTGACCTATACGTGTTTTCTTAACGTTAGTCACTAGACTTGTATCGCACAAGTACAGTCACTATCTTTTGTATATGTTTTCTTGTGTTAAAAATAATTTATATTTTTAATTATGTATCTTACTTATATTATTTTCTCAAAAATAAATATAAGTTCCTTGTATTTTGCACCCGAATTATGTATCTTGTATGTTGTATGTGTACTTTTGTGTTTTTACTTCTCAAGAATATTTAGTGTATTTTCATGTCCTAATACACTATCACATATAATACATACTACATACACTTAGCACAAAATTTGGTGACCAATAAATACATATATTTTTCCTCAAAAATATACATACTTAATATCAATTTTAATCTTGAAGAAATCATGGGAAAACTTGGTAAATGTTTTTAGATACATTTTTAGGGAATAAGTTTCTCAAAACTTATATTTTTCTAAGTGTCAAAATTCTATAGAAATTTTGACAGAGTTTCCCCTAAAACTTAAGCAACATCAACATCAACAAATCAACAACTTAAGCAACACTTAACAAGTGCCAAAATCATGTAACACTTAAATCATCATCAACAAATCAACAACTTAAGCAACACTTAACAAGTGCCAAAATCATGTAAATCACACTATATCATGAACTTGAAGTTTTTGTAACATCTTGTAGTAACTTACCATGTTATTTAGTAGGTTTAGTTACCCTTATAAACATGGTTATTTGTTTGTAAATCACTTTACTAAAAGATTTAGTCATTTACAACTTTTGAAATGATTTTTCTAAAAATACTTCTCTTGTATTTTTCTTGTTTTATAAGTGTTCATACATTTGTTTTTCTACTAAAAATAGTGTAGGTTTGAGTAAAACCAAGATCTTTTAAAAATCACATTTTAAACTTGGTTCTTTTGGAAAACCACTCATGAATCTTAGATTCACAAGATTACTAGCTTGCTTTGTTTAATATTTTTCCAAGAAATCATTCATTCATCAAGTTCATGTCTTAACAAGAAGATGATTATTTCATGTTGTTACATAATCATCTCCTAACTTGCTAGATCATGTGTTTAATCACAATCTAGCAAGTTTCATGTCATGATCAACATCAATATTTCTAGTAATCAACAAGCAAACACTATACTTCCATTAAACATCATCATTTCATCAAAATATCATCATATGCAAAGTTCATGTTCAAGTTTCAAGTTCATGTTCTTTAGTGTTCATAAGATTTTCAACATAATAAGTCTTTTAACCACTAAAAATAGAAGTAAATAAGAGTGTTCAAGGTGCTTACTACTAGCTTAAAGCTAGGGAAGAAAAATGATGAAAATCGAGTGGGTAAAAGCAAACGGTAGAGGTCCTTGACGATCCGCAAGATCCAAGCTCCGTTAGTGACCTTCTTACACCTCAAGATAACCTTGGAATGTATGAACTTGGAACGAAAATGGCGGTGGTGTGGGGTTGTGGTTGAGCCGAGAATGGAGGTGGGAGGTAGGAGGTAGGAGGAGGATGATGAAGTGTGTAGGTGTGTGTGAAATGGTGAGAACATGGACCCTTTTATAACATATTAATCCTTTGTCCAAAAGATCACATGCTTCCTAAGTTCAAAACATATCTTTAATAAATCTTTGAGAATGATCATGGAAGATTTATGAAGATTATGTAATCTTGGAGTGGGGCCACTCACATGGGCCGTCCACTTTGAGAAGGGGGGGGGGCAAAGTGTAATTTAGATGGTAAGTAGGTTAATTAGTGGGGTGTTAAATGTAAAGTCTAGCGTTTTATGTGTATCTTGCATTATCTAATATGCTAGGGTGTTCGGGGACCATAACTAGTTCAGAAACATTAAAACAATGCTTCTAGTAATATTTTGATGTTCTGGGTAATGTCCGGTTGTTCGGTTAGATACCGGTTCGTTAAAGTGCTAAATTGCACCGTTTAGTGTCCTTTATGTATCCTTTTGTAACACTTTCAATTCCCGACACTAAAGGAAGTATTCTGGAAGATTAATCATGAATTCTGCATAATATTTATGTGTTTAAAAGCTGATTATAGCTGAATTTAATAAAATTTTGCACTTAAAGTGCGTTTCGGGTGCTTTTTAGTGCTTATTTTAGCTTCCGGAATGTCTATATTTAAACCCTTGCATGTACTCTTGGGTTTTAATGTATTCTTGTCATTGGGCCTACACCTAGGCTCCAATTCTATTGTCTAACTGCTTTCTGCAGAATTGTTGACACAATGTGTCTTACCGGTGAGTTTACTAGTATTTCTGACGCAATGCTCTCGTTATTGCATAAAGCAATATTTTGTAATATAAAACATGCATGAATTCACTTGTATGTCATGTAATCAAACAATGTCGACATTTAAGCACATAATTGCAGTCATTAAATAATAATTAAAGTGTACGAAAATTACCGGTTTGGTGCCAGTTGTCACAGTCTCCCCCCGTTAAAAGAATTTCGTCCCGAAATTCAGGCTGATCTATCTCTCGCAGGAGTTTTCTTGAATAGGTGGGGATACTTTTCTTTGAACTGGTCTTCACGTTCCCACGTGTACTCGGGTCCGTGCTTAGAGTTCCAACGTACTTTGACAAGTTTGACAGTGCTCCTCCTGGTCTTGTTGACTTTCCAGTCTGTAACCTCAACGGGTTGTTCTGTAAATCGGAGGGTGTCATCAATATGCACTTCATCCGCAGGGATGATCACGTTTTCTTGTGTTGGACTCTTCTTGAGGTTGGATACATGGAACGTATCATGTACACCATTAAGTTCTTCCGGTAATTCCAACTTGTATGCTACGGTACCAATCCTTTCTAAGATCTTGAATGGTCCGATGTATCGGGGATTCAGCTTCCCACGTTTTCCGAATCTTACAACGCCCTTCCAATGTGAGACCTTTAACAAAACTTTGTCGCCCACCTCGAATTCTAATGGTTTTTGTCTTCGATCAGCGTAGCTCTTTTGTCGATCTCGAGCCGCTTTAATGCGCTCTCGAATCTGCATGATCTTTTCGGTTGTCTCTTGCACAAGTTCAGGACCAACCATGCGTTTGTCTCCAGCGTCTACCCAACATAAGGGCGATCGGCACTTACGGCCATACAGAGCTTCGAACGGTGCGGCCTTTATACTTGAATGGTAACTGTTGTTGTAGAAGAACTCAACTAAAGGTAGTTGAGTATCCCAGCTGCCGCCTAGGTCCATAACACATGCGCGAAGCATATCTTCCAACGTTTGTATGGTTCGTTCGCTCTGGTCGTCTGTTTGTGGATGGAATGTTGTGCTTAGATCTAGCTGAGATACAAAGGCTTCTTGAAAGGATTGCCATATTCTTGAGACAAAGCGTCCATCTCTGTCTGAAATGATTGAGATAGGCACTCCATGTCGTGCCACGATTTCCTTTAAGTATATCTCAGCAAGCTTTCCAGTGCTGTCTTTTTCTCAGATCGGTAAGAAATGCGCAGATTTCGTCAATCGATCAACTATCACCCATATCATATCGTGCCCTCTAGGGGTCTTGGGTAATTTTGTTATGAAGTCCATCAAGATTTGTTCCCACTTCCACATGGGTATCTCTGGTTGTTGTAGTAGGCCAGACGGTTTCTGATATTCGGCCTTAACCTTAGCACATGTTAGGCACTTTCCAACGTAAACAGCGATATCGCTTTTGAGTCTCAGCCACCAATAGTATTCTTTTAAGTCTTGATACATCTTGTCTGATCCTGGATGGATCGAGTATCTCGATTTATGCGCTTCATCAAGGATGACTTCTCGTATACCACCATAGAGCGAAACCCAAATACGCTTCTTAAAGTATAAGGCTCCCTCTTCATTCGGCACCATATATTTCAACATACCCCGGAGGTATTCAGCTTTACGGTTTTCCGTCTTAAGGGCTTCTTGTTGTGCGTCACGAATGCGTGCTGTGAGGTTCGTTCGAATCGTCATTTCCAATGCTCGAACCCTTAGGGTCTTAACCCTTTCTTTTCGGCTTAATGCGTCCGCTACAACGTTTGCCTTTCCAGGATGGTACTTAATCTCACAATCGTAATCATTTAACAGCTCGACCCATCGCCGCTGGCGCATGTTTAATTCCTTCTGATCAAGTATGTGTTGTAAGCTTTTGTGATCCATGAAAATTGTACATCGAGTACCATATAGATAATGTCGCCAGATCTTCAAGGCGAATACCACCGCGCCAAGTTCCAAGTCGTGAGTGGTATAGTTTCTTTCATGAACCTTCAATTGTCTTGAAGCATAAGCGATGACTTTCTGGCATTGCATGAGCACGCAACCCAAACCTTGTCGTGAAGCGTCGCAGTATACCATGAAGTCTTCAGTGCCTTCGGGTAATGATAGTATTGGTGCATCACATAGCTTATTCTTAAGTAGTTGGAAGGCTTCTTCCTGCTTGTCACCCCAGTCGTACTTCCTGTCTTTCTGTGTAAGGGTAGTTAGCGGTTGAGCTATCTTTGAGAAATTCTCAATAAACCGTCGATAATAGCCCGCTAAGCCCAAAAATTGTCGAACTTCAGTTGGGGTTTTGGGGGCTTCCCAATTCTTTATTGCTTCAATCTTGGATGGGTCTACATGGATGCCCTTCTCGTTCACAACATGACCAAGAAATTGTACTTCGCGAATCCAGAATTCGCATTTTGAGAATTTTGCATAAAGCTTCTCTTTCTTCAGTAGTTCCAAAATTGTTCTGAGATGTTGCTCGTGCTCTTCTTTCGTTCGCGAGTAAATCAAGATATCATCGATAAATACAATCACGAATTTATTGAGATATGGTTTGCATACGCGGTTCATTAGATCCATAAATACCGCTGGCGCGTTCGTTAGCCCGAACGGCATCACAAGAAACTCGTAATGCCCATAGCGTGTTCTGAATGCAGTCTTTGGTACGCTCTCCTCTTGTATCCTTAATTGATGGTATCCAGATCGAAGGTCGATCTTGGAATAGTAGCTTGACCCTTGCAATTGATCAAATAAGTCGTCAATCCTCGGTAGTGGGTACCGATTCTTGATTGTGAGCTTGTTCCGTTCTCTGTAGTTGATACACATTCGCAGAGTTCCATCCTTCTTCTTTACGAACAATACTGGAGCTCCCCAAGGCGAGAAGCTTGGCCTTATGAATCCTTTATCCAGCAACTCCTGGAGTTGTGTAGATAATTCTTGCATTTCGGATGGTGCAAGCCGATAGGGTGCCTTGGCTACAGGAGCGGCTCTTGGAACCAAGTCTATACGGAATTCGACTTGTCGTTGCGGAGGTAATCCTGGCAGATCTTTAGGAAAAACATTAGGGAATTCCTTTACCACCGGAATGTCTTCGAGTTTCGGCTCCACAACTTTCTTATCTACAACGTGCGCTAGGAAAGCAACACATCCTTTCCTTAAGCACTTCTGTGCCTTCATGCAGTTGATGATTCGTAGAGGCACGTCTCGTTTTTCTCCATGTATAATGATAGTTTCATCATTCGCCAGAGGGATGCGTATGATTTTCTTGTGACAAATAACTTCAGCTTTGTTCTTGGACAACCAGTCCATTCCGACCACTACATCGAAGCTACCCAATTGAATAGGTAAGAGGTCGATGCTAAATCTTCGTTCACCAAGTTCTAATGTGCAACCTCTAACAACTTTGCCCGATTCAACAAGTTTACCAATGGCTAGCTCTATAGAATAAGGAATATCTAATCTACTAGATTCTATTCCGAGCATGCGTTTAAATTCCACAAACATAAAGCAATAGTCGGCACCAGTGTCAAATAATATGTGTCACACCCCCAAAATCCACATGCGGAGTAACACCGCTTGGAGGCGTGACTGACCAGGATCCAGCCACCAATTATACTAAGCATTGATTAAAAGTAAAAATGTTCACTAACCACAATAGTTAGTAAGCACCATAGTTCGAAGTTCTTAAAAGTTTAAGTTCAAATAACAGTTTAAGTAAACAGCGGAAGCATAAACCAAATAGTCTCAAAACAAGGTTCATAGTTCAAGATTATTTAAAACCCAACACATGGGCTATACGACCACTACACATCCCCAAGCTGCAAGCTCCTGAGTCACTGGGTACCTGCAAAGCATGCAGTAGGGTATCAACAAAAATGTTGGCTAGTCCACGAGTTGTCCAGTTTTAATTTCCAAAAACTTGTTTCACCAGTTAATTTATCCGTTTATACATGCGATGGGGAGCTACCCCATAAGTAAGCGACTAAACTGTTTTTACAATACCGAATACTTACTTAACCGTACGTTTCCGTAGTGCCCCGTTTGTCAATGTTCTATCATCATTGACGGTTTGCCAGAGTACATTAGTTCACTCCCGTTCCCAGTAACAAGGGTCGGTGTGAGGCTGGTTACACGTAAATAGCGCTATTAACTAATAACCCGTTCGCCAGGCCCCGGCGACTAATCGGTATTCAATGGTAGGGACTTAAGTGATAGAGTTTCGTTTAGTGTTGCTTGTTGCATTACCGTATAAACAATAATTAACTAAGAGTTCCCAGTAACAAGGGAAGAAAAGTAAGTTTGTATCCCTCACAAGGGGATAGTGTTGTTTTTAGCTCTGTTTCCCAAAACCACCGGGAACGCATGCTTTAATAGTTGTGAACTCACCTTGGGTTGCTCGGCAGTTTAGTTTACTTGGTCAAACACGTTGGTCACCACGTCCTAACATGGTTACCAGTACAGGTCAGGTTTGGGTACAAACAAGTCACGTATATTCCACACGTATCTAACACATAGCAAGTACATCATATGATTATCCAATAAGTCATTGGGCCCGTCTAAAATCCCTAACAGCAACAGTTAACAGTTAACACTTAACACGTAGCCACCTAACAGTAACAAGCATGCACAGTTAATACACTTGGGCCTAACAACGAAAAACTAACAGCCTAGTCGAGACCAGGTGGTCTCGACTCGAGAGCAGGCGGTCTCTAGTTGCAACCGGGAGATCTCGAGTTATCACGTTTTGGTCTCGAGTGATGCTGGCCTGAGTCACAACCTCAGGGATCTCGAGTCTAGTCTCGAGTCGTAATAAGAAGATCTCGAGTCGAGACCTTGATGGTCTCGAGTCCCTGAAGTCGGTTTTGAGTTGCTTTGGTCGAGGTCTCGAGTCTCAACTGCTGTGGTCTCGAGTTGCCATGTGTTGGTTTCGAGTCGCAACCGGGGGTCTCGACTCGCAACCCCGGATACGTGCACAAGAAGTCCTTCTAGAACCTCTGATGTACTAACCAATAAAATTGCAATTTCATGTAATAGTGTACTATCCAATTAAATCATATAAACATGTTTTCTTGTCTGCTTCTTATCAAAACGGATCAAAACATAAGATTTCAAATATTCATAACAACATTCAAACACATATTCATCACATGTTCATCCTTCATAACCTTGCATTTTATGAACAGGAAATCATAACACCTAAACGAGATATCAAGATCATTTTGCAAATGAAACATTTGTTCTATAACCTTTAATCATAATCGGATGATCAGAAACAATCCTAACTATCATTCTTTTATCATTCAAGCTTATCTTAGCAAGACGTTATCATACAATAATTTATAAGAAGCACTTTGTTTCACACAAGTTATTTCAACATTGATAACAAACCTATTGTTTAATGAGCAACATACTTATTCAAACATCCAACTATCAAAACAGAGGTTATGCCTTCATAAATCATCATTTTTAATCAAATAAATACAAGGAACTAACCGGCTAGATGAAAGGGTATGAAGGATTGATGAACCAAGTTCCGAGTGATGATCTCGAGCTAATCTGAGAGCCCTTGGGTTGTCGCCGGTTTGATCCAAGAGAGAAGGAGAGGAGAGGTTGTGTTGTTAGGGTTTAAGGCTTTCTAGAGAGAGAGGGAGAATGAGGATGAAATGAGGGAGAGTGTAAAGGAGAGTGTGTGTGAGGGTTTTAGATTCTTATAAAAGGTGGTGCACCCTAAGTGGGTTCCGGATGGGTTAAAGGAGGGGTGCGGCCCAAACGGCCCAACTGTTTACTCGAGACCGAGTGGTCTCGAGTCGGGTTCGCGGTTTCGGTTTCGGTTCACTTATACGTACATATATATATATATATATATTACATACACATAGTTTAACACAAGCATCACATAATACTTCAAGATCATTCGTAATTCTTCATTTAATAGTATATGTACACACAAAGCTAAACAATGAGGTTGCTCGGGAAGACCCGAAGTGTCACATTATCCCCAAGTTTTAAGAACTTTCGTCCCGAAAGTTAAGGCAGTCACTGTCAAGCTAGTGGAAGTGAGAACATTTCAACGGGGTGTCACATCATCCCCCCGTTAGTTTGGAATTTCGTCCCGAAATTCGGTTGTAGCTTCAGTGCTGGGAGTTTCATTTGGGAACAACTGGGGATACTTGCACTTCATCTGGTCTTCCCGCTCCCAGGTAAACTCTGGGCCACGTCGCGAGTTCCATCGGACTCGTACGAGGGGTATCTGGCTACGTTTGAGGGTTTTGATCTCTCGATCCGTGATCTCAATCGGTTCCTCAGTAAAGTGTAGCTGTTCGTCAATAGTGAGTTCCTTGAAAGGAATGATGAGTGTTTCATCTGACAGACACTTCTTCAGATTAGACACGTGGAAGACGTTGTGCACAACACTTAGTTCTTCAGGCAGATTCAATCTGTAAGCGACCTTACCGATCTTTTCGGTAATTTCGAATGGTCCGACATATCGCGGATTAAGCTTGCCCCGTTTTCCAAAACGAACCACACCCTTCCAGGGTGAGACTTTAAGTAGAGCTCGGTCACCCACCTGGAACTCTAGCGGTTTCCTATCCTTATCAGCGTAGCTCTTCTGACGGTCACGAGCTGCCGCCAGGCGTTGTCTGATCTGGGCAATCTTTTCCGTAGTGTCTACCACAAGTTCTGGACCTGTGATCTGGCTGTCACCAACTTCCGCCCAGCAGAGAGGCGATCGGCATTTACGACCGTACAATGCCTCAAAGGGTGCTGCCTGAATGCTGGTGTGGTAGCTGTTGTTGTAGGAGAATTCCACTAACGGTAGGTGCTTCTCCCAATTCTTGCCAAAATCGATCACACATGCCCTAAGCATGTCTTCGAGGGTTTGGATGGTGCGTTCAGATTGCCCATCCGTTTGTGGATGATAAGTGGTGCTCATGTCTAAACGTGAGCTAAAAGTTTTGTGCATAGCTTGCCACAAATCAGAAGTAAAACGCGCGTCTCGATCGGAAATAATGGAGGTTGGCACCCCGTGCTTCGAAACCACTTCCTTTAAGTTTACCTCTGCTAAGGTAGAGAACTTGTCTGTTTCTTTAATAGCCAAAAAGTGGGCATATTTAGTTAACCGGTCCACTATCACCCAAATGGTGTCATTTCCGCGTTGAGACCTGGGCAAGCCAGTGACAAAATCCATGGAAATTTGCTCCCATTTCCACTGTGGGATCTCTGGTTGTTGGAGTAGGCCCGATGGTTTCTGATACTCAGCCTTGACTCTTGCATAAGTCAAACATTTTCTGACATAGGTTGCTATGTGGGCCTTCATGCTAGGCCACCAATATGTAGTCTTTAAGTCGTGGTACATCTTATCCGACCCAGGATGTACAGAGTAACGGGACTTATGGGCTTCATCCATTACAAGCTCGCGCAAATCCCCATAAAGTGGGACCCATATATGTCCGTTCACGTAGTAAGCACCATCTTCTTTTTGTTCTAGCCGTTTCCTTGATCCTCGCAGGGACTCAGCCCTGACGTTCTTGGCTTTCAATGCTTCGGCCTGAGCGTTTCGGATTTGCTTAGGGAGGTTCGAGTGGATGGTGAGCTGTAAGGCACGAACACGCTTGGGTTTGGTCTCCTTTCTGCTGAGGGCATTGGCTACCACATTAGCCTTGCCTGGATGGTATTTAATCGCACACTCGTAGTCATTTAGGAGTTCGACCCATCGGCGTTGCCGCATATTCAACTCCTTTTGTTCCATTATATGTTGGAGACTCTTGTGATCAGTGTAAATCGTGCACTTGGTACCGTATAGATAATGTCTCCAAATCTTGAGCGCGAAAACCACAGCCCCGAATTCTAAGTCGTGTGTCGTGTAGTTCCGTTCGTGGATCTTGAGTTGTCGCGAAGCGTAAGCAATAACCTTCTCGCGTTGCATCAACACGCAACCAAGTCCTTGAATAGAAGCGTCACAGTAAACAACAAAGTCGTCGGTACCTTCAGGTAAGGAAAGAATAGGAGCACTACAGAGGTTCTTCTTTAGTTCCTGAAAGGCAGATTCCTGAGCATTACTCCACTTGTATGCAACACCCTTCTGAGTGAGGGTTGTAAGTGGTTGGGCGATCTTAGAAAATCCCTTGATGAATCTTCGGTAGTATCCTGCCAACCCCAAGAATTGGCGAACTTCGGTTGGAGTTTTAGGTGTGGGCCAATTCTTAATGGATTCGATCTTAGCGGGGTCGACGTGAATCCCATCCTGATTGATTATGTGCCCAAGGAAATGGACTTCTCTAAGCCAGAAATCACATTTCGAGAATTTGGCATACAGTTGCTCATTGCGAAGGAGTTCGAGAAAAAGACGCAGGTGTTGTTCATGCTCCTCTTGACTCTTCGAGTAAATTAAGATGTCGTCAATAAACACAATTACAAACTTATCGAGGTAGGGTTTGCACACTCGGTTCATGAGATCCATGAAGATCGCGGGTGCGTTGGTCATTCCGAAAGGCATAACAAGGAATTCGTAGTGACCATAGCGGGTTCTGAAGGCAGTCTTAGAGATGTCCTCATCGCGGACTCTTAACTGATGATAGCCCGATCGCAGATCGATCTTAGAATAATAGCTCGACCCTTGCAGTTGGTCGAACAGATCGTCGATACGAGGAAGTGGATAACGATTCTTTATGGTGGCCTTGTTCAGTTCGCGGTAATCAATGCACATTCGGAATGTGCCATCCTTCTTTTTGACAAAGAGCACTGGGGCTCCCCAGGGTGATGAGCTAGGACGGATAAAACCTTTGTCCAGAAGTTCTTGTAGTTGAGTAGAAAGTTCCTTGAGTTCTGCGGGAGCTAGACGATAAGGTGCACGAGCTATAGGTGCTGCTCTGGGAGCTAGTTCGATTTGAAATTCGACCTGACGGCGAGGAGGGAGTCCGGGTAGTTCTTCAGGGAATACCTCGGGGTAGTCGCGTACAACTGGAAAATCTTCAATCCTGTTTTCCTTTTTCTGCGTGTCAGCAACAAGTGCTAAGATAGCGGTGTGCCCCTTGCGTAAACACTTCTGGGATTTTAAGAATGAAATGATGCCTGTGACTTCTCCGCTTTTGTCGCCTTGAATGATAAGGGGTTTGCCAGGAGGACGGGGAATACGAATAGCTTTATCTTGGCAGAGGATTTCAGCTCGATGCTTGGATAACCAATCCATACCAATGACGACGTTGAAGCTTCCGAGAGTGATGGGGAAAAGATCGATACGGAAGGTCTGACCAGACAACTCTAATTTGCAGTCACGAATAACGTGTGAGGCCTCGAGGTTTCTACCATTAGCTATTTCAACGGTGTGCTTAGAGTTTAGCGGCGTAAGAGTGGACTTAAGCTTCTTACTAATACGTAGGGATACATAACTAGCATCTGCTCCAGAATCAAATAATATGGAAACATAACGGTCATTAAATAGGAACTTACCCGCCACCACGTTGGGGTCGTTCCTTGCTTCAGCAGCCCCAATCACGAATGCCCTAGCATTGTTTCCAGCCCCCTGGTTGTTGTTGTTTCCAGCACCTTGGTTATTGTTGTTGCGATTCTGGTTCAGTTGAGGGCAATCCTTTCGCATGTGCCCTATTGCCCCACATTTGTAGCATTCACGGTTGTTTCCTTGCTGCTGCTGTTGTTGTGGTTGATGCTGATTCTGCCTAACTGGGAACTGACTCATGCAATCTTTGGCTTCATGCCCCATCTTGTTGCAACGTTGACACTGGCCTTTGCCACATGGCCCACTGTGGTGTCGGTTACATTTGTTACACTTGGGGTGGTTCCCTCAATAGCCACCCTGTTGCTGAGGGCCTTTGTTGTTTTCGGTCTTCCTTTGCTGAGCTGGGGCCTGAGTGGGGTTTGCATCCTTACCCTGATTTCCGTCCCACTTTCGTTTGTTATCGCTAGAAGTTCCGGCAGTAGTACTGATCCTTTTGGGCAGCTTGCCCTCCTCCACAGCCTGATTGGTGAGTTTGTGAGCAAGACGGACCACGGGCTGTATGGTATTGAGGTTGGCTGAGGTTACATGGCTCCGGATTTCTGGGACCAAACCTTTGATGTACAATTCGATCCTTCGATACATAGGTCGGGATATGTTTGGGCAAAGTGCAGCATAGTCGTTGGACTGCTTGGTGTAGGTCTCAATCTCTGATCCAACCATCTTGAGCTCATAGTACTCGTTCTCGAGTTTGTGGATGGCATCCCTGTGACAGTACTCCTCTTTGATCATATCCTTGAAATCTTCCCACGCAGTAGCATTAGCAGTTTCCAGGCCAAGCATCTGAATCTGTGCTTTCCACCATGAAAGCGCGTTTCCTTCAAGCGTACCGGTCGTGAACTTAACCCAGTTAGCAGGGGGACACTCGCAGACAACAAAGACAGCTTCAGCCTTTTCAATCCAGTGCAGTAGGCCTATGGCACCCTCAGTGCCGTTGAAAGGGAGAGGTTTTCCATCCATGAAGGTTTTGAAAGTACAAACACGTGGTTGCGCAGGCGCTTGCTGACCTCCAGGGTGAGCTGCGAAAGCAGCAGCCACCGTGTTGAGCAAGTTGGTGAACTGAGCCTGAGTCATGTTAACGTTTCCTCTTCCGCGTCCACTCATTGTCTTCATAACCAGAAAACACAGTATGAGTGTGATGTCGTAATGTAGCGAGAATGAGACTGAAGAGGGATGCACATCTAACTAATTAGGCACACTAGTATGTATAGTAGAGCAGTCAACATAAGATATACAAGCAAGTAAACACAAGTCCGAGCTATGAGGTCTGACATGTTAAGTCTTGCCCTTGGAGTGTAGTGTCGTCACGAGTCATGGGTTATAGTCTGGTTTTTCTCAAAAAGGCTTTCTTTTTAAAACCAAGTTCACTATAACCAATGGCTCTGATACCAATCTGTCACACCCCCAAAATCCACATGCGGAGTAACACCGCTTGGAGGCGTGACTGACCAGGATCCAGCCACCAATTATACTGAGCATTGATTAAAAGTAAAAATGTTCACTAACCACAATAGTTAGTAAGCACCATAGTTCGAAGTTCTTAAAAGTTTAAGTTCAAATAACAGTTTAAGTAAACAGCGGAAGCATAAACCAAATAGTCTCAAAACAAGGTTCATAGTTCAAGATTATTTAAAACCCAACACATGGGCTATACGACCACTACACATCCCCAAGCTGCAAGCTCCTGAGTCACTGGGTACCTGCAAAGCATGCAGTAGGGTATCAACAAAAATGTTGGCGAGTCCACGAGTTGTCCAGTTTAAATTTCCAAAAATTTGTTTCACCAGTTAATTTATCCGTTTATACATGCGATGGGGAGCTACCCCATAAGTAAGCGACTAAACTGTTTTTACAATACCGAATACTTACTTAACCGTACGTTTCCGTAGTGCCCCGTTTGTCAATGTTCTATCATCATTGACGGTTTTCCAGAGTACATTAGTTCAATCCCGTTCCCAGTAACAAGGGTCGGTGTGAGGCTGGTTACACCTAAATAGCGCTATTAACTAATAACCCGTTCGCCTGGTCCCGGCGACTAATCAGTATTCAATGGTAGGGACTTAAGTGATAGAGTTTCGTTTAGTGTTGCTTGTTGCATTACCGTATAAACAATAATTAACTAAGAGTTCCCAGTAACAAGGGAAGAAGAGTAAGTTTGTATCCCTCACAAGGGGATAGTGTTGTTTTTAGCTCCGTTTCCCAAAACCACCAGGAACGCATGCTTTAATAGTTGTGAACTCACCTTGGGTTGCTCGGCAGTTTAGTTTACTTGGTCAAACACGTTGGTCACCACGTCCTAACATGGTTACCAGTATAGGTCAGGTTTGGGTACAAAGAAGTCACGTATATTCCACACGTATCTAACACATAGCAAGTACATCATATGATTATCCAATAAGTCATTGGGCCCGTCTAAAATCCTTAACAGCAACAGTTAACAGTTAACACTTAACACGTAGCCACCTAACAGTAACAAGCATGCACAGTTAATAAACTTGGGCCCAACAACGAAAAACTAACAGCCCAGTCGAGACCAGGTGGTCTCGACTCGAGAGCAGGCGGTCTCGACTCGAGAGCAGGCGGTCTCGAGTCGCAACCGGGAGATCTCGAGTTATCACGTTTTGGTCTCGAGTGATGCTGTCCTGAGTCGCAACCTCAGGGATCTCGAGTCCAGTCTCGAGTCGTAATCAGAAGATCTCGAGTCGAGACCTTGATGGTCTCGAGTCCCTGAAGTCAGTTTTGAGTTGCTTTGGTCGAGGTCTCGAGTCGCAACTACTGTGGTCTCGAGTTGTCATGTGTTGGTTTCGAGTCGCAACCGGGGGTCTCGACTCGCAACCCCGGATACGTGCACAAGAAGTCCTTCTAGAACCTCTGATGTATTAACCAATAAAATTGCAATTTCATGTAATAGTGTACTATCCAATTAAATCATATAAACATGTTTTCTTGTCTGCTTCTTATCAAAACGGATCAAAACATAAGATTTCAAATATTCATAACAACATTCAAACACATATTCATCACATGTTCATCCTTCATAACCTTGCATTTTATGAACAGGAAATCATAACACCTAAACGAGATATCAAGATCATTTTGCAAATGAAACATTTGTTCTATAACCTTTAATCATAATCGGATGATCAGAAACAATCCTAACTATCATTCTTTTATCATTCAAGCTTATCTTAGCAAGACGTTATCATACAATAATTTATAAGAAGCACTTTGTTTCACACAAGTTATTTCAACATTGATAACAAACCTATTGTTTAATGAGCAACATACTTATTCAAACATCCAACTATCAAAACAGTGGTTATGCCTTCATAAATCATCATTTTTGATCAAACAAATACAAGGAACTAACCGGCTAGATGAAAGGGTATGAAGGATTGATGAACCAAGTTCCGAGTGATGATCTCGAGCTAATCCGAGAGCCCTTGGGTTGTCCCCGGTTTGATCCGAGAGAGAAGGAGAGGAAAGGTTGTGTTGTTAGGGTTTAAGGCTTTCTAGAGAGAGAGGGAGAATGAGGATGAAATGAGGGAGAGTGTAAAGGAGAGTGTGTGTGAGGGTTTTAGATTCTTATAAAAGGTGGTGCACCCTAAGTGGGTTCCGGATGGGTTAAAGGAGGGGTGCGGCCCAAACGGCCCAACTGTTTACTCGAGACCGAGTGGTCTCGAGTTGGGTTCGCGGTTTCGGTTCACTTATACGTACATATATATATATATATATTACATACACATAGTTTAACACAAGCATCACATAATACTTCAAGATCATTCGCAATTCTTCATTTAATAGTATATGTACACACAAAGCTAAACAATGAGGTTGCTCGGGAAGACCCGAAGTGTCACATTATCCCCAAGTTTTAAGAACTTTCGTCCCGAAAGTTAAGGCAGTCACTGTCAAGCTAGTGGAAGTGAGAACATTTCAACGGGGTGTCACAATATGGATGCAAAGTGATTGTTAATGAGAAACGTACCGGTGACCACATTAGGGTCCTCACGTGCGTTCTTTGCTCCTATCACAAATGCTCGAGCCTGAGCATTGTTTCCCTTTGGGCAGTCTTTCATGAAATGATCATTGCTTCCACAACTGAAGCATCCTTGGTTTCGCCCAGCTCTATTACCATTCAGGTTACCGTTGCCGTTCCCACCATTGTTTCCATTACCATTACCATTGCGGCCTCCAATACCTTTTCCCCAACAATCCTCGGTACGGTGGCCTGACTTCCCGCAGTTCTCGCATTTCCCAACGCGACAATTTCCCACGTGGTGAAAGTCACAGCGGTTGCATTTGGGCAGAATGCCCTGATACTTCTTAGTTCCTGTATTGCTTGCAGCCGTGAAGGTTTTTGCCTCCATAGGTGGGTTAGTGTAACGCTTCTTGTTGTTCGAACCCTTGTTGTTGCTGCGGGTTGCTTGGTTCAGATTTGAATGCTTTCTCTTCTTGTCACCAGACAACTCAGCATGCGTCTCGGTCTTCTCAGTTGGGTTCAACGATAGTTTCTTCATACGGACCGCATCTTCAGTAAGGCTGACAGCCAGAGTTACAGCCTCAGTGATCGTTGCGGGTTTGGCCGAAGTTACCAAACAACGAAATTCCGGGGCCAATCCCCAGATGTAGCGTTCAATGCGCTTAAACTCAGAGTCACCATGTAGGGAAGCACTCTAGATAAGTCATGGAACCTTCGAGTATAACCAGTGATGTCTGCACCTTCCATGGTCAGATGCCAAAACTCAGTCTCCAACCTCTGGAGTTCAGCACGAGAGCAATACTTCTCTCTCATCTTCTCCTTCAGTTTATCCCAAGACATGCCATAAGCAGCATCATCACCCAGAGTTTGGACTTGCAAGTTCCACCAAGTCAGAGCTTCATCAACAAACAACCCAGTAGCAAAAGTGACTTGATGATCCGCAGTACACTTGCTCATACGGATAGTGGCCTCTGTCTTCTCCGTCCAGCGTACAAACGCCACTGCACCTCCAATGCCGTCGTAGTTCAGCGGTTTGCAATCGAGGAATTGCTTGAAAGTGCAACCTTGAGCTGCGTTTCCTCCAGATGAGTCTCCATTACCATTTTGCCTAGCATTGCTTGGTCCTCCACTGTGTTCGGTACGGTTCGCCTCGTACTGGGCGATAGCTGCGAAGATCCTTTCTTCCAGTAGAGCGTTAAGCTCTTCAGCAGTTCTTGGCAGTGGGGGAGGAGGAGGTTGGTCGCGAGCGTTCACAACCTTTCTGGGTGCCATGTTCTGACAGAACATAACGCAATAGGGTTAAACATCTATTTGATATCGTCTTACGAGACAGTAGTAGTATATATACACAAGCATATACCACATAAGTGACATCAAACAATTATTACTTTAGCATAGTTATTTAGTAGGCTGGGGGAGGGGTGTTCACGTTTGACCCTTTTCTTGCGCTGAGGGAATCTATACGTGACAAGACTTGCTGTGATTTCTGTGCACTGAATTCCCGTAATTATGTATGCATCCATAATTACGTAACTCCTTGCACAGTCCGCACAGTTCGTTTCATCCTCGTATTTCTTCCTCCCGATAGGCCATTGTTTTCAGGTAAAGTCATGTATACTTGTGACATTCTACTACTAGTATATGCATATATCAATTATCACACATAATTGCAAGTAATTCTCAATCACAGATAAGTGCTACTCCAGTGCACCCTAAGTCTCGTAGTGTCTTTTCTTGACTCTTGTAAATAGTTTTAGGTAGTAGATGTCGCGGAAGGTTTAATGCAATGAAAACTTTTTGAAAAATTGTTTTCGTGAAAGGATCCTAGAGATTGTAGTCTAGACTCGAGAAGGAATCCTGGTTCACTACAATCGTAGCTCTGATACCAATCTGTCACACCCCTTTCTAAGGCAGAAGCACGAGGTGTGATCATGAAAGGTTTTCATTGCGTACGATTGGTAAACATACTACATGCTCATAAAAATAACTTCAAACACCATTACATAACAGAAAACATAGTTAAGTGTTTACATCACGAAACAACACATTGTCTGAAAGTTTACAACTTTATTCAACGATAAACATAAACGACATCCAAAAGCATGAGTAAGACCGCGCGCACATCCACTTTTAGTTACCTGAAATACATGTGAGTTTTGGAAAAACGTCAACATAATGTTGGTGTGAATTCATGCAGAGATTGTTTTGAATGTTTAAATACTTGAATGAAAACATGATATGCAACTTGTAGATTATATGAATGTTTGAATGTAACTTGTAAAACGTATCTGTAACTGAGTACTATGAATGTTTGAATGTATCAAGTAGAATGTATCTGTAACTGAATACTATGAATGTTTGAGATCGCTAGTGGTTTGCAAGGCCACTAACATGTGTCACGACATAGGAAGCCACCAAACCTAGGCATTTTTGTCGACTTTGACTGAGACACAGAAGCACTCATTGGTAGAAGTAGGCCAAGAGTGGGGTTGCCTGAAACCCATTAGATCTAACCTTTTGTTCCGCGGTCTGAATGTATACGTTGATTAATGGTGCTTATGGTACCCTATTCGGGACATGATCTAGAATGTTTCACTTGAATGTTTTTATACCCATCATACTATTTGTAAACATTGTAACATTTGTAACATGTATTTCACCCTCGAAGTTTATAAAACCAAAAACAGTTAAAGGAAAAGGGGGAGCATGAACTCACAACTTTGCGTTCCTTGTGTCATAAACTTCACCGGATTTGCTTAATTAACGTCGTGACCTATACGTGTTTTCTTAACGTTAGTCACTAGACTTGTATCGCACAAGTACAGTCACTATCTTTTGTATATGTTTTCTTGTGTTAAAAATAATTTATATTTTTAACTATGTATCTTACTTATATTATTTTCTCAAAAATAAATATAAGTTCCTTGTATTTTGCACCCGAATTATGTATCTTGTATGTTGTATGTGTACTTTTGTGTTTTTACTTCTCAAGAATATTTAGTGTATTTTCAAGTCCTAATACACTATCACGTATAATACATACTACATACACTTAGCACAAAATTTGGTGACCAATAAATACATATATTTTTCCTCAAAAATATACATACTTAATATCAATTTTAATCTTGAAGAAATCATCATTTCTTAACAACAAAAATTAGGGAAACCTTGGTAAATCTTTTTAGATACATTTTTAGGGAATAAGTTTCTCAAAACTTATATTTTTCTAAGTGTCAAAATTCTATAGAAATTTTGACAGAGTTTCCCCTAAAAATGGAGGTTTCCCATGTTTTCAAAACATGTGTTTATTTTCTTTTAAATCATCATCAACAAATCAACAACTTAAGCAACACTTAACAAGTGCCAAAATCATGTAAATCACACTATATCATGAACTTGAAGTTTTTGTAACATCTTGTAGTAACTTACCATGTTATTTAGTAGGTTTACTTACCCTTATAAACATGGTTATTTGTTTGTAAATCACTTTACTAAAAGATTTAGTCATTTACAACTTGTGAAATGATTTTTCTAAAAATACTTCTCTTGTATTTTTCTTGTTTTATAAGTGTTCATACACTTGTTTTTCTGCTAAAAATATTGTAAGTTTGAGTAAAAACCAAGATCTTTTAAAAATCACATTTTAAACTTGGTTCTTTTGGAAAACCACTCATGAATCTTAGATTCACAAGATTACTAGCTTGCTTTGTTTAATATTTTTCAAGAAATCATTCATTCATCAAGTTCATGTCTTAACAAGAAGATGATTATTTCATGTTGTTACATAATCATCTCCTAACTTGCTAGATCATGTGTTTAATCACAATCTAGCAAGTTTCATGTCATGATCAACATCAATATTTCTAGTAATCAACAAGCAAACACTATACTTCCATTAAACAACATCATTTCATCAAAATATCATCATATGCAAAGTTCATGTTCAAGTTTCAAGTTCATGTTCTTTAGTGTTCATAAGATTTTCAACATAATAAGTCTTTTAACCACTAAAAATAGAAGTAAATAAGAGTGTTCAAGGTGCTTACTACTAGCTTAAAGCTAGGGAAGAAAAATGATGAAAATCGAGTGGGTAAAAGCAAACGGTAGAGGTCCTTGACGATCCGCAAGCTCCAAGCTCCGTTAGTGACCTTCTTACACCTCAAGATAACCTTGGAAAGTATGAACTTGGAACGAAAATGGTGGTGGTGTGGGGTTGTGGTTGAGCTGAGAATGGAGGTGGGAGGTAGGAGGAGGATGATGAAGTGTGTAGGTGTGTGTGAAATGGTGAGAACATGGACCCTCTTATAACATATTAATCCTTTGTCTAAAATGTAGGAACGTTATACGACCTGACGAGTCGACCAGAAGAGTGCTCAGACTGAATCAGAGGCGGAATTCATTGATTCAGTCTTTGTTTAGCTTGATTTCACTAATTTGTCTTAGTTTATTGCACTTTATAACAGGTTACAAGCTCTGGAGACGATTTGGCAGGGCTTCGCCGTACCATACAAGACAACACACACACCTACTCTCTAGTTCCGCTCATGTGTGCCTATTTATAGGCCTGATGGGTTCGCTTATATGTACATGACCATATGAGCGGACCTATCATGATGACATATAAGCGGACCTATATGGATGACACATAAGCGGACCTACTATCTTGACATATAAGCGGACCTATCTAACTCATGTGTTTCTTGATTTTCTTTCACTGTACAATCATCCCTAACCTAAGACTCGAACTAAGATGTAGTCGACAGACAACTGCACCAACATAAAAGATCACATGCTTCCTAAGTACAAAACATATCTTTAACAAATCTTTGAGAATGATCATGGAAGATTTATGAAGATTATGTACTCTTGGAGTGGGACCACTCACATGGGCCGTCCACTTTGAGAAGGGGGGGGGGGGGCAAAGTGTAATTTAGATGGTAAGTAGGTTAATTAGTGGGGTGTTAAATGTAAAGTCTAGCGTTTTATGTGTATCTTGCATTATCTAATATGCTAGGGTGTTCGGGGACCATAACTAGTTCAGAAATATTAAAACAATTCTTCTAGTAATATTTTGATATTCTGGGTAATGTCCGGTTGTTCGGTTAGATACCGGTTCATTAAAGTGCTAAATTGCACCGTTTAGTGTCCTTTATGTATCCTTTTGTAACACTTTCAATTCCCAACACTAAGGGAAGTATTCTGGATGATAAATCATGAATTCTGCATAATATTTATGTGTTTAAAAGCTGATTAGAGCTGAATTTAATAAAATTCTGCACTTAAAGTGCGTTTCGGGTGCTTTTTAGTGCTTATTTTAGCTTCCGGAATGTCTATATTTAAACCCTTGCATGTACTCTTGGGTTTTAATGTATTCTTGTCATTGGGCCTACACCTAGGCTCCAATTCTATTGTCTAACTGCTTTTTGCAGAATTGTTGACACAATGTGTCTTACCGGTGAGTTTACTAGTATTTCTGACGCAACGCTCTCGTTAATGCATAAAACAATATTTTGTAATATAAAACGTGCATGAATTCACTTGTATGTCATGTAATCAAACAATGTCAACCTTTTAGCACATAATTGCAGTCATTAAATAATAATTAAAGTGTACGGAAATTACCAGTTTGGTGCCAGTTGTCACATAAATAACGTGGTAATCAGTAGGTATAGTCACAAGGGACTATAACCATGGTTGTAGAAATCGCTAGTCGCTAATCGGTCGGTGAGGTGGGGACTAGCGATTAATCGAGATTAATCGGGGATTAATCGGATATAATCGGGATTAATTGTAATTAATCGAAAATTAATCGAGATTAATCGGTGATTAATCGGGGATTAATCGGTGTCTAGTCGGGATTTTTACAACCATGACTATAACCATCGTGATTACGCTCACGTTATGAAGTTCAACCGAACTTCGTATTGACCATAAACTGGTCAATGCAGAAAGTCAAACTCAGTTTGACTTTTAAGCTAAAAACGCATAAAAGAACGAAAGAGGACTTACAAAAGGTCCAAGAACGGAAGTTTGACCCGATTATTCTCAGGTATGGAGTATTAGAACCCCAACTTAGAGAGCAATCAGATCAAAGGTGTGAGTTTTGGGTGAAACATGGAGGGGTATTTATAGTTTTTTGTGGAACCATTAAGATCGTTCTTCGTAAAACGTGCTTCGATCTCATCCGTACATGTGCGCCCATGGTTTTGCAAAACCATGGGCACTTAAAAATGGCCCCTAAGAAGTTAGAATACCATTTGCAAGTGAGAAATTTAGTTGGAATCAGCTGGAAACAACTGGAACAAGATTCTGTGCAGATCAGCTACTGGTTCGCGCCCCGCGTAAGACCCAAGGAGGGTCTACGCGGCCCGCCTGGGCTGCATAGTTCAGCAAAAACTTTCAGATGTGCCGTTTTGGTCCCTGCAGTTGATTAGGCCTATTTTTGACACGTTTAAAGCCCCTTAAGCCAACTTTAAGGCTCTACAATGATGCCTAAACATAATGTACTTGAAACATGCTCAAAAATAGGCCGGATTTCGGTTCGTTTGGTCGTACGATCGCGATATTCGCTTAATTACGACGAAATACGCACGAACGCGAAAAACGATCCAAATTACGTGACGAATGGATTTTTCTCATGCCAAACACTAAAACAAAATATTTTAATGCTTACATAAATTTTTGGATGTCCGGATGTATTTAGAACGTAAGATATGCGCGAAAATGCAAACTTATGCACTTTTTGACGCTTTTAGTCCCTGAATGACCAATAAGTTTATTTTAGCGCACCGAACCCCTCAAAGCCTATTTCTAAGCTATGTAAAGGATATTTAGGGTGTTTTTAACTTATGATCAAGTTCCGGAATGTCCGTTACAGTACGAATCGACATACTTTCGCAGTTTGTCGAATTTAGTCCCTGTAAGCGAATAGACTTGATTTTGCCATACCAAATCCTTCAAAGCTTATTTCTAAGTTATGTAAAGGTTATTTAAGGTATGTTAGGCATATGTTGATGTTCCGAAGTGTTTTTCGTGTTAAACTGATTACGTTTACGCATCAGTGCGCGTGTAACTTTCCAGAAAGCGATATAGAGTTTGAAATTGAACGAAATTTGATGTGTGCAAAAGACTCACATATTTATACAAATCCCAAGTATGAAATTCAATATTTCATTGATTTGGTATTTGTTTGATAGCCGTGGAGGCACAGGTGTCACAGTCTCCCCTACTTCAGGAAATTTCGTCCCGAAATTTATTTAGAGGAAACTTGTGTGAGCTTGAAACATGAAGTTGAAAAGATCAAACAACACTGGTTAGAGCCCTGAACTTCTAGTAACTTTAAATAACATCATGCTTGCAATGTAAGAGGGACACTTATATACAAGTATATAAAGCGTTGTTGGTGCGTCCACCGTACCTTCATTACGTTGTTCGCGTTTTGTTATTGTTGCCACTATAGGTTCTTACACATGATAAATCTTACTGTGGTTTCCGTGCACTGAACTTCGAAATTATGTATGCATCCATAATTACGTAATTCCTTGCATAGTCACGCAGTGCATCTTATAATGTGTAGGGGAAGAAAATAATGAACGAACTTGTGATGATTGTGACTAGACCACCATAGGGTCCTTTTAATTAAATCAATAAATGATTTAAATAGACTACCAAGGAGTCTGTTCAGCTATATCACCACATGTCATTCTTAACCAGATTCTGAATCAATCTTTTTGACTAGACCACTCAAAGGGTCTCTTTTGAATCATGGAATGGTACTATATAATCCAAGGGTCTTAACTATTTCGTAGAAGCCCATTAAGGATTTAGGGTAGTACCTTTGGATATCCTACCGTGAATCTTTCACGTGGAGATATGAAAGATTCTACGAGGATTTAGATAAAGAAAACAAAACCACCAAAGGAAAACACATAACACATAATCATATAACCACAAAGTTGTTTAACTTGATTTTAAATTTGTTATTATTTTGTTAGTTTGTTTTGTTAATTGTGCACATGAATTTAAAGCACACCAGGTATCCAATTTGTGGATTTCATTTGGCACTTTAAATATTATCAAGAATCTAACTATAAAGATAGGAAGGTCTGAAAATTCGATTTCGATTATAAGGAATCGAAATGTTCGAATTAAGGCATACAAGGAATCCAATGAAGGACTCTGATTTGAATGATAATCATCCACAAGGATCTAATTGTGAAGATAAGAAGATCCTTTATGAATTTTGGAAAAAGCGGGAGGCGTTTCAAAACCTTGCACTAGACGTGCTTATGTCAAAACATGAGGTAAAATGCTTATGAAGTTGAGATGCTAGATATGCCAAGGCGACATATGGAGCAGAGTTTGAAGGTTAAGTCAATGTACGGGGAAAATGTTTTTGAAAACTATGCATGGGGTTCTTTTTGAAATGTGTTTAATGTTTTTGAAACCTTACATAATACTTTTGAAATCATAAAGTAGGTGTATGAGATAAGTATATTTATAAAATGTTTTAAAATTATGCGAGATGAATTTTGAAATTACGTATAAGGTTTTTGAAAACATGAATGATGCTTTTGAAATCGTGCACTTGATATAGTAAGAAAATATACTTGTGTTAATATTGTTTTCAAACTACATAAAATATTTTGAAATCATGAAGGTTGTTTTTGGAAAACATATATTATGTGTGTTGTTTATGAAAACCAGAATGTAATGGTATGGATATGAGATTGAAAAATTACCCTTAGCTATCTAACCAAGGATTTAAAAGCACAGATGTGCAAAAAGCACGATTACTCATAATGTCACTTTATTTTCTGTACTTCGTTTCTTAGAATGAAATGAGTACTTAGAATTTTCGAGGAAATTATGAGCGATCACTTAAAAGGGAGAATCACAAGAGTAGTTTGTAAAGAACATAGTTCCTTGATGTAGGTATCATAGGAAAATGCCATACACACATGTAACTACACTTGTACATCAGAATTGTGAACAACAATTTATTTATAAACAGAACAGATTGTTTCAGGGTTCAAAAGATACAAGAGCAGAAGATTCAAATTATTTCAAGCAACAGCTTCTTCTAATTAGCCAAAATGCTCATCCACGGGTTGGATTTGCATTGACAATCTTTGGGCATTTGTTCCTGAAATGGCTCGTCTCGCCACAGTTGTAGCATGATCCAGGTGGAAAGCGAGCTTGAGCAGGGTTGGCTTGTGGTTGAGTAGCAGCAAGATTTGCAACAGCTTTGTTTTGGATAGCAAAGCGGCACACGTCAATCAAATGTCCCCATCGTCCACAGTGGGTATATTTGAAACATGGTGTTTGATCTGGATGGTGATGTTGCATTGATTGCATAAGGGAGCAGTTCCCTTGTACCGCTTCTTGGCTGGTGGTGCTGCCACTTGGTTAGGTCCTGCCTGCTTTGGGGCAACTGCTGCAGGTTTCTTTGAAGCTTTACGCTTCCTTGATCTTTTCGAAGGCTTGGCTTCTGCTTCTTTCGATGCTTCTTGGGTGGCTTCATTATTGAGACGAGACATGGCGATACCTAAATCCACGGACTTTAGGATTACTTCGCCTATTCGCTGGGCCAATTTGGCAGTCTGCTCGGATATTTGAGTGTCGTTGCTGAGATGAAGAGACATTCTGGAGAAAATGAAAGACATAGGAGGAAACAAGTGAAAGGTTATCGGACAATCAAAACGAAATGGCACTGCATAAAAATAGCGATCATTTGTTTGTTACCTAAGGCAAACAAATGAGACGGTGACTAATCAAAGTAAATGGGTCATATTAATGTATCAATGAAGACATGCTCGCCTATAAGTTAACACTCACCCCAAGAGTTCCCAAGTAAGAGTGACTGGTCCGATACTGCGGATTTGTACGAACACTCTAGCCTTAGACAGAAAACTCAGGGTACAGGCATTCACCCTTCCAGTTTGCACATGTTCATTATAAGACCCAAAATTTGACGAGATTTTGAAAACTTAGAGGCTTCAAAACCTTATAATAAATCATCCTAGAACAGATGATTGGTTTTCAAAGCGGTTTTGAAATTTATGTTCTTGTTATGGTTGTCGCCTAAGGATAGGTGACAGTATTGTTTTAAGATCTAAACATAAGAATCTTGTGTTAGGGTCCTAGGAAGGTTATAGACTAGGTCAAAGCATTACTAATAACCTAATTCCCTATAACCATGAGCTCTGATACCAACTCTTAAGTCACACCCCGACCACGTAAAACAACAAATCGTGGCGGAAACGTCGGGGAGTGTTGTAACAGAATCATTGTTTCATAACACATGGAAATTTGAAATTTTGTTTTATTGAATTTATAAGAGTTACAATGTCTTAACAACAAAGAAATACAATTTAATTAACTAGTCTTGCGTCTTTTAATGTCACTAAGGCCCAAGTCCGCCTAAGTGTATCTTGTTCAATCCTATGCATCATTTCCTGAAAACACATGTGAAAATAGGTACGTCAGCATAAAAATGCCTGTGAGATACATAGGTTTTATTGATTTAGGATTCATGACTTATAAGTTTAAAGAAAATGTTTAACAAAAGTAGTCATGATCCTTGTAAAATGTTTTCTTTTAGAAATCATACAAAAATTGATAAGAAAACAGATGATATAATGTATGGTCAAATAAATAACCAAGTAAAAAAAAGTGAATTTATATAAACTGTGTTGTTTGTAAAACAATGTTTTGTAAAGATATGTTAATTGTGTAAAATGTAATATGTCAAAATTGAAATGGTTTAAATAACGCTACGATATGTAATATAAAAGCACTTATATATAGGAAGTACCAGCGGCGTATCCACCATGCTTTTATCATATTACACACGCCTCGTTACTTAAATCACTTACCAAACAATCCACCAATGTAAAAAAAAGTTTATGTATAGTCAAATGTTTATGTCAAAACCATGTATAATGTCAAATGTAAATCATGTAATGTGTAAACAAATGTTATGTATGGTAAGTGAAATGTGATTACTTAAACCAAAAGTAGAAATGTACAAAACAAAGTATTTTGAGTAAATCAAAAGTTATGCTTTGTAAAATAATGCATGCTTTACTGATACAAACACTTATGCATTAATGTTAAACGTCTACATCCAAGCCTTGAGACTGTAGGATAACCTTAGAGTAAAGGTTATCAAAATGTTTTCGGATTCGGTCATTCCTTCCACCCAAACAAACCTAGGATTTTAGGAGCGGGAGTTGTCAAGTCCTATGGTACCACTACCTACTATCGAGCGGAATGATCGGTGTTAATGAATGTATTAGTTTCGTTAAACAAACCAAATGTTATACCAAATGTAAACATGTTATGTGAAAACAATGTACTAAGTATGCTAAGTTAACATACAAAGCAGAAAAGTCATGTAAATCAATGTGCTAGCATGCTAAGTAAACATACATAGCAAGACAATGTAATGTAAATCAATGTGCTAGCATGCTAAGTAAACATACATAGCAAAACAATGTAATGTAAATCAATGTGCTAGCATGCTAAGTGAACATACATAGCAAAACAACGTAATGTAAATCAATGTGCTAGCATGCTAAGTAAACATACATAGCAAAACAATGTGATGTAAATCAATGTGCTAGCATGCTAAGTAAACATACATAGCAAAACATATATGAAATCATGTACTATATGCGTACTAATGAACATAGCAAGTATATGATACGAAAACATGAAAGCACGAAAGTAACAAGTAGGCACATGTGTTTCACCCCAAAACGTTTGAAAAACAGTAAAAGAGGGGACTATGTACTCACTTGAGGGTGATTAGAAGTCTTGAACAACAACCAAGCAAAGCTAGAGGGATCACGGAATCAAACGGCACCTAATATAGGTAACTATGTAAATAACCGGACCTAAATCGGGAGATTGGATAGAATGAGGTTTCGTAAACCAAATGAGTATAGAAACTCATGCAATATGGTTTAACAAAGCCTACATTCTAAAAGGAAACTTATCCTCAGTGCTTATGACCCATTACGACCCGTTTAGGTAGCTTATGCTACTTTAACGCGTCGTTCGCGTAAAACACGTTCGGACCGCCTAACTAGTCCTATGACAAGTAAAATATGCCTTAACACGTCTAATATTGTTGCCTAATCAGTTTAGATATCAAAAATTATGTTACATATGCTTAAAATGAATTTTGGCGCAAAAGGGCATTTTGGTAATTTACCTAAGGCATATATACTACCTATCATACAACTAACTAAACGAAGTGACCATAAGGTATAACCTCGGAAGGTTATTCTCTATGCAACTATGGTCACCTAATGTGTTTGGTTGGATCCTAATGATCGACCAATTGGGCCGGGTTCGAAAGTATAAGCGATTGTTTAGATCGCTTACCTTACGACCCTATATAAGCACAAATCTAAAAGTGACGAGTTAAACATGTTAAAACATGTTTAACGAGGTTAGAAAACAGGTTTGGTATCAAAACAAACGGTTTTAATACCTAAAAGTAGTTTGGTTACAAAATACGCAAGAATACGCATTTTGGCCGAAACTACGACTCGTCACTACGCCTAAATAACGTGGTAATCAGTAGGTATAGTCACAAGGGACTATAACCATCTTGATTACGCTCACGTTATGAAGTTCAAACGAACTTCGTGTTGAACATAAACTGGTCAATGAGAAAGTCAAACTCAGTTTGACTTTTAAGCTAAAAACGCATAAAAGAACGAAAGAGGACTTACAAAAGGTCCAAGAACGGAAGTTTGACCCGATTATTCTCAGATATGGAGTATTAGAACCCCAACTTAGAGAGCAATCAGATCAAAGCTGTGAGTTTTGGGTGAAACATGGAGGGGTATTTATAGTTTTTGTGGAACCGTTAAGATCGTTCTTCGTAAAACGTGCTTCGATCTCATCCGTACATGTGCACCCTTGGTTTTGCAAAACCATGGGCACTTAAAAATGGCCCCTAAGAAGTTAGAATACCATTTGCAAGTGAGAAATTTAGTTGGACTCAGCTGGAAACAGCTGGAACAAGATTCTATGCAGATCTGCTGCTGGTTCGCGCCCCGCGTAAGACCCAAGGAGGGTCTACGCGGCCCGCCTGGGCTGCATAGTTCAGCAAAAACTTTCAGATGTTGCTGTTTTGGTCCCTGCAGTTGATTAGGCCTATTTTTGACACGTTTAAAGCCTGTTAAGCCAACTTTAAGGCTCTAAAATGATGCCTAAACATAATGGACTTGAAACATGCTCAAAAATATGCCGGATGTCGGTTCATTTGGTCGTACGATCGCGATATTCGCTTAATTACGACGAAATACGCACGAACGCGAAAAACGATCCAAATTACGCGACGAATGGATTTTTCTCATGCCAAACACTAAAACAAAATATTTTAATGCTTACATAAATTTTTGGATGTCCGGATGTATTCATTACGTAAGATATGCGCGAAAATGCAAACTTATGCAGTTTTTGACGCTTTTAGTCCCTGAATGACCAATAAGTTTATTTTAGCGCACCGAACCCCTCAAAGCCTATTTCTAAGCTATGTAAAGGATATTTAGGGTGTGTTTAACTTGTGATCAAGTTCTGGAATGTCTGTTACAGTACAAATCGACCTACTTTCGTAGTTTGTCGAATTTAGTCCCTTTAAGCGAATAAACTTGATTTTGCCATACCAAAGCCTTCAAAGCTTATTTCTAAGTTATGTAAAGGTTATTTAAGGTATGTTAGGCATATGTTGATGTTCCGGAGTGTTTTTCGTGTTAAACTGATTACGTTTACGCATCAGTGCGCGTATAACTTTCCAGAAAGCGATATAGAGTTTGAAATTGAACGAAATTTGATGTGTGCAAAAGACTCACATATTTATACAAATCCCAAGTATGAAATTCAATATTTCATTGATTTGGTATTTGTTTGATAGCCGTGGAGGCACAGGTGTCACATCTGGACAATCTCCTTATCGTTGGAGAAACATTGGCATGGGCAAAAAAATCGAAGACTAAGCTTCTCATTTTTAAAGTCGATTTCGAAAAGGCCTACGATTCTCTAAATTGGAAATTCGTTTTTAGAATGATGGAGAAAATGTCGTTCCCCGAAAAATGGATTTTATGGATCAAAGGGTGTCTCGAATCAGGAATGGGGTCGGTTCTTGTGAACGGATCGCCTACTAAAGAGTTCAAGTACAAAAGAGGTTTAAGATAGGGCGACTCACTTTCTCCTTTTTTATTCATTATCGCTTCTGAAATAATCAGTTTGTTCATGAATCAGGCTAGCAAGTTGGGTCTCTTTCAAGGGTGTCAACTCCCTAATGGTGGCCCAAACATTACCCACCTGAGCTATGCAGACGACGTTCTTTTTATAGGGCTCTTGTCAGAAGAGAACGCTGTTGTTTTAAATCGGTTGTTAAGATGGCTCAACCTGGTCTCCGGTCTCAAAGTAAACAGGGTAAAAAACAAGGTTTATGGTATTGGCGTCAACACCGAAGAAGTATCCCGTATTGTGAAGTTGATGAATTGTGGGGTTGGATCTTTCCCGTTCATGTATCTTGGGATCCCAATTGGTGTAAATATGAAGAGAGCGAAATTCTGGCAACCGATTATTAATAGATTTGCCTCTAAACTTTCAAAGTGGAAAGCTAGATACTTATCTTTTGCTGGCCGTGTGACTTTGGCTAAAAGTGTTCTCGGTAGCCTACCTGCTTACTTTCTTTCTCTATTTGCGGCTCCTAAATGCATCATTAAGAAACTATAGAAGATCAGAAGAGAATTTATTTGGGGAAAGACTACCTCTGGTCATAAACTTAGATGGATTCGATGGAAGTTTATGCTTAAATCCAGGAAAGCGGGCGGTATAGGTATCGGGGATATTCAAGGATATAATCAAGCTATGATAATTAAGTGGTGGTGGAGGCTTAAAGACAATCCAGATCATCTTTGGGCTAGAGTTATTAACGCTATTCATGGAGGTAATAGTTCTTCGCTGAACACTAATGCTTTTCCTTTGAAAAAATCGATCACTGGTATGTGGAAGGATATCGGATCGATCGAGGTGGAGATGTCAAAAATTGGTATTAATATTAAAGACAACCTGGTTAAAGCCGACACGAGGTGGTAATGGCGTAATGATCCTAATGGTTCATTCTTGGTGAAACAAGTGAGGTCCGATATCGAGAGGGCTGTGTTGGACGAGGAGCCTGCCGATTTTGTGTACAGATGGAACAGATGGGCCATCCCGAAAGCAAATTATCTCCTATGGAGAGCGTACTTGGGTAAAATTGCTTCTAAAATGGGCTTAGCTAGAAGGGGTATTCCGATTGGTGACACTTCTTGTCCGCAATGTGGTATTCAAGATGAAAATCTGGATCATATTTTCGTGAATTGTTTATGGGCGCGAAGTATTTGGTGGAGCGTTTTGGTGTGGATTCGGATACCTTTTTTAGACAGGAACAACCTGAAAGATCTTATGCTTGAAATTTTGAAGAGCCCGGGTGATAAAAGTTGGAAAAAAGTTGTTCACACGGTGGTGATTGCTACAGTGTGGAGAATTTGGTGGGCGAGAAACCAAAAGGCCTTTGAAAACATTTTCATTCCGGTTAGCAAGACGGTGGAGCAAATTAAAGGGGATGCCTTCCAGTGGATTTGTAACCGATCAAATCTCAATTCGCCTACATGGGAAAACTGGTTGGATTTTAATATTCTAGTTTTGAGGTAGTTTGTTTGTTTTTGGTCTTTGTTGTTTTCGGTTTTCATTTTGTATTTCAGCCTCTGGCTGGCTCTTTATATATATATATATATATATATATATATAAAGTGAGTTTGTTGTTCAAAAAAAAAAAATTGGCTTGTTGATATTGTGAGAAAAGTTACTCTCAAGACACTTAAATCGTAATAAGTGTACACGAATTTTAAAGGCATGGGTGTTAAAGGAAAATCTAATATTCTTGATTGATAAACCCGCTTCCATCACGATCTTTAAACGGATATAACTTTTTTCATTTGATAATATTTTTAAAAAACAATTACACGTATTAACGATCATTTCATTCTGAGTTAACTGCCATTTACGTCCTTGTGGTTTGTCCACTTATGTCATTTTAGGCCAAATTTTATAATTGTACCATTTTCCTCCCTATCATTCTCGAAACGTGCCATTTCAGTCCAAAAAATTAACCCCAGTTAAAAATTTCTGTTTAATGAAGGGCAAAATTCTCATTTCCTATTTTCTTTTACTTTCACTTATTTATTTATTTATTTATTTATTTATATGTTAAACTCTGGGACCCATGTTTGTTTATATATTAAATATATAAAATAATTATATATGTATAACACTCATAACCGTTAACTACCACTCTCGCTGAAATGAGCACCTCCGGCTACCAAAGAGCACTACCACCACCACATTAGTGTATCTTTTTTTAAGTTTCATATGAAATAAGCTTACGTGGAAGGGCTGCCAACTCTTGTTCGACTTCCGATATCACAATTAGATGCCAACGGGCTAAGCTGGCTCGAGTCAGATCATCACTATCATTACAACATTCACTAGAAACAAAAGCGGAAGTGGTTGAGCCTGAGGACTTTCTTGAAAACTTTGACATCTAGCCACAAGTTTGGATTATTTGGAAGGTGACACGGTCCACACAGAACCAGACCCAATCTCTGAAACTATGTCACTGCAGCCTCTCCTTGAACCACCAGATTCTGTTGGTTGACTTTTTATGAGAAAGGATTCTAATTGTTCTAATTGTGTCAATAATACCCTCCTTGCTTGTCTTATTCTTTGCTTCTTTTGATGACGACTTACCCTGTCATGAACGCATATTTTCTGATACTTCACAAAAGAAATGGAACCTAATGAAACAGTGGTTAACCGGGGAGGTTAATTCACTAGTCTCGTCAAGTAGGGTTAATCCCTTCTTTTCGAGGTCGATGGCCGGACCGTCCACTAACCTGTCTCCTGCACAAGGAAACATACCGTGACTCATAACAAGGAGGATGGGGTGGGGGGTGCTCCTTGTTACCACTCTCCGGCGTGAGAATCAGTATTTGCTTGGGAGCAAAGTATGTGTTTGAGTAGTAAGTGAGAGAGAGCAGATTAGCTTTACCTCAAACCTGGTCCGGGATGGGTATTTATAGCCGAAGAGTGAAGGGGGGTAATTGAGTGGCTAGACTGACAACGCGCAGCCCTTTGCAGGTGTATCAGAAGCGCCGGTCACGAAAGTGTTGAACGCTTCCTGGGGCTGTCAGTCCGTGTGCCAGCTTTGCATACATGTGGGCTGGACAGGTGACTGCTATCAGTGCCACTTGCTGGTTTGGACACTTAAGTCAAAGTGTCAGTCCCACTTGCATCGACGATAGGATGCGGTGCCGAGCCGCATCGCTATGTGCGATAACCGCGGTTGTGACCACATCCCTTGTTGTGACGAAAACAGTCGTTTTCATACATAAGGTAAGTCTTCTCATCACTTGGTTGATTAGAACAGCCAATTGGGTTCGCGCGTGCCCGCACGAACACAGATAGATCCTTATCGATGGGGGTATTTGCTGACTCCAGGATCCGGCGAGTTTGACGGAGCTTCGGTCCTGAAATGACGTGTTTGGTTCGTTTATTATGACTAAGAAAGGAATGGAAACAGAATACGACACCGAGCAGTCACTTATAATCTGGTCTCTATTGATTATTCAACGTTTACAGCACCACGAGACCAGTTGGACAGCATTTCCCTTCTAGGAACCAAAAGCTTGTCCAAATGGGAACCCCAAGTCCCTATTCATAGACATCACCTACACTATCTGTCCATCCGATCGGATTGCCATCCAACCGGATGGTCATCCGTCCGGATGGAACTTGACATTTACAAAACCTGTCCAACTTCTCTATTCTATACAATATTCAACACACGCACTCCAGGATCCGGCGAGTTTGACGGAGCTTCGGTCCCGAAACAACGTGTTCGGTTCGTTTATTACGACTAAGAAAGGAGTAGAAACATAATACGACACCGAGCAGTCACTTATAATCTGGTCTCTATTGATTATTCAACGTTTACAGCACCATGAGACCAGTTGAACAGCATTTCCCCTCTGGGAACCAAAAGCTTGTCCAAATGGGAACCCCAAGTCCCTATTTATAGACATCACCTACACTATGTGTCCATCCGATCGGATTGCCATCTGATCGGATTGCCATCTGACCGGATGGCCATCCGTCCGGATGGACCTTGACATTTACAAAACCTATCCAACTTCTCTATTCTATACAATATTCAACACACGCTCTATCTAACTATTCGCAGTGGCAGACGTACAAAATATGCACCAACAGATTCCCCCTTGGCTGTCACTGTCGAATCATCTTTAAACTTTGAGAACCTTGAGCCGTGTTTGAATATTCTGTAATCTTCAACTTTTCTGCAACTTCAATCAGGTATCTTGAAATCTGACTATCCAAATTCCCCCTCGATTGATTATTCGGGTTTGCTTTTGCCAAAGTAAAGCACGAATTCCCCCTGGAATGAGTCTTCAGGTCTTTTGCACAGTTCACGACTCTCCTCTGATTTGCTAAACTGCAACCTTCACGAGCTATTACCAACTTGAAACTAATCAATGCAGCATCCTCTGTTTCAACTTTAACCACATCCGAGTTCAGTTTTTGATATCACAAGTTAACTTCAAATACCCCACTGGTTAACTTCAAATCCGTGATTCCCCCTGAAGATCTGATATCCTGTTTACCGTGATCAACAATAACGCACCGTAAGAATAACAGATCCGTGTAAACGGTATTCTCCACAATCAGCAAGTCTTCATCGGAAAAACAAATCATCTGGTAATGCAATCCAATCTCCAAAGCATTCGTCCACAATTAGATTCATCTCCTCGGATAATCTAGATCTTAGAAGCTTTTATCCACGATCACTCTCAGATCTCCGATGCTCTCGTCCACGATCAGATATCAACACCACGGATCATCTTGATCTCAGAATCTTGCACTAACGATCAGATTCACAAGATTCACCTTCCCCCTTGACAATCTGAAGTCGAAACTACTCGAAAACAGTTGCAGTGTCACGAATTACAAAAATGCCAGAATTTCAACATATGACTTTGAAATTTTATTCCCCCTCATTTTTGCAAATTCTGACGTCTCTATCACTGAATTCCCCCTCAAACTGAATTCAGTTTTCAATTCTCTTCTCCGAAAAACTTGACCAGACTAGAATATCACAATATTCGCCACAATTGTCAATTTTTCGTCTTTGCGGATTTTTCGTTTTGGCCCACAAATAGTCAGATACCCTGAAAGATAAACTTTCTGCACCAGTATCATGACTACCCCACTAACTTTCACAATCCGTGATCGCATCATCGAATCTTTTCACTGAAGCCCCCGACGGTGTCTCCGAACAACCCAGCTTGGTCGTTAAAAACCCCGAAAAAAATTATCAATCACCAAATTTTTTCTGGAGACTCTTCTCGTCTTTGAGATCAAAAACTACCTTTTTTTAGGCATTTGATCATCTGGTCGAATGGCATGTGACGGATGGTCATCCGATCGGATTGTCATTCGATCGAAGAGCAAAATGAACAAGATGGTATGATGGATCGGATGGTTATCCGATTGGATTGCCATCTGATCGGATTGACAAAAGAAACAAACAAGTGTTTGTGGATCAGATGGTCATCCGATCGGATTGCCATCCGATCGGATTGTCATTCGTTGAAAACCAACTAATCATATAAACACCCAATAGTGACATGGATCGGATGGTCGTCCGATCGGATTGCCATCCGATTGAAAGCATATAAACCTTCAATAATCCTTCAAGCAAGATGGTGATATGGATCAGATGGTCGTCCGATCGGATGGTCATCCGATCGGATTGCCATCCGATTGGATATGTTCTAATGATCGGAGTGTCGCGCTCCGGTCAAAGATAATATTTATAAGCCCAAATTACCCTTAACAGATAGTTAGTGGTAGCAAGGGGTCGAACCACGAAGAGTATGTGGTTCGTGTATGGATTCGATTGAATTAAAACAACTGTCACAGTTTATGAAGCTTGCCAGATATTTTTGTATTTTTGTTTAATTGAAAGATGTGAATTTAACTAATGAAATTGGTTCAATTGATTAACAACTACTAATTAACGAATGCAAGAAAGATTAATTACTAAATAATAATAAGAAAAAGGGATCACACCCGGTTTCGGTAATTGCCAACCTAGGGTTTCTACAAGTTTTTAGATCCAACTCAATTGCATACGATTAGCGGATTTAGTGTACCGTGACTTAGGTGCCAATAACTATCAACGTTTCGAAAAATGGACAAGAATGCACTTTGTAATCAACACAAGTAAAACCTAACCCCGACAATGCATAACTACACATAACCATTTTGTAAAGTCATAACTTTTAACATTGTTCGACAATTTACAAATACGAAACAAATGTAAACTATTGTCAATGGTTTCAAAAATCAAACACAATTTGTCACAAAGTTGAAGCAAAAAACAATTTGAAACCCTAAATTTAACAACTACCTACACCGGAGTGAAACCAAGGTGATTAGCCGCTCATGGTTGAAGAAGCTTGAACACCGGATGCTTGGAACTTGAATGGATTCATCTCGAAGCTTGAGCAATGGAGAATTGATGGATGTTGAGGGTTTGGGTGATAAATGATGGTAATGGAATGAGGTATGGAGAGTTAGGGTTTAGGATGAATTGGGGATTGTATATGATGATGATGATGTTCTTGGTTCGGGTGATGTTGTAGATGGTAGATGGATTTGAGATGGAATAGAGATGAATCGGGATGAATGGTAGGTGATAGTAATGGAATATGGCTCCAAGAATCAAGTTTTAAAACTCACAATAGTGTAACTTACGAGTTTAATGCCTCTCCCACCAATAGAAAATTGATTTTTAGCTAACAAGACCCAAAATTCGCGTCGCAGAGAAATATTGCCCGTCGCCGACGGGCCTATACCCGTCGCAGACGGGTTCGCCTGATGTCCTTTTCTGCCGACGCTCTAATTGACTGGATAAGGCCTCTTCTGGCCGACGAGTGTTTCTAGAAGGCGTCCCCGACGGTTTGGGACCCGTCGGCGACGGGCCCTCCAAATTTCATTCCTTAATTTTCCATTTTGGCTCCCGTGTGATCCGTAATGCGTTCCGTGCTCCGGTTTTCGACCCGGTGACTCGTAAAGCTCCCGAAAAGCTCTTTAAACTTCATCAAACCTATGAAACACATTTTGATTAAAAGTAGGCTATCCGAAATTAAAACTTATGTAAAAACATCGAGTTATGCAATAACAAACACCGGTTTCCAACCACGTATCACATCCCCACACTTGTCTTTTGCTTGCCCTCAAGCAAATATGTTTTTCACTTTCACATGGGCCGAAAAACGAATACACTTCCCATTCCCGAGACAAAGGTTAAGGTCTATTGTCATACAAAAGTTCAAGCCTTTTACAATTTACAACATATTTAACGGTAAAGTGAGCATTCACATATATAATGGTTATCCAAGATTAACCCGCCCGTAAAACTAACAATTCATACACATCCCTCACAATGTTCTCTCCACTCGGCTTATAATTTGGCTAATGTGTATAATGTATTAGCACTTCAAAGAATAATCGCTCAAAACCGATTAGAACACGTACCCGCATAGGCTTGCAACTCAATCATTCTCTACCACCGATCACGAATACTAAGCACAAGTCATAAGGTAGGGAATGGAATATTTTAAAGTGGCTAAGGTGATGAAATTCGATTTTTATTACAAAAGACTACTCTAAACAAAACTAAACTATAAGCATTAACTATAAGGCAATGATTTTCACCTTTTATTCAATAACTAGAAACACATATTTTTTGTTCTTTTCTCAATGATTTTCTATTCTTTTTCGTAAATTTTCTGATTTTTCTCTTTTTTTTTACAAATGAATCACAACTATACAAACTTAAGCTCCTATAATCGAATTTTCATCACACAGGTTTAAAAAGAAAAGGCTTATGGTTATGGGCTAAGTAGGTTGTCAAACGAAAGGTTTAGGCTCAAATTGGGCGACCAGGGGACTTGTTTGGGTAATGATAGATAAATGGTTTAAAAGGAAAAGGTTTACCCAATGCCTTAATCATTCTCGTGCTTGTATTCGGTCTATGGTTTTGAACGTATCAAAAGTTGCAAGTTCTACAATACGTGACTAATAGTCCACTCAAACAAGGAAACATGTATATGTAAATCTATGATATAAAAGTGACTCAAAACCTCACGTATAAGGGTATGGTATGTGATATGCATAAAATGCTAGTTCCTTAGGCGAATTATTCCCAAATAACCACCCGCTAAATACCCGTCATGCTATTAATTTGAACTTGACTATGACAAAAGACCAAATAGGTTGTGCCATCCCTCGTTGACTTGGTTACTTGTGCTTTTAAGACCGCTTTTGAAACAAGAAATTTTTGAAATCTTTTTTGAAATTTTCCCCCATCCCCACACTTGAGGTAAACATTGTCCTCAATGTGTAGTGTTTAAATGAATGGGTCAAAGTCGAAAACTTTTACTACTCCCCCATTCCCACACATGAGGTAAACATTGTCCTCAATGTGTAAGAACTAGAGTTTTAAAACGCACAAGGGATGTGACACGACTAACCTCCCCAATTTCACCACGGAAAAATAAAATACAAAATACAATCCACTTATTACTAAACTAAGAATCAAGGTAAAAAGGAAACGCATGCACCTGATTTTTTTTGTCGCTTGATGCTCATATCTTCTTCTTCTCTTCATAAAAACGATTGTCCCGCGAACATGTTGTACCTACAAATTCTAACCCTTGTGTAGAAGCATGCTTCTCACAACCATTGAAATTTGTTAGCTACTTAGTTCTACCATTTTTATGAAAGTGTTACCAAGTTATGCATTAATTTACCTTGATTTATGTGGAAAAATAAGTTACAACAATAACAAACCTAACTCACTTTCGTAGGAATCACGGTTGCATTTAGCTTATGCAACAAGCCCTTTTAAACCCCCCAATAGCTTGGGAGGACGAGAGGTCTCATGAGGGTTATATAGGGAACACAACCACAACGTTCATTTAAGTAGGCAAAAATAATAAAAACGAAAAAGAAATAAAGAAACGAAAGTATACAACAACAACAACAACAGAACACATACCTTGCCTTCACCGCTGATATCTCTTGTTGGGATCAACTGGCGGGTTTGGCTGGTATGGAGAACCAGTGAGGGCTTCAAACATCTCCTTATAGTTATCAAGTGGGCTCGGCTCTCCTTGAGGTGATGGCTGATAGGGTATCGGAATGAAGCTGGAGCCTACGGCCTCGGGCCAGTGAGGAGATGGGTCGGATGGGCCTCGTGGAACGGGGAGATTGGAATAGTCGGTCCACCCTGAGTGCTCGACATAAGGAAGGCCGGCATCATAGTCTCTTCTATATCTCTCCTGATCGTGGAGGATTTTGCCATTATTAATAGCCGTTTCCTGTGAGACATATAAGGCACTCCAACGGTGGTCCTCCACTGTGTTTCGGTCATGCCGCGCTTTTTCCTCCCTTTCTTCCCATGCCCGTCTTTGGGCCATATTTTCTTCCTGCAATTGTATCAAGCGTTCCATGTGAGATCTTTGAAGCGCTTGTTTCAATTATTGCTCTTCCATATATTTCTCCATCCTCTCACGATAGGATGCTTGGGAGGCCCACTGTTCTTGCAAGTAGGTCCCGTGCATCTCTTCCCAGTTCTCTCTCCTCCTATTATATTCTCTGCCCTCGCCTATACATGCCGAGACATTATCATAAACCGCTTGTTGCCCGCGGTTAAAATTTTTGTACGTCGGCCCCTGTCTTTGCTTCACAAAACCTGCCACATCTGCATTAATCTCCCTGTGTGGCCTCATGTACCTATGTTTTGGTCCCCGTGGACCGGAAGGCTCAGTCTCGTCTTCTTCATCAATCATCTCCTCATCTCCCCCAGCTCCTTGCTATGCATCTAGATTAACAAAGTCATATCTGTGACCCAATTTGTCGGTCACCACATATTTGTTTCCCGACAGATTCACATCTATTTTCCAATTTTTCTTCATTGATGCTATGTTGAATTCTTCCAGAGGTTTGGATACCCAAAGTGATTCCGGAGGCAAACAATTCTGTTGGACGATCATAGCACAGATGAGGCGTGCATATGGAATAAAACGCCTTTGAAATGCCTCCCGGGTGATCCATGTATTCATCATGACGATATGTCTCCATGACAAAGTAGGGGTCCCGTACAACAAAGAATGGACAACCCTGCAATCGCTTGCTCTCACTCCTCCTCTATCACCAAATCTCACCATCACATTCTCTAGGGAAATTCCTTGAAGAATTTTCCCCTCAATCGTCATTTGAGTTCTTTTAGCCTCTCCCCCATCATTGTATGGTAAAATAACCGCTGTCATCTGCTCCAGATCACCATCGTTCATATGATTATCCAAAAATTGTTCAATGGTTGGATAGTCATATGCTTGCACCCCCCAAAGAATCAAAGCGCGCGATGCAATTAATCGTTTCGAAGGACATCGTCATTGCCCCTCTGCTTATCTTACCAACCAATTTCCACTGAGCGGGAGGACCATCCTTATTCATGAACCTCAATGTCGACAACCATTCGCACACCTCCGCCAAATACACCCGCGAAGTGTTGTCTTCACACCAATCAAGCACTCTCCCCCATCCTTGATGCTCAAACATTTGCACAATTCCAATTTGTCTAAACTCTTCCACATTCACAACCCTTTCACATATAATCCTTTCCGGTACCGAAGTGTTCACACCATTGACCATCTTCCACTTCCACAGTTTGGCTTCCAACTTTCTATCCTGGTAAGCCGATAGAGGTTTGTTTTTCTCCTCATCCTATACTTGAGCGCTTCTACTATCCCTGAATTTTTCCCATGCCCAATATTGCCTATAGAGTCTCGCATCACCCTCTTCTACGGAGCTTAGTTGCTCCCACTTCTTCGGTATTAAACCGGAAGAAGATCCCACTCCCGACGATGAGCCTTGCCCTGTAGTTTTCAGCTTTTTTCTACCTCCAGCCATAACTACAAGCACAAAACAAACAACGCATCAATATAAACCCAACCTTTAATAACTTTCAAACTTTGAACATGATGTGTGATGTTGAAGTTTTAATTAACAAGTGAATGCAAAATCGCCTTTTTAAACTTCCCAAGTCGCTCATTTTACCATATACCTATCAATTTTTCTTGTTAACTTGTAATTTCTTATAGGTTCAACAAAGCTCAACAACACCTTCATGTTCAATCATGTACATAACAAGTGTAATCACTTCACTATGGTTATAACATGCTCAAATTCTACCCAAAACAACTAATTATACTTAAACTCATGCAAGAACAATATACATTGTTTAAACAACCTACTCTTAAACTAAAAAGTCTAAAATTTCGGAAGAAAAACACTAAATATATGATAATCGCGCATAAATTTAAGAGAAATCCATACCTTTGATGTTGTAAACAAGAAGAACTAAGAAAAAGATGTAAAGCAAGCAACTTAATGAACACCCCTTCAAAAACCCGAAATTACACACTCAGAAATCTTGCAAACTAACAAGAATTGATGAAGACCGTGATAGGGTTTTTGTTCCTCTCGAAAAATCACACAAGATGGACCCAAAAATCAGGTGATTTGGTTTAGAATTGAAGAAGTTATGAAAGCTTGAAGATCTAGGGTTCTTAGTGGGTTATGGATAAGATGAAGTTGCAAGAGAGAGAAAGTAACGTATGGATGTGATGAATGCAAAATCTTGGGTGTGTTAAAATGTTTATGGATCAGATATGTGACCCTTGGTTTGAGTTTGGGGTTTAATTTGGGTAGCAAGTTAGTTTAATAGAGGAAAATAGACCCTTGGTTCGAGTTTTAGCGTCCAAAAACAAGCTGGTGCCGGCCAGGTTTAGAAGACCCATCGTCGACGGCCCTCGGTTTGAACAAATATGGCCGACGGCCTAGTTGATTGGTTACGAGGAAAACGTGTCGACGGGCATTTGGGGAGCCCGTCCCCGACGGCTACACCCTAGTCGCCGACGGGTAGCCCATTTTCAATTTTTTTTTTTACAAAAATAGGAGGAATTTTAAGGGTTTTTTATAAAGGAAATATATACGTTAAAAATTCCTAAAAATTATTAAAAATCTTTTTGTGAATTTTTATAAGTTAAAATTTTAAAATACAACAACCGTTAACGGCCCTACCACCCCCCCAAAAAGTCGTGTATTGTCCTCAATGCACATAACAAAGTCTAAAAACATGCCTTACGTCTTCAAGACTCTTTCGGAATATCCAGACTTCACACAATCAAACGGGGTTAGTATGAAACGAAAACGATTATATCCAAAGCACTCAAACAATTAAAAATTATACATAACTCTACACAAAATGTTACCGGTCCTTGTTAGTTGACCTCGTAAATCGGTGTGCTTACCACAAAGCTCACCAATTCCTTGTTTTCGTCCACTTTTTCGTTACCGTCGAGGAACGGTTTTAGCTGGTGACCATTAATCGTTTGTCGTGACCCATCCTTCGGGTCCTCAATGGTAACATCACCCAATTGTCCCACCCGGGTGATCACATAGGGTCCCATCCATTTGCTTCGGAGCTTTCCGGGAAAGAATTTGAGCTTCGAATTCTAGAGCCACACCTTTTGCCCTATCTCGAACTCTTTCTTCCTCAATTTGGCATCATGCACCTTCTTCATTCCATCCTTATACTTGGACGCGCATTCATATGCCATTTCCCTTAGCACCTCCAACTCGCAAAGCTTAAGTTTCCGTTCCTTACCTGCATCATCATAGTGAACATTCACTTCTTTAATAGCCCATAATGATTTATGCACAAGTTCAACCGGCAAATGACAATTTTTACCGTAAACCAACCGGTAAGGTGTAGTGCCAATGGGTGTCTTATGTGCTGTACGGTAGTCCCATAAAGCATCGTTCAACTTAATTGACCAATCCTTACGGTCCGCCTGCACGGTCTTTTGCAAAATCTCTTTGATTTGCCTATTTGACACCTCAACTTGCCCGCTTGTTTGCGGGTGATAGGGGGTAACAAGTCTATGGTCAACACCAAACCGTTTTAAAAGTTTTCCAAACCGAAAGTTTTTAAAGTGAGATCCTCCGTCACTTATGATGACACGAGGAATCCCAAACCTTGAGAAAATATTGGTTTGAACAAAGTTACAAACTACGGAATGGTCGTTTGTCTTGGTGGCTATTGCCTCGACCCACTTCGACACGTAATCAACGGCCACCAATATATACAAATTTCCATAAGAGTTGGGGAATGGGCCCATGAAATCAATACCCCATACATCGAAAATGTCGACTACAAGGATTGGTTGCATGGGCATCTTATCCCTTTTTGAAATACCCCCTAGTTTTTGACACTCTATACAATTCTTGGAAAACTTATTTGCATCTTTAAAAATGGTTGGCCAATAAAGACCACTATTCAACACTTTATGACCCGTTTTGTGGCCACTAAAATGGCCACCACATGCAAACGAATGTAGATGTTGCAACACGCTTGGAATTTCCTCGTTATCTATGCATCTTCTAATCACTTGATCCGCACACTCTTTCCACAAGTGCGGTTCTTCCAACCGGTAATACTTGATTTGAGACATGAAATGTTGCCTCTTCCGTCTATCCCAATGTGTCGGTAAGTCACCTGTAACAAGATAATTCACAATGTTAGCATACCATGGTAACTTATCTAATTTCATAATGTGCTCATCGGGAAACGATTCATTGATCTCTAAAGCTTTATGATCCTCCTCGACCATCAATCGGGACAAATGGTCTGCTACCACATTCTCGGTACCCTTTTTGTCCCGTATCTCCAAATCAAACTCTTGGAGAAACAATACCCATTGGACCAATCTCGGTTTAGCATCTTTCTTCTCCATGAGGTACCTAAAAGCAGTGTGATCAGAATAAATAATCACTTTACTACCCCAAATGTATGACCGGAATTTATCCAATGCATATACCACCGCGAGTAGCTCTTTTTCGGTGGTGGTGTAATTCAATTGTGCATCCGAAAGAGTATTACTCGCGTAGTATATGGCAACGGGTTTCTTGTCAACCCGTTGTCCCAACACGGCCCCCACCGCATAATCACTTGCATCGCACATAATTTCAAAGGGTAAAGATCAATTTGGCGATTGCAAGATTGGGACGTCAACTAATTTTTCTTTTAACTTGTTAAATGCGTTTTGACAATTTTCATTAAAATCAAACGGTTGATCTTTTAACAATAAGTTACATAAAGGCTTGGTTGTATCACTAAAACCCTTAATAAACCGTCGATAAAAACCTGCATGACCTAAGAATGACCTAACACCTTTAACACTCGTGGGATACGGCAAAGTAGATATAACTTGTACCTTTGCACGATCAACCGCTATCCCACGACTCGACACCATGTGTTACAACACGATTCCCTCTTGAACCATAAAATGGCTCTTTTCCCAACTCCAGACCAAGCTAGTTTCGACACACCTTTTTAATACTTTGTCTAGTTGGTCCAAACAAGTCTTAAATAATGACCCAAAAATTGAGAAATCATCCATGAAGATTTCCAAAGACTTCCCCACCATATCTGAAAAGATACTCATCATACACCTTTGGAAGGTGGCGGGGGCGTTACATAATCCAAACGGCATTCGCCTAAATGCGAAGGTGCTGTAGGGGCAAGTAAACGTGGTCTTTGATTGATCTTCTGGATGGATGGCAATTTGGTTATAACCAGAATAGCCATCTAAGAAGCAATAAAATTGTCGCCCCGACAATTTCTCAACAATTTGATCAATGAACGGTAAAGGAAAATGATCTTTGGAAGTTGCGGTATTCAACTTCCTATAATCAATACAAATTTGCCACCTGGTTACCGGCCGAGTGGCTACCTCTTCACCTACGTCATTTTTGATGACTTGTATACCCGCTTTCTTTGGAACCGTCTGCGTTGGGCGCACCCATTGGCTATCCGAGATCGGATAAATGATACCCGCATCAAGCCATTTCAGCACTTCCTTTTTCACCACCTCCCGCATATTCGGATTTAATCTCCGTTGTGCATCTCGAATGGGAGTCATATTTTCTTCCGTGATGATTTTGTGCATCACCACCGAGGGATTAATGCTTTTCAAATCAGCAATGGTCCATCCAATCGCCGCCCGATTGGTAACCAAAACACTCATCAATTTTTCCTCTTGCTCCTCAGTCAAGTTTGATGCAATGATAACCGGGAGTGTATTGCCTTCACCAACATAAGCATACTTGAGATGATTCGGCAATTCCTTCAACTCAACCTCCGGAGGCTCTACTAATGACGGCTTCAATTTAGTGTCAATGCTCTCCAGTAAACTCTCAAGTTGGTGTGTCCATGTCGGTTTTCCCTCTCTAACCGCAAGCACCTCCAAACTTTTCACCTCCTCGTCTATGCTTTTATCCATCTCCACCTGTGACATGTGAAACATATAACAATCCTCCATTGTGTTTTCCCCATCCATGACTGTGTCGCAAAGAGGTATACACGTGTCAACAATGTCCGCCATATAGCATTCATCATCAACTGGAGGGTTCATAAGTCTGGAAAAAGCATGCAACCTCAACCTTCGGTTTCCAAATGTCATGTCAACCGTTCCTGTTTTGCAATCAATTTGAGAATTTACGGTTGCTAAGAACGGTCGGCCCAAAATCACCGTAGGTTGCTTGGTTGGGTCCTTGGCCACATAATCAAGTACCAAAAAGTCCACCGAATAGTAAAAATCCTAGATTTTTACTATCACATCCGAAACAATTCCACGGGGTAATTTGGGTGTCAAATCGGCTAACACCACAGTGGTGTTTGACGAATGAAGAGGACCAAACTCGTATTGGTCATATAAACTACACGGTAGAATGCTCATGCTAGCACCAAGATCTAGAAGTTCCCGGTTGATTTTAAAATCGCCTACTTGAATTGAAATGATAGGCGCACCCGGATCTTGGAGCTTAGGTGGAAGTGCACCCGAAAGAATCAAACTCACATTTTCAGTTAAATCTATTTTTTTTAGGAAATTTATGAGTTCGTTTCTGGGTACACAATTCTTTCAAGTACTTAGCATAAGACGGTACTTGTTTGATTGCATCCAAAAGAGGTAAATTAATTTTTACTTGTTTGAAAATTTCCAACAACTCTTCTTGTTGTGGACCTCTTTTGTTTACAACTTTCTTCACGGGTCCCTTTAATGCTTCGGGATAAGGGGCGGTATTAGCCTCCACACCCTTTTCCTTAGCCTTAGGGACGGGTATGGTCACAACGGGAGTGTTATTATTCTTTTTTAAATCATTTTTGTTTTGACCCGTTTGACCATCCTCATTCTCATCCTCACTAACATCTTCCACCACCCCTTCAACAAACTGGGGCGATGGTGTTTTGACACCATTATCTACAACTCGACCGCTACATAAGGTAATTTTATTAATTGGTACCTCGTTCATGTTCTTCGAGTTTGACCCTTGATGCTTAGGGTTCACATTGGTGTCGCTTGGGAGTCTTCCTCCACTTCCACAAATTTGAGCCATCTCTTGGGCAAGTTGCCCCACTTGCTTTTCTAATGCCTTTTGAGATTTATCCCTCACTTCAAACTCTTTCCTCACTTCGGCTTTGAACTCTTGGTGTGAATTAGTAAGAGTACTCACAACATTCATGATAGCATCAAATTTCGAATTAATCGAATCATCACCTTGGGAGTTTGATGCACCACCCCCATTTCCACTTTGGTTGTAACCCCGTTGATAATTGCTTTCGCGGCTTTGATACCCTTGGTTACCCCCTTGATTGTAATTCCTTTGGTAACCCCCTTGGTTACCACCTTGACGATTGTTATACGAGGACCCACCTTGATTTCCCAATTGAAAGTTCGGGTTCATTTGATTCGAGGCATTACCATACCGGAAGTTAGGATGATTTCTCAAACCCGGATGGTAAGTGTTGGAATTCACTTCATATTGCTTTCGATCTCCATACACTTGGTTTACCTCCTCGGTGTAATCACTCGGCCCCGTTGGACATTTCTCGGTTCTATGACCGATATCTCCACACTCTTCACACACCGCAAATTGTACCGCGTTCACCTCCTTTTTTATACGAGCCATTTCCCGTTCTAAAGTAGAAATCCGATCCTTAGAATCAAGATCGGGAAGTGACCGGGAGACGGGATGTTTCTTGGCTCTATCGGCCGATTCCTTTTCCTTCGACCGTTTGCACATTCGCTCGAGAAATTCCCAATCATCATCTTCATGATTGCTCAATAAAGTCCCATTGCTCGTTAACTCGAGTCGATTCCACGTCACATCATCCAAGCCCCGTACAAAACATTTCACCAATTCCCACTTTTCTATTTGGTGATGTAGGCATTTCCGAATCAACTCCTTGTATCGAGTGAATGCTTCATGCAACGGTTCACTCGATAATTGCCGAAACGACCTTATTTCATCCCTAGCGTCATCAGTCTTCGCCATTGAATAGTATTCATCCAAAAAGACTTGTTGCATCTCGCCCCATGTCCGGATACTATTCGTCGGAAGTGTAAGAAACCATTGCTTCGCCTTGTCCTTTAGCGAAAATTGGAATAATCGAAGCTTGACTTCCTCCAATGCGAAGTTGTGCCCCCCGATAGTATTACAAATGGAAGAAAACTCCGCCAAATGCGTGTACGACTCATCATTAGACCTCCCATTGAAGTGGGGAAGTATATTGATGTAATGGGGTTTGCAATCGAACATCCTTCTTTCACAAACAATCGGTGAGTCATTGTCGGTGACCACCGGTAGGAAACGGTCATTCACTCCCCCTGGAGGTTGTTGACGACGATGTGGACCGTTAACTTCTTGATCAACCGATGTTCGATTGTCCCTTCTATCACCTCCCCTATCACCTCTTCGGTTTCTACCTTGGTTACCCCTTGATTGCCACCTCCCACGAAACAAGAAATCATGTTAGGGTTAGCATTGTTGTTGTTGTAAAACCCATCATTCCGGTTCCTTTGGTAATTGTTTCGTGGTTGGCGGTTATTTTCGTAACCATCATTTCTTCTATTCCCATACCCGTAGTCATCATTCCCCACATAGTTGGCGTTTTGGTAGCCAAACTCCTCATCTTCAAACCCTCTTGCATTGTAGATGTTGCCTTGATTCACATACCCCCAATCTTCGTCATCGTTAGCCCGGTCCTCATAATATCCCCCATCATCCGAATCTTCCGTATGAACACTCACATGCTCCAGCGATTGATAACCGGGAACACTAAAAGGCTCATCATCGGGGATGGCGTTCCTCAAATCGTCTATCTTAAAGAACGGGTCGTCGTTCGCGGGATTGCCACGATCTCGATTACCTCGACGGTCGGAATTGACATTTCGGTCATCAAGGTTGAGGGGTAAGGAATTTTGTGTATGAAGATTTTGTTGTTGGGGTGTTCTTTGGGTGTTGTTGGGATTTTGATTTTGAAAAGGTGGTGTGGGTGGTCCGGTATTATTATTACCACCCGGTCGCTCTTGAGGTATAGGTTGAACATTTTGGGCGGGATTGAAGTTGCTTCGGTATTGGAATTGGTTCGAGTTTTGATTTTGATTGAGGTTTTGGTTTGAGTTTTGGTTTGCCATTGAATCGGTTTCAATGGTCGGTGTGAATTGTGGTGTTTAGTTGGTTTGATTAGAAGCAAGAGTTGCTTCTAACCGGCTTTCTAAGTTCCTTCTTGCAACTCTTTCGATTTTCGATTCGTAGACTAACGGTGAAGTCCTCCCGGAGTTTCGCGTATGCATGCATTACCTGTAACCTGCACAAGTAACACACCCTGCGTAACAAGGAAAAAGACAAAGTACAAGAAAAGAAAATATGCAACTTAAACAGTTAATCACAAAAATTCAAACAATATCTAAACACAAAGCGCACGCACTCCCCGGCAGCGGCGCCAAAATTTGATCGGAGTGTCGCGCTCCGGTCAAAGATAATATTTATAAGCCCAAATTACCCTTAACAGATAGTTAGTGGTAGCAAGGGGTCGAACCACGAAGAGTATGTGGTTTGTGTGTGGATTCGATTGAATTAAAACAACTGTCACAATTTATGAATCTTGCCAGATATTTTTGTATTTTTGTTTAATTGAAATATGTGAATTTAACTAATGAAATTGGTACAATTGATTAACAGCTACTAATTAACGAATGCAAGAAAGATTAATTACTAAACAAAAATTAGAAAAAGGGATCACACCCGGTTTCGGTAATTGCCAACCTAGGGTTTCTACAAGTTTTTAGATCCAACTCAATTGCTTACGATTAGCGGATTTAGTGTACCGTGACTTAGGTGCCAATAACTATCAACGTTTCGAAAAACGGACAAGAATGCACTTTTTAATCAACACAAGTAATACCTAACCACGACAATGCATAACTACACATAACCATTTCGTAAAGTCATAACTTTTAACATCGTTCGACAATTTACGAATACAAAACAAATGTAAACTATTGTCAATGGTTTCAAAAATCAAACACAATTTGTCACAAAGTTGAAGCAAGAAACAATTCGAAACCCTAAATTTAACAACTACCTACACCGGAGTGAAACCAAGGTGATTAGCCGCTCATGGTTGAAGAAGCTTGAACACTGGATGCTTGGAACTTGAGTGAATTCATCTCGAAGCTTGAGCAATGGAGAATTGATGGATGTTGAGGGTTTAGGTGATAAATGATGGTAATGGAATGAGGTATGGAGAATTAGGGTTTAGGATGAATTGGGGATTGTATATGATGATGATGATGTTCTTGGTTCGGGTGATGTTGTAGATGGATTTGAGATGGAATAGAGATGAATCGGGATGAATGGTAGATGATAGTAATGGAATATGGCTCCAAGAATCAAGTTTTAAAACTCACAATAGTGTAACTTACGAGTTTAATGCCTCTCCCGACAATAGAAAATCGATTTTTAGCTAACAAGACCCAAAATTCGCGTCGCAGAGAAATACTGCCAGTCGCCGACGGGCCTATACCCGTCGCCGACGGGTTCGCCTGATGTCCTTTTCTGCCGACACTCTAATTGACTGGATACGGCCTCTTCTGGCCGACGGGTGTTTCTAGAAGGTTTCACCGACGGTTTGGGACCCGTCGGCGATGGGCTCTCCAAATTTCTTTCCCTAATTTTCCATTTTTGGCTCCCGTGTGATCCGTAATGCATTCCGGTGCTCCGGTTTTCAACCCGGTGACTCGTAAAGCTCCCGAAAAGCTCTTGAAACTTCATCAAACCCGCGAAACACATTTTGATTAAAAGCAGGCTATCCGAAATTAAAACTTATGTAAAAACATCGAGTTATTCAATAACAAACACCAGTTTCCAACTACGTATCATCTAACACCTCAAGAACACTCCAAATCACGTTTTTTCGATCCAGAATCTTTATTTGTGTGAACTTCATGATGAAACTTCACAGGATTGTGCGCGAATCAATCCCGAATAGAATGATGTCTTCAATTCCAAAATCCATCCGTGAATTGACCTTTATTTTGATATTTTCTCTGTTTAACGTCAAAACTCCCGTTTAACCCAAAATTGATGAGCTTTGGGTGATTTAACCGTCTGTTAGATCGATTAAATCGGTACCGTACCTCTGATACCACTGCTGACTCCAGGATCCGACAAGTTTGACGGAGCTTCGGTCCCGAAACGACGTGTTCGGTTCGTTTATTACGACTAAGAAAGGAGTAGAAACAGAATACGACACCGAGCAGTCACTTATAATCTGGTCTCTATTGATTATTCAACGTTTACAGCACCACGAGACCAGTTGGACAACATTTCCCCTCTGGGAACCAAAAGCTTGTCCAAATGGGAACCCCAAGTCCCTATTTATAGACATTACCTACACTATTTGTCCATCTGATCGGATTGCCATCCGACCGGATGGTCATCCGTCCGGATGGACCTTGACATTTACAAAACCTGTCCAACTTCTCTATTCTATACAATATTCAACACACGCTCTATCTAACTATTCACACAATGGCAGACGTACGAAATATGCACCAACAGTATTTGGGATGGGTGATGGTCACTCGCGTCTAGCCTGGTGCGAGATTTGGGACCATACCCCTTCAAGTCCCCCCAGTCCAGTGTTGTTTCCTCATGCAAGTTGTAGGTGGGAGGAATACTTGATTATTTGGTCGAAAGGGTGTCTTTGATATCGGTTTGGAGAAGATTCTAGGACTACGCCTTCGCTCCTGCTTCAAGTAAATCAATTCAGGGATTGAGTATTACTTGTGTAAGTAGGTGGATAGGCTTGTGTAACCACTGTATAGAACCGGTGAGCAAGTTCAGGTTGATGCTGAAACAGCACACGGTAGTTGCGGGCTGGTAGTGTGGTCTACCTTTTTCTAATATCATCAAACATGATCGCCACCTGTTGGTGTGCTGAACCAACCTTTGAGATGGTGACGGAAGATGAGCATGAACTCGCCATTACCCGCAACTCCAGTTGTAACCTTTGCAGATGCTGAGGCAATGGTTTTGGCACCGCGTTGGCGCTTTATGTTCATCAACTGGACATGAAACGACGATCCCTATCTTGTGGGGCGTTCGTGTTCACCAATTGATCGCTTGTGTTCACCGTTCCGCAATCCCTTTGCGGTTACCTCGTTGCCTTGCATTGTCGGCCGTGTTTGGTCGAACAATGTGAGAAGTTATGATGAAAACAATGGGCAAATAAACATGGTCATAAGCAGACCTGTTCCCACCATTGTTTATTCTATGCAGACAATGGGTAGGTAAACAAAGTCATAAGCAGACTTGTCACCACCATTGTTGAACTTCCTGTTCTTTGAGTTCACCATTGTTCGTGTTTCAGGTTTTTCGGGTCGGGTTTTTCAGGTCGAGTTTTTCGGGTCGGGTTTTTGGCCTGGAAAAAGTGACCCGATAACCGAACCATATAAAGTTCGGGTTGGTCGGGTTCGGGTTTCTCGGATTCGGGTTTTTCGGGTATTCGCTAATTCGGGTTCGGGTGGCCTTGAATTCCGGTCGGGTTTCGAGTTTTGGATAAAAATGAACAGCCCTAACTAGGACTCCTATTCTTACTTATACTTATCTCTAAACAATTAAACCAAATAAAACTAATACTTAGGATAATTCAAATAATAATTAAATACATTTAATTATTATTTTACTCGTTTAGTCCTTCGACTTTAGATCTCCGTCGAATCGTCCCTTGAGATATACTGAACCTCCCTAGTTGATGTTGTAATTTTATCAAAAGAGATATAGAGGCAACGTATTTCTTGTACATAAAGCTTATTTGGTTATACAAACAACACCTCACGTCGCCTCGCTCTTTTGAAAACAAGATTCTGACATTTAGTTAAGGTTAAGAGAGTGCATTAGCCCTGCCAAGAGGCACTAGGAAGAACCAATAATTAATAGAGACAACCAATTTATATACTATTAGTTTAAAATAATGTTAGGCATCAGTTGTTGTTTTAATTTCTCTGAAAGTTGTACAGTGGTATTAAGCATAATATGGGCTGATACACGTAATGAGTGTGCCCTAAAAACCAGGTGTCCCCTCCTCCTTCATTCTTTTTTTTGAACGACAAAATTTAAACCTCCCCCTCCTCCTTCATCCTATTCTATGCTTTCTTTCAGTTTATAGCTCACAATCACAACGTCTAATTCCAATTCGTCGGGCCGATGAACAACTGATCCCCATCTACACCGCAACAGCACCATCCTTCCACCCTCCTATAGCCTAACCCCGCAACCGCCCGCTGCCGCTTTCTCCTCCTGGACTCCACTCCCGCCGTGTCTTCAAGGCTAGGTAATTTCTAAAGTGTATGTCTTCATTCAGTGTTGAATCTAGCCTTATTGTTCTGTTTGTGTGTTATAAGACCCCTTATACTTATCTGTTAACCTATTACTCGCTGAAAAAAACCTAACGACGTACAAATCAACACCGATCGGACCAACATCATGGGTCATGGAAGCTGAGGTGGATCCGATGGTATGAATCCCTGAATAATCCTTATTATTTTTCTTGCAGAGAAAAGATTGGCGAATGAAAAATCAGGAAAGCGTTTGTCATAAATTGACATCAATAACCTAAGTTTAGAGTGGATACACATTAGAGGGACGCAATTGTGAATTCTTGATCTTCATCCAAAGTTTGTTATTTTCTTTTAAGTCATTTTTGAATGCTTTTTTTTTCTGTTAAATGGATATGTGTTGATTTTCGACCTTGATTATTAAGCTTTGATGTTTGTTGGTTTCGTTTTTGCTTTTTTTTTGCGCCACATCAGATACATTATATATCTGTACTAATATGTTTTTTTGTATGTGTGTGTGGTTGATTAAAGACGAATGCTTTGATTTTCATGACAAATCTGTGTGAGCACTACTGTAAGTTCATCCCCGGTTGGCCGGTTCCAATTACCTCGCCTTCATCCTTGCTTGTGTCACACCCCAACCGATGGCGGAAACATCGGGGCACGACACTGAGCGAAACAGATTGTCCAAGAGAATCCATAACAACTATTAATTATAATATATTTAAAGTTCATATCCCATACCACAAACATATAAAATAAAAACAGTTATTACAGACGTAGTTCTCAAAGACACTTTTTATACGCTAACCGTTCTGCATGTTATACGTGTTATTCGATGAATGCTTGTATGTTATGTTTACACAGTGATTTTTGCCTGACACCTTAGCAACGATAGTGCTATAGTTTGGACTCGGCACCTGTCGTGGACAGGGGTTGTTAATGGTATTTCTTCACGTGTCACAGTGGTGATATGTGTTGCTCATTCTACAACGCGCAGTCATGTCTGTGCATATTTCATCGTCGATAACCTACTAGCTCACATTTCTACGTGTTACATGTTGGTTATGCGTAAATCGCCTTCGCTACTATTATGCTATTAAAAACTTGTATGCTCACCTTTACACTATGTGTATTGACTTTATTTTAACGTATGTGACAGGTGTTTAGGATGCTATGCCATGCCTTGCTTTTGTGGAATCAAGCTAGGGGTGTCTAGAAACAAACTAAATAAAATCTGAGTTGTCGGAATGGATTATTTGTCTTTGAGAACTACGTCTGTAATAACTGTTTTTATTTTATATGTTTGTGGTGTGGGACATGAACTTTAAATATATTATAATTAATAGTTGTTATGGATTCTCCTGGACAATCTGTTTCGCTCAGTGCCGCACCCCGATGTTTTCGCCATCGGTTGGGGTGTGACAGATTGGTATCAGAGCCATAACTATAGGGAATTAGGCAAGACTCAACCTAGTCCGGGTCGATGTCTTAGAATTGACCTAGTCTATAGTGTAAGTACCAACAGACCGACTTGTGTAACCCCGTAAGTGTTTGTACGAGCTTGCTATTGATTATTTTCTCTTGAACTCGCTGGAAGCTACACTCTTGCACGGACATCGCATATTATCGCTTCGCGCAAGGTCAGCCTTTCCTAAGGCTGGCAACACACACAATTTTCGAAAATACTAGTGTAAGCAAGTAATTTGGTCGAGATTAGGTGTGAAAACCGCAAACTCTCGACAAAATCACTCGCCCGACGCGCCTTTTTACCATAAACACGAGAATTTGTGTTGAATCAGGAGTGAAATCCATACTTCGACGCAGATTTTCCCTCTCTATCTCGTGATTCTATCACACAAGCAGGAACGCAGTCGCTAAGTTAGGGGTGAGACCCGAATCTTGATGACTCTTTCCAATCTCTATTTTGGTTTACAAAACTCTCACCAAAGTCTCGATGGATTCTAATGACCCGAGTCACGCAGTAACTGGAAGGATGCGTGCCGTTCGCCCAGACTGAGGCGAGAGCACAGTCCAGAAGGCCAAAGTGTGTACTCGAAGTCCTTGAGAATAGTCGAGTCACTTTGAGTAGTCAATGTCACGCACCCAGACGCTCCAATCGCTGATTTTATGTGTTTATGTGTTTCGATTCTGAGATCGCAACCGCTGACTCTATGGATTTCTTCGATTTTATGTGTGATTTTGTGTGGTTTATGTGGTTTTATATGTTTATTTGTTAGCGTTTTGAGGTAAACAGTGTTGTGCTCTATACTGAAGGTTTCGATTCCACATTTCTCACTCCGCAAAACACACACAACTCACTCCACGCTAACAAATCGCACGCTATATTACTCGCTATGTTACTCGCAATCGCTACTCGCTATTCGCACTCGCAACTCCTGATCGCAATCGCAGCTTTGAAAGATAGGTGAATACGTGCAATATATGTAGGTGAATACGTGCAAAATATAGTTGAAGACATGCTTATGTGAACTACCTGCTTCTGTGCTTACGTGGACTTCATGTTTATGTGCTTATGTGCTTCTGTGGATTATGTGCCTACGTGATTATGTGTCTATGTGATTAGATGTGTTCCTGTGCTTTGTATAAAGTAGCTTTGGGTGATACGCTAGACTATACTCGATTTAATCGCGTCTGAGTCCTATGACGATATCTGCTGCAGACAATGTCGTCATTCGGTTCTCACACTTCACGCGCTGCACGTCGAAACCATGATGACAAACGCATCGCTGCGCTAGTCGCCAAGCAAATGGCTAAGGTCATTCTGCAAATCGTCAGCGAACTCAATGAAAACTCTAGCAAGTCCTCTAAGGAATCAAGGACTGACTCGCCTAAGACTACTTTTAGCTTCAAGCAGTTTAAGGCCTGTGGCCCCAAAGACTTCACTGGTGAAGACGGTCCTACTGCCATGTTTCAATGGTTCGACTTAATTGAAGTCACCCTGCGCCAAAGCGGTTGTCCTGATAACCTTCGCACTGTTAACGCAACTGGCGTTTTCCAGTCCAGGGCTCTGGACTGGTGGACTGCCGAAAGAAACAAGCGAGGTAACGACGCAGCCTATGGGCTTACTTGGGAAGAGCTGAAGATATACCTAAAACCGCTTTTCGAATCCAGGAGGAAGATATACCTAAAAACACTTTTCGAACCCGATACGGCCACAATGAATTTGTCGTTATGCCTTTTGGTTTAACCAACGCACCCACGGTTTTCATGGATCTGATGAATCGCGTGTGTAAACCCTTTCTCGACCGCTTCATCATCATGTTCATCGATGATATCCTGATCTATTCGTAGTCGAAAACCGAACACGCGCAACATATACGTTTGGTTCTCGAATTACTCCAAGGGAATCGACTATATGCCAAGTTCTCCAAGTGTAAATTTTGGCTAGAGGATGTTCAATTCCTCGGTCACATTGTCAATAGTCAAGGTATACACGTCGATCCCGTGAAGATTAAAGCTGTTAAGAGCTGGATTACTCCCAAGAACCCATCTGAAGTCCGTTCTTTTCTTGGACTAGCGGGGTATTACCGCCGATTTATCGAAGGATTCTCTAAAATCGCTATTCCGCTTACCTCTCTCACGCATAAAGACAAGCCTTTTGTTTGGGGAACTGAACAAGAGACTGCCTTTCAAACTCTCAAGCATATGCTTTTCAATGCTCCCGTGCTCGCGTTACCAGACGGAAACGACGACTTCGTAGTCTACTGAAATGTAAGATTTGTTGGTGAAATTGATGAGAAAGTGTGTATAGATGATTGATGTGCACAAAATGCAACATATAAATTACATCAATTGTGGCTTAAAACTAACCCTTTTTTAGCACTAATGTTGGAAAAAGTGTGCTTTTGTCTTCCTTTTGTATTTTCATGATTAAATGAGCTCAAAACAACAAAAGAAGCAAAAAGACAGCAAAATCTAACATAAATACAAGAAAGGGAACAAAAGTGACATGCCCGACCTCCCGACAGTATCTTCCCCAAGCAAAACAAAGAAGACAGAAGTCTAAACACGCCCCGTGCTCAGTGAGCACGGGGCTGTGCCCAAGTGCCAGCAGAAAAGACAAACTCATAGAAGCTTCTGTTGCCCACCACGGGGCCATGCCCAGCGGACACGGGGGCGTGGTCAACTTCCTGCAGGCGCATTTAATGTAATTGCGAATTACAATTAATGAAGAGAGAGAGAGAGTCAGATGGACACGGGGCCGTGCCCAGCGGACACGGGGCCGTGCTCGAGCTTCTGTTTAGCCTATAAATAGGAGTGTTTGGAGCTCTTGCAACTCATCCCTTGGCACACCACCTCTCTCACACTTCACCCACCACCCACCACCATCATCCACCACCATCATCCATTATCCATCACAGAGTGTGTGAGTCATCTCGGGATCCAAGATTGATCGTAAGAGTTCTTGACAATCAAAGGCCATGTTTGCCTAAGTCTCTTACATCACTTGGTGAAGACAAGTGTTTAGTGTAATACTTTTTATTTTTAATCTTTTGCACTTTTTAATTGGTTTTGTATTAATGACTTTAATTACTAGTTTCTTATGTTGAAGGTGATTCTTCCTTATCGTTTGTCCGTGGTGTCTTGGCATTATTTTACTGTCTATATAAAATAAAAGATTTTCACCATTCATATCTCCACGGTCTATATGGAGGTATGTTGGCTACCTGGTCGGGGGTTAAGGGAACGGTTTGGTAAGAGTCTTGCCATTGTTCAGTGTATAGATCCTGCAAAGGACCTGGGTCAAATTTAGTAGGACCTCCTTCAATACCCAAAGTTATTGGATGGCGGGGGTCCAAACTCTTTGATCCCCTCATAAGTTAAACTACTATTAAAACTTTAACCCAGCTACTTAGGACTGTATCCCTGCTGACTCAGACTACTTAGCTGATGGTAACGTCGCCTTCAAAAGAGGGGCCTACCACATTATGCATTAATAACTTAATTAATTATCTTTCAATAATCCGACCCTTTAGGATTGTATCCTTGCTGACTCAAACTACTGGGTTGAGGGTAACGTCGCCTTCAAAAGAGGGGCCTACTACAATAACTAAGATAATCTCTTAAATAAGTGCAAAAGTGCGAAAATAATCAAAGGTTACACTACACACGAGTCGGATCCAAGTGTTCATCTTGTCTATCTGTTTTTTATTTTTATTTTATTTTTCAGCATTTTAGTTAGTTTTATTTTCTTAGTTAGAAACCTTTTTCTAACTTTTTTTTATTTGATTAGACGTTGAGGATAAACCGGTACTAAAAGCTCTTGTGTCCTTGGACGACCTCGGTATCTTACCAACACTATACTACGACCACGATGGGTGCACTAGCCCATATGTGTGTTAGTAAATATTGTGTTTTATAAATTTAAAACTTGGCTAAAAAGTGTAAAAGGGCTTAAAATATATACCTAAAACATATTACACCTAACGCACATCAAGTTTTTGGCGCCGTTGCTGGGGACACAAGGATTTTAAGAAAGTTAGGAATCAACGGCCTAATCATTTTTTTATTTTCATTTTATTTATTTTTTAGGATTTTCTTAATTTTTCAGCTTCTGCAGAGCTCAGCACGGACCGTGCCTGGTCGGACACGGGCCGTGCCCAGCAGTGTCACTGGCAGTTTTTATTTTCCGAGTTAAAGAGGGCTGAGCACGGGGCCGTGTCGGTGCAACACGGGGCCGTGTCCAACTTTCCAGTAACAGGGATCCGGAAAACAATCGCTGTATCTCCGACCACGGGCCGTGTTCAGTGAGCACGTGGCCGTGGTGAACTTTCTGACCAACATTCTTTTCTGTTTTTATTGCAGGATTTGGAACCAGACGCCACATCTGAACTTTCTACGTAGTGTATGAGCTCCAGTTCTAATAAAGACATAAAAGAACCTCTAGAAGAACCCGAACGCTTTCTCAGAAAAAGACTTAAAGCTAAAAACCAAGAGAAGGTTTCGAGAGACCCACTTCCAATGGCGGACCAACGTCCCTCATGGATTACCTACGACCCACCATAGGTAATGTCGGCACCGCTATCAATGCACCGAATGTTGAAGCCAACAACTTCGAACTCCGGCCACATTTGATACAAATGCTTCAAAACTCCGCAACCTTTCATGGGCTTGCAGATGAGGATCCCCACCTACATATTACTAATTTCTTAGAAATATGTTATACCTTTCGGATCAATGGAGCATCAAATGACGCCATCCGCCTTCGAATGTTTCCATTTTCACTAAAAGACCGAGCAAAAGCTTGGCTCAACGCCCTCCCAGCTGGTTCGGTAAACACATGGGATGAACTAGCCCAAAAATTTCTATATAAGTATTTCCCTCCCGCTAAAACGGCTAAATTAATGACTGAAATTAATACATATTCACAAGAGGATGGGGAATCCTTATATGAAACTTGGGAAACGTTCAAGGAGCTATTGCGAAAGTGTCCCCAACACGGTCTTGCGGTATGGCAACAAGTATCTACCTTCTATAATGGGTTGTTGCCACACACGAGACAAACACTTGACTCTAGCTCCGGGGGACTTTTAGGTAATCGCCGCCCACATGAAATATACAATCAAATCGAGGAAATTGCTCAAACCAATTTTTAGTGGCACACTCCCCGAGGCAATAAGTCTATTGCCCCGGGCGCCCATAAGGTTGATGAAAGCACTTCTTTACAAGACTAAATCGAGGCCCTTTCTTCAAAAATTAAAAAGTTAGAAATGACAAAAACAGTCTCGGTTATGGCTTGTGAAGGGTGTGGTGGGCCACACGAAAATTGGAGTTGTATGAAAGAAACAGATGATCAATCCGAGTCGGTAAACTACATTGATAATAGACATAGGCTGTCGGGTCCTCCAACGGGTACCTATAACCAAGGATGGCGTAACCACCCTAACCTTGGTTGGAGAGAACCCGGCAATAGTAGTAACCAACAAATGCCTAAATACTCAGGTACCTACTAAAACAATTGCATGTTAATATTCCCTTCATCGAAGTCCTAACTCAAATGCCTAAATACTCAAAATTCATGAGGGACTTCCTCACTCATAAAAGGAAAATTGAATCATTGCAATTAGTTAACCTAGGCGAATAATGCTCCGCCCTCGTACTCAACAAACTTCCCCAAAAGAAGATTGATCCCGGAAGCTTCACAATTCCTTGCTCGATCGGGGAATCCCCCATTCGTAATGCACTAGCCGACCTTGGGGCTAGCATTAACCTCATGCCTGCATCAATGTTCAAATGACTCGGCCTAGGAAAAACGAGCGCTACCAAGATGAGTATACAACATGCCGATAGGTCCGTCAAATACCCGCAAGGTGTTGCTGAAAATCTATTGGTCAAAGTCGACAAGTTCGTCTACCCGGCCGACTTTGTCATACTAGATATGGAAGAAAACACCGAAGTCCCCCTCATACTAGGGAGGCCATTTCTAGCCACCGCACAAGCAGTGGTAGACATGAATGACGGAACACTCACTTTGAAGTATGGGGATAAGGAAGTGAAGTTTGGGGTTGGGAAGAAAGTAGAGGATGATGACCCACTCAATTACATGAAGGTTATAGATTCGAGTTTGGATGATGCTCTCCGACGGTGCAACATGGGATGCAAAACATCTCGCTCGAAAAACATATAACCTCACATTGGGTCTAGCCAAGGACCCTTATAAACGTGGCGCACCACGGAGGCATTCCGTGGAACTATCCTTAGTTTAGTTTAATCTTTTATTTTAATTTTAATTTGCAGGAATAAAACACACTCGGGATGGTGAAGGATAATAAGGGAAACGAGAAACATAGCCCCATGCACGAAAACAGCGCCATCCGACAACAATTTCTTCATTACAGTAAGCTCAGCACGGGTCGTGTCCGCCCAACACGGCCCCGTGCTGCACGCTCTGCAGAAAATTGCCCAGTTCAGGTAACTGGACACGGGCCGTGTTCGCTGAACACGCCCCCGTGTCCAGGCTTCTGTTTCTTTTCTTTAATTTTTGTCACTGGCACCTGAACACGGGGCCATGCCCGGTCACCACGGGGCCGTGTCCAGGATGCCAGTAACATAAAATTTTGCTTTTAACACCATTTTACACATTCAATCAACCTAAAAACTTATTTTTGGGACACATTGAGGACAATGTGTAATTTAAGTGTGGGGGGGGGGGGGATGCTAAAACCTTAAATCTTGCAAGTCCTAATAACAAGCCTTACACAAAACTCTATTGGAACCGCTAATCACCCCAATTTTTTTCAAAAAAATTTCATTTTTTTACTTGTCTAAGTTTAAGTTGGGAATTCAAATTCTAACAAGGTTATATTTTTACAAGTTTACAACCGATAGCGTCGTGATAAAAAGAACCAACATAAGAAAATTATGAAAAGGCATGACAAACTTAGTTAAAATTTGATTATATATACTTGATCACATAAAAACCCTTTCCCACAAAAAGTGAGTTTTGAGCCTTTATCGAGCATACAAATACATATCTTTACACTAAATGCTCGTTTTTCGTTTCTTGTGTGAATAGCCGCTTGGTTCGTACGACTCTAGAACTTGCCACAACAATACATTCCCGGTCCTTACCAACTTAAACCTGAGTAAGTAAATGATGGAGGCATTAGGACTAACCCTTTTTCTTTCCACATAATTATTTTTCATTTTTTTACCACCTACCCAAAATCCCCCTAGTTAACCCCTTTGAGCCTAAACCTTTTCATTTCTTAACCCAAAACAATCACCCTTTTAACCCACCTTAACCTTTTTATTTTAACCCTTTTCTTTTAGTAACAACGTTCGGTTTTCTTATGACTTTAAAATATATATATATATATATATATATTGATTGAACCAAACAAACAAACAAGTTCATCAAAAATAACTTTGTTTGAAACAAATGGTTCATCAAAATAAAATAAAAATAAAAAAGTCTTTCAAAAAGCGACGTTTGTTACGCTTTTCGCCCTTTACTAACCACTAACCCAACCACCCACCTTTAGCCCAAGCCTAACCCTTCACCCGAAAAAAAGTCCTCTTGATATTTACAAAGGTGTATAGTTAAAAAGGAGGAGGATTGATTGCTTGGCAAGCTTATGGTAGGAGTAAGTTCCATGCTGCTCTCGAGTGATTCACTAAAAATACACCTTCGGCAGAGTGTTGAGTGATTCCCCGTGAGGTATGTGAACTTGTATATAAATGGAATTTTAAAGAGGTATGTTATGCCCTAATAAGTAATTTATTTTAAGAAACGTTTTTAATAAATCATGACGAATAGGATTGTAAATAAATAAAAATAAAACCTAAATAATCTTGGAAATCCCGACACTCTATGACAAGCCCAAAAACCTTCTCTTCTACCCATTCCATTTAGGAGTGAATAAAGCCACATTATCAAGAGTTTTGCTTGAGGACAAGCAAAGATTCAAGTGTGGGGGTATTTGATGTGCACAAAATGCAACATATAAATTACATCAATTGTGGCTTAAAACTAACCCTTTTTTAGTACTAATGTTGGAAAAAGTGTGCTTTTGTCTTCCTTTTATATTTTCAGGATTAAATGAGCTCAAAACAACAAAAGAAGCAAAAAGACAGCAAAATCTAACATAAATACAAGAAAGGGAACAAAAGTGACATGCCCGACCTCCCGACAGTATCTTCCCCAAGCAAAACAAAGAAGACAAAAGACTGAACACGCCCCGTGCTCAGTGAGCACGGGGCCGTGCCCAAGTGCCAGCAGAAAAGACAAACTCATAGAAGCTTCTGTTGCCCACCATGGGGCCATGCCCAGCGGACACGGGGGCGTGGTCAACTTCCTGCAGGCGCATTTATTGTAATTGCGAATTACAATTAATGAAGAGAGATAGTCAGATGGACACGGGGCCGTGCCCGAGCTTCTGTTCAGCCTATAAATAGGAGTGTTTGGAGCTCTTGCAACTCATCCCTTGGCACACCACCTCTCTCACACTTCACCCACCACCCACCACCATCATCCACCACCATCATCCATTATCCATCACAGAGTGTGTGAGTCATCTCGGGATCCAAGATTGATCGTAAGAGTTCTTGACAATCAAAGGCCATGTTTGCCTAAGTCTCTTACATCACTTGGTGAAGACAAGTGTTTAGTGTAATACTTTTTATTTTTAATCTTTTGCACTTTTTAATTGGTTTTGTATTAATGACTTTAATTACTAGTTTCTTATGTTGAAGGTGATTCTTCCTTATCGTTTGTCCGTGGTGTCTTGGCATTATTTTACTGTCTATATAAAATAAAAGATTTTCACCATTCATATCTCCACGGTCTATATGGAGGTATGTTGGCTACCTGGTCGGGGGTTAAGGGAACGGTTTGGTAAGAGTCTTGCCATTGTTCAGTGTATAGATCCTGCAAAGGACCTGGGTCAAATTTAGTAGGACCTCCTTCAATACCCAAAGTTATTGGATGGCGGGGGTCCAAACTCTTTGATCCCCTCATAAGTTAAACTACTATTAAAACTTTAACCCAGCTACTTAGGACTGTATCCCTGCTGACTCAGACTACTTAGCTGATGGTAACGTCGCCTTCAAAAGAGGGGCCTACCACATTATGCATTAATAACTTAATTAATTATCTTTCAATAATCCGACCCTTTAGGATTGTATCCTTGCTGACTCAAACTACTGGGTTGAGGGTAACGTCGCCTTCAAAAGAGGGGCCTACTACAATAACTAAGATAATCTCTTAAATAAGTGCAAAAGTGCGAAAATAATCAAAGGTTACACTACACACGAGTCGGATCCAAGTGTTCATCTTGTCTATCTGTTTTTTATTTTTATTTTATTTTTCAGCATTTTAGTTAGTTTTATTTTCTTAGTTAGAAACCTTTTTCTAACTTTTTTTTATTTGATTAGACGTTGAGGATAAACCGGTACTAAAAGCTCTTGTGTCCTTGGACGACCTCGGTATCTTACCAACACTATACTACGTCCACGATGGGTGCACTTGCCCATATGTGTGTTTAGTGTTAGTAAATATCGTGTTTTATAAATTTAAAACTTGGCTAAAAAGTGTAAAATGTTGGATCGTGTTCGGTGACCCTAAAGTCAGTTAAGGCAGTTCATCTTCAAATACGAAGGCGGAATCAACGTAAACGAAGTCAAAACAGCTAGTTTCCTTTTAATCTATCTTTTCTGATTGATTTCCTGAGATTTTACACATTCAAATGACAATCCGACAGCACCTCTGCTCAGACACAATGAATCATGATCGCTTCAAATGAACAACACACACTCCTATATATAGACCTACAGGGTTTCGCTTGAACATGTCTATCCATGGGGTTTCGCTTGAGCTGATCACAACCCTGTTCAAGCGAACTCAGATGATAGGGTTTCGCTTGAACTGGCACATATACACATTCAAGCGAATCCTCTTCCTAAAACATGTATAAACCCTAATTTCGACCCTGTTGTGTGTTCATTCAACCTATCTAGACAAAAGACTTGTATTAGACAAAGTTAACACACACTAAGTGCACCAACAAACTCCCCCTTAGATGTTGACGAAGTCTTTGGCTTCAAGTCTTTGTCTTTATCATTCTCCAATCATTGTAAAACTCTCTTCAATCTTTATCTTCAAACTTTAATCTTCAATCTCCCCTTTGACTGTTGATCCAGAATTCTGACTCCCCCTTTCACAGACTCCCCCTCTCAATAAGCTAGGGCTCAAATTCTGATTCAAACTTTGAAATTCATCACCATGGAGATTCCTGTATAAACTCTACCCAAATATAAGATATATGATAATAATAATTTCAATCCAAACTTACCATTTAACCTTCAGTGTTAGAAATCCACTTAAGTACTCAGGTCCAAGTTAATGACCCTGATTACTCAATTTATCTACCAAGTCCAATTTAATAACCTTGGTTGAACTGAGATAAATCACACTGACTTCTTGTTCAATCATTCTCTGAAAATTTACAAGTTTCAAGTTAATGAACTTGCTTCAACTTTCCAAATTTCACAAACTTATCATGTTTTAACTCATGACTCATCCTCCAGTCCAGAAACCTTCCTGCATCTGCTTTCATCTTTCAGAATTCGAATCCGAAGATCAACTCTCCACTTTGGTTTGTCAAAAAATAAAGCAGAAGTAAAAAAAATCTTTTTGGATTTTTAATAAAGCTTCTAAACTAGGAATGAAATACAGAACTAAAATGCAGTAAATGAAAGTAAAATATTTACAAACATATTTTTGGTGAGCATGTTAGGGAATCATATCAGCTATTCGACAAGTCACAAGTACCGTTAAGCTTCAATTACATACTCAGAATTAAACAATTCGCGTAGATTGTCGATATACTGATCCATTTTAAATTCTCACACAAATTTCAATCTGTCCAGGATACGGATTTAGTGTTTTAAAGACTTAAACTTATACGTGTGTCCCACCTCTTAAATATACTCCCGTATCCAGATCCCAATATTCAGTCTTACAGGCAATTATAACACAAATGATATCTGTAAGGGGTTAATAAATTATGAAGAATCATGAGAGCTCAGGTCAGAACCATCGTTCAGCAGAGAGATCATGACTTAACTTGTGAGTGTGTCCCCTTTAGAGGATCTTTTTTACAACAGCATTGCTAAGCAATTTTATTGTCTTATCATATATGCTGAGGGTGATGCTATGTTTCAAGCATTGAGGAAAGTATTATTCGAGGACTAGGTCAGAATTCCATTCAGCAGAAGTCCCGGCATAATACCCTAGATATCACTGAGTATAAAAACCTAGTATATCAGAAAAAGGAATCTTTCAAACGAGATTTCAGGGGTTACCTATATATCCAAGTAGTGTTCCCCACGAAATAAGCAAGTAAGATTTAGGTTTATATCCCGAACAAACCTACTAAATGAGTAAAAACCTATCGGCACATCATCAGGGAGATTGTTTAACGCATTTAAACATTCCATTTCTTTAGCATACCGTGACTGTCAAGCCGATGTACTATCATTTTCCCTTTTTACACAAGCTTTTTTATGGTTTTCTATTGTTTTTGGATTTTGAAAATATCTCATGTTTTTGTATTTTTTACATTTTTTATTGTTTTTGTATTTTCTGAAATATTACCCTATACCTCCCCCTAAATACCAAAACAGGTAAAAAATCGACAAACCATTGCAGATTGCTTCTCAACATCATCTACAATGTCTCCTTCATCGACGCCAATAATCTCCTCCAACACCGATAAAAGCTTCATACCATTCAGTTTTAGCAAATACTGAAAACGTGTTTTGTCAAATGCTTTGGTATGTAAATCAGCATTTTGATCGTCAGTGTGGATTTTCTCAATTCGTATCAACTTCTTCTCGAAACTATCTCGAATGAAGTGATGACGAATCTCAATATGTTTGGTTTTAGCGTGATGAACTGGATTTTTAGTAATGTTAATCGCTGCCTCATTATCAACAAAGATAGGGGTGTTTAGAAATTGCAAACCGTAGTCGGGCATCTGTTGCTGGATCCACAAGATCTGAGAGCGGCAACTACTAGCAGATACATACTCCGCTTCACATGTGGATAAAGCCACAGAGGTTTGCTTTTTGCATTGCCAGGTGACCAATCGTGATCCAAAGAACTGGCACCCTGCTGTTGTTGATTTAGCATTAACTTTACAGCATCCGAAATCAGAATGGGAATACCCTTCGAGCGTGAAATCGCCTTCTCTTGGATACCACAACCCCAAAGATGAAGTTCCTTTCAGGTAGCGTAATATCCTTTTCACAATCACCATATGCGAAGGTCTCGGGTTAGATTGAAATCGTGCTGCAAGGCAGGTTGGGTACATAATATCGGGTCTTGAAGCTGTCAAATACATCAGCGAACCGATCATGGAACGATACATCGTTTCGTCTACCTTCTCTCCGGTGAGATCAGGGTTTATCCCATGATTCGTTGCTAATGGGGTGGCTGCTGGAGTAGAACCTGACATCCCGAATTTCTCCAAGATATCATGAACGTACTTCGTTTGATGTATGAAAATTCCTTTGGGTAGTTGATCAACCTGCAGTCCCAAAAAGAATTTCATCTCACCCATCGATGACATTTCGAATTTCTGCTTCATTACTCTTTCAAAATCTTTGCATAGATCCTCATTTGTTGACCCAAATATGATGTCGTCCACATAAATTTGAACTATCAGAAGATGACCGTCGACCTCTTTGGTGAAGAGAGTGGCATCCACTTTTCCACGGATAAAGCTGTTGGCTAGTAGGTGTTGAGATAATGTCTCGTACCAAGCTCTCGGGGCCTGGTGTAAACCATACAGCGCTTTGTCTAGCAAGTAGACCTTGTCTTTGTGGTGTGGATCGGTAAATCCCGGTGGCTGACCGACATAAACCTCCTCTTTTACCTTCCCGTAGAGAAAAGCCGATTTTACATCTAACTGATATACTTTGAAGTTTTTCCAAGATGCAAATGCTAGGAAGATTCTGATCGCTACTAGTCGAGCAACTGGAGCATACACTTCAGTGAAATCTATACCCTCCTGCTGACAGAAACCCTGGACTACGAGTCGAGCTTTGTTACGAACCACAACTCCTCTATCGTCTCTCTTACACTTGAACACCCACTTGGTGTTTATCTTCCTCTGACCATCAGGTAAATCCACTAACTTCCACACTCCCAACTTTTCAAATTGGCTTAGTTCCTCCTGCATTGCATTGACCCAAGAATCTTCAGTAAGCGCCTCTTTGTAAGTTCTTGGTTCAACCTGCGAGATAAAACAACTCAATGAGAATTCAGTTTGCAAAGGAGCAACTGTTGTATAAAAACATGTAAGCCCTTTATCAATCTGTCTTCGAGTGCGAACGCCTGTCTGCAGTTCTCCAATGATCAATTCCTCTGGATGATATGAAAGAGTTCGTGGCATTACTTCGCCTGAAACATCTACATCACCTTCCAGATTAGTAACATTATGATTTGCACCTTGTTCACTGACTGGGTTTGTTTGACTTGAGATCTGAATTTGCTCCCCCTCAGAATCTGAATCACCACGATCAAATACTGGCATGTTCTCAGATTCTTGATTATCATTTTGTGCCGTCTGATTATCTTGAGCAACTTCATTTTGTTGGACATCATCATGTTCACCAGCATTGCTTGGACCTGCTTCATCGTCATTTAAAGCCTGTCGTGGTCTTCTTGAATACTCAGCTGGGAACCTTTCCTGCAATTCTTCATACGCCCTCAAAATATCTAACTCATCAAAGAAATCCTCTTCTTCTTCCTTTTCTTCTTCCATGTCAAACGAATCCCACAATTTATCGTAATTAAAACGCCATGAATCACCGGGGTTCTGAGGCGGCATAGTATACCCCTGACACTCAACATTAGGAGCTTCAATAATCCGCTTCATACTTGGAACGAAGACACGTCGTAACGGACTTGCATAACCTATGAATATCCCTTCAATACTCTTCGGAACAAACTTTCCAAAAGGCTCTAGAACAGTACAGGGTGACCCAAACGGTTCTAAAAACTTTAGATTCGGTTTGCGGTTATTGATCAACTCAAAGCATGTTTTGTTGAATTTCTTGACAGTGAGAACTCTGTTGAGCGTATAGCATGCGGTGGAAACTGCTTCTGCCCAAAAATTTATCGGTAGCTTTGAATCAGCAAGCATTGTTCTAGCTGTTTCGATTAGCGTCCTGTTCTTGCGTTCTGCGACTCCATTCTGCTGCGGAGTGTACGGAGCACTAAACTCATGCAATATACCTCTTTTATCACAATATTCTTCCATCTTATTGTTCTTGAATTCAGTACCATTATCACTTCTGATTCTTCTGATATGCCTTTGGTACAGATTTTCAATCTTTCTGAACAACGCCATCAAACTGTCAAACGTTTCATCTTTCGTCTTCAAGAATGATACCCATGAAAATCTGGAATAATCATCAGTAACCACAAGACAGTAGAGATCCCCTGTAATACTTTTGACATTTACTGGACCAAATAAATCCATATGTAGTCTCTCTAACGGTCTGGAAACTGAATTGACTTGCTTTTTAGGTTGTGACTTTTTCTTATGCTTGCCTTTGATGCAACTAATGCACTCCCCTTCCAGATGAAAACCGTTGATATTAACTCCAAGAACCAAATCATTGTGTACCAAGTGATTCATTTTTCTAAGATGTATATGCCCCATCTCCCGGTGCCACAACTTCGATTCTTTCTCTGTTGCTCTGGAAACAAAATAATGTGCCTGACCTGTTGTTGTAGTCGCTACACTCATGTCCAACACATATAAATCATTCACTCTAGGTGCCCGCATGATAATCCATTCTTCACGGATACCAAATCCTGGTTTCAAGATCAAACATTCTTTGTCTGTGAAGTGAGTGGTATACATATTGTCACAAATCTGCGAGATACTCGGCAGATTATTCTCCAGCTCAGTAATGTAGTTAACTCTTTCAAACGTAACAATCCCATTGGATAACGTTCCTTCACCAATAATTCGACCACCTTCGTGTCCAGCAAATCCAACATAACCACCATTAATATTTCTAACATCATACAACAATGCAGTCTTTCCTGTCATATGTCGAGACGCTCCGCTATCCATAATCCATCTTGAAATAGCTCTCGAAAGTTCCTGCACATATCACAAACAATTGAATAAAGATGCCGATTCATGCTTCACAATTACTAACTAGGAAGCTCCGGCAAGTCAAAACTCTTTAATGAGACTTTGATGCCACCCAAGCCTCTTTTGACTCGGGTAATTTGACTTTAATGTGAGTTTTAGCAGTGTAAAGTGGCGGAAAATTTTTATCATTCATTTTCAAATTTTCATCTGATCCAACCTCAACCTTTTTGTATAGGAAAAACTCATCTATCTTAAGTTGACCGGTTGGTTGATTTCTCTTTTGAACATTCTTCTTCTCAGGTGGAGTAGAAGATTGTTTTTCCAACTTTTCATAGTAATCCAAAGGAACATCCATCTTTACCGGTGTGGTAGAAGATGATTGTTTTTCCATCACTAAAACCTTTGGTTTTTCAACAACTTTTGGCTTCCATGTTTGTTGAGATGATGCAACCCGTTTGTAAAATTTTTAATTTTTAGTTACCAAGTTCTTAACAGGTTCAATTTTGACTTTTGTTTTCTCATTTTTCAAAACTTTCTCAACAACCATTGGAGCTTTTCCTTTTGCATCAACCTTCTTCTTATAACTTTCAACAACTTCAGTCTTAGACTTGGAGTTGGTGCAATTTCTTGCAATGTGACCAACTTTATTACATCTAAAACATGTACGAGTATCAACTACTCGACTTTTGCCTTCAGACTGAGGTTATGAATCCCTCTTCTCAAAGAACTCTTCATTTGATTTTGATTTTGAAAAAAATTCATTTTCCTCATCAGAAAGTGAACTTGAACTGTTCACAAACACTCTCTTCTCAGCAAACTTCTTGTTTTGAACATTTCTCTTTTGATAACTCTTACCACCCTGATAACCACCCGACCAATTGTTTCGATTGTTATTATAAAAACGCGGTGGAACTATATGTTTCGTGTAATAAGCTTTATCTTTCTCAAAATTCATTTGTCTCTTTGTTTGACTCAAACTGTTCACTTCTGACAACTCAACTTCAACCAATTTGAAAACATTTGTCAACTTTTTCACATTAACATTCTCAATGGGAAACTCAGAATCCGAATACAACTTATCAGATCCAGCCATCTTGTACATCACAAGACCCGATTCATCACCTAAGTTGTTTTTGGATTTTGGTTTCTGAATGTACTTGTCCAGAAAACATTCATCATCTCCAGTTGAATCACTATCCAAAACACTTTCAGCCATGCCTTTAACAATCTCTGTCTGAACACTATCATCAGATGATGATGATGAAGAAAATGTAACATCAATTGAATCAGGAAATTTCACTTCATTTTCTTCCTCAAGATTAACCAACCCAGATTGTTTTTTCGAATAATTTTCAAGAATTGGTGGTGGAACTTGATGAAAACCCACCCCAGTTCCATCACAGTATACATCTTCGCCTGCTTTGTCTTTCCCAATGGGTTTGGGAATGATGTGTTGCAAAACAAAGCTTGCAGAGCTGTAACTGTTCAATTTCAAATTTATCCGTTCATTCTCAATCTTGGCTTCTTCAAACTGAAGTTTCAATTTAGCAATCTCATCCAATTGTGTGTTTATTAATTCTTCTTTGATTCTCAAAACACATTGCAATTGGCAATTTTCTTTGTAAGTTTTACCATTTCTATCATCATTATCTTTCATTGTGCTTTTAAGCTTCTCAAATTTTTCAGTAATCTGACGATTTTCAAGAACTAACCTTTCATTTTCTTTTCTAACCTTTTCATGATCCATTTTATCAGTTTCGATTTTGTTAGTTAATTCTTTCAATCGTTCAGTTGAAACTTTCACCATTTTGTCACGATCAAGAATTTAATCCTCAACACTTCTGACTTTAGCAGTCAGATCCTCAATCTTCTTACCTTTGAGATAAGTGTTTGTACTACAAACCTTGCATTCTTTGATGCAATTTTTGCAGTCAACATTACCACTGACCTTCTTACCTGACTCAGTCGTTGACGCATTTGAACTGACCTGATTTTTAGACTCAGAGATGGATTTAGAGTCTACCTCAAGTGCCTTAGCAGCCAGCACCTTGTCAGCCATCTTTCCCATGTTTTCAGCATTCAACTCATGTGTCGTGTCAATGATCCCAGTATCAATCTTCTTTGACTTCTCTATCTCTTCTTTTTCTTTCTTCTCTTTCTCTTCTTCTTCTCCGCTTCCCCACCATTTCTTCTGCCAGTAATCATCTTCAACTTTATACTCTTTGATTATGGTTTCTATATCAAGAGTGTTATGATCAATAGCAATGTTTCCATAGGGGTCAAGATAACATTCTCTGTCTGGATCCCATCTTTTTGCTCTTTTTGCTTCAGAAAAAATACCAGAAATTCTGATCAATTTGTTCGTGGCTAACATCTTTCTGTGTTTATACTTTTGTTCTTCAGTTCTGCTATCTTTCCAAGGTTTAGGTTCAGAATTTGCCATGAATGCATATCCAACCGCATCCTCCTTAGGTAACAACTCACTCCAGTCGAAACCTTCATCGTCATGAATCACCGCAAGAGCTCTAGATTTTTCTTTGTTATCTTCAATCTGTTTCATTCTTGGAGGCTCCGATTTGTTCTGATGATATATCGCCTTCTTGTAGTAATCTTCTCTGAACGGGTTTTCAGATTCATCAGCATACGCGTTTCTGCATTCACGCTTAAAGTGATCTTTCTGTTTGCACTTGAAGCATGTCACCTTAGACTTATCAAAGCCCAACTTGGTAGATGGTCCACCAATTGACTTTCTCCCAGTTATCTCCATGAAACGTTGTGCTCAACGAACTGCACTGGCCATACACCACCTTATGTCGATTAGTTCCATTTCCTCAGGATCTATCTGATTATAGTCTTCTTTCGTCAGGTTGGTGTTGCCTATCTTCCCTGCTACAAGACTTTCATAAGATTCTAGCACAGATGCTAAGAAAACCATCTGTTGCTTTGCCGACTCCTCGCTGAAGTTCTGAGCATTCTTTAAGTCTACAGCGATGTTGCATTGAAATAAGTTCTTTGCATCAGACTGGTTTGAATTTGATGAAGACCCACTGTGATATCCACTGTGATAACCACTGCTTTGATTTTCTTTGCTTGTTGTAGAAACATTCTCAGCAGAAAACGCAGTCTTGGGAGATGTATTCTTCGGCATCATGCTCTTTGGATAATACAAATCCAAATTATGCTGATATGATGAGTGATTGACTTTGTACGTCTTCTTCAATTCCAACTCGTGACTTTCTAATCTTTCAATCAACAAGTCAACTGTTAAATCTTCTGGCTTGATAGTATTCTTTAGCATCAACGCATAATATTGCCAATCCATTTCATCTGGTAGTGAGTCAAACAGCTTATCGACTAGCTCTTCTTGAGTATAACGAATATCATGTCTTGCCAGTTCCAATTTCAGATGCCCAAACCTCTATCATTTTACAAACTGATTCATTCTTTAAACACCCAAACAAATCAAACTCTTTTCTAAGTAATTTCCTTTTGTTTTTCACAATTTCTTTGCTTCCTAAACATTTGTTTTTCAACTTATCCCAGAGATCTGTAGCACTAGAGTATTCAATCAAAGATATTATATCTTCTCTGACGGATTGAAACAGCAACGCAATACATTTTTGCTCAGCAACAAACGATTCTATTTCTTCAGTTGTTGTTAAGGTTTCGCCACTTTTGCCTCCATCATCATAACCATTTATGAGACTCGTCTAGCTGGGAAAAGCAAAGGCTCTCAACCAATCTTCAAACTTCTTTGCCCACCGACTGTATTCTTCTATAGCCATCAACTTCGGGGGGTTTGTTGTAAGTTCCGAAAGCACTTTCAACCTCCAATGCATCCGATAACTTTTTCTTTGGATTCTGCGTGTTGTCATTGGTGTTACTCGAAGATGTATCATTTCCACCGTCTCCAGCAAACGCAAAGACATCATAAAACGGATTGAAATCATCCATTTTGAACGTACCTGAAAAACAATCAGCAAAACACTTAGAACTTTTAAGTTTTGAAAAATAACAAGTTTAAACAAAATCACTTGAAGCGAAATAGTAACAATTCAAGCGAAACAAGCAAGAATCAATACTATTCAAGCGAATTGGTAAACAAGTTTATGAAGTTCAAGCGAAACAGATCAGTCTGAAGCAAAACCCCCTATTTCGCTTGAACTTTCAAGCGAAATGGCTTAATCTGAAAGAACCAGTTCAAGCGAAAAGCTATTATCCCTGTTCGCTTGAACTTTTCAAGCGAGATATGACTTTTTCAAGCAAAACTATCTGAATATCCTTTGTTTTCAAGCGAGATCAGCTGATTTCAAGCGAAACAGCGAAGGTCTGATTCAAGCGAAACATAGTTTTTATCCATTTTTTACCAGTTTTAATTCGAATTTTAGTCTGATTTTTTGTAGGCTTTGTTAAATCTATGTTTTACACAACATAAATGAAAGTTAGGCCATTTCAACCGTTAGAACACGTTCAAATTGGAAAAGTATGAAAAGAAGTGAGTAGAAAGTAGAAAATCCGGTAGAATCAAGCTGCTATGGTATGAACTCCTCGTCCTGAGCTCTGAAACCACTTGTTGGATCGTGTTCGGTGACCCTAAAGTTAGTTAAGGCAGTTCATCTTCAAATACGAAGGCGGAATCAACGTAAACAAAGTCAAAACAGCTAGTTTTCCGAGTTACAGAGGGCTGAGCACGGGGCCGTGTCGGTGCAACACGGGGCCGTGTCCAACTTTCCAGTAACAGGGATCCGGAAAACAATCGTTGTATCTCCGACCACGGGCCGTGTTCAGTGAGCACGGGGCCGTGGTGAACTTTCTGACCAACATTCTTTTCTGTTTTTTTTGCAGGATTTGGAATCAGACGCCACATCTGAACTTTCTACGTAGTATATGAGCTCCAGTTCTAATAAAGACATAAAAGAACCTCTAGAAGAACCCGAACGCTTTCTCAGAAAAAGACTTAAAGCTAAAAACCAAGAGAAGGTTTCAGGGGACCCACTTCTAATGGCGGACCAACGTACCCTCATGGATTACCTACGACCCACCGTAGGTAATCTCGGCGCCGCTATCAATGCACCGAATGTTGAAGCCAACAACTTCGAACTTCGGCCACATTTGATACAAATGCTTCAAAACTTCGCAACCTTTCATGGGCTTGCAGACGAGGATCCCCATCTACATATTACTAATTTCTTAGAAATATGTTATACCTTTCGGATCAATGGAGCATCAAATGACGCCATCCGCCTTCGAATGTTTCCATTTTCACTAAAAGACCAAGCAAAAGCTTGGCTCAACGCCCTCCCAGCTGGTTCGGTAAACACCTGGGATGAACTAGCCCAAAAATTTCTATATAAGTATTTCCCTCCGGCTAAAACGGCTAAATTAATGACTGAAATTAATACATATTCACAAGAGGATGGGGAATCCTTATATGAAACTTGGGAAAGGTTCAAGGAGCTATTGCGAAAGTGTCCCCATCACGGTCTTGTGGTATGGCAACAAGTATCCACCTTCTATAATGGGTTGTTGCTACACACGAGACAAACACTTGACTCTAGCTCCGGGGGACTTTTAGGTAATCGCCGCCCACATGAAATATACAATCAAATCGAGGAAATTGCTCAAACCAATTTTCAGTGGCACACTCCCTGAGGCAATAAGTCTATTGCCCCGGGCGCCCATAAGGTTGATGAAAGCACTTCTTTACAAGCCCGAATCGAGGCCCTTTCTTCAAAAATTAAAAAGTTAGAAATGACAAAAACAGTCTCGGTTATGGCTTGTGAAGGGTGTAGTGGGCCACACGAAAATTGGAGTTGTATGAAAGAAACAGATGATCAATCCGAGTCGGTAAACTACATTGATAATAGACCTAGGCCGTCGGGTCCTCCAACGGGTACCTACAACCAAGGATGGCGTAACCACCCTAACCTTGGTTGGAGAGAACCCGGCAATAGTAGTAACCAACAAAGTCTAAATCAACGAACAAACTTTCAACAACCAAGAAATGAGTCACAAAATTTCCCTCAACAACAAGGTGGACGAGAAAGGCTTGAAGATACTATATCTCGCCTCATCTCCGACACTGAAAAGAAAAACTCGGATCGGTTTCAACAATTGGAATCAAATTTTAGAAATCAACAAGCTAGTATACAAAACATTGAAAAACAAATAAATCAACTAGCTCAAAATTTCTCCGAGAGACCACAAGGCGCGTTACCAAGTAATACCGAAACAAACCCAAAAGCACAAGTTCATCTCATAACATTAAGAAACCGTACCGTGGGTCCCGCGGAAGCTCCACCACCACCAACTGAGGAAAGCACACCACCGCCCCAACAAGAGAAGGCTTCTCCTCTACTTCAAGAGCCCACCAAGGCTCCTCCGGTTCCGTACCCTGGTAGGTTAATTCATCAAAAGACTAATGAGCAATTCGCAAAATTCAAAAGTCTACTAAAACAATTGCATGTTAATATTCCCTTCATCGAAGTCCTAACTCAAATGCCTAAATACTCAAAATTCATGAGGGACTTCCTCACTCATAAAAGGAAAATTGAATCATTGCAATTAATTAACCTAGGCGAAGAATGCTCCGCCCTCGTACTCAACAAACTTCCCCAAAAGAAGATTGATCCCGGAAGCTTCACAATTCCTTGCTCGATCGGGGAATCCCCCATTCGTAATGCACTAGCCGACCTTGGGGCTAGCATTAACCTCATGCCCGCATCAATGTTCAAACGACTCGGCCTAGGAAAAACGAGCCCTACCAAGATGAGTATACAACTTGCCGATAGGTCCGTCAAATACCCGCAAGGTGTCGCTGAAAATCTATTGGTCAAAGTCGACAAGTTCGTCTACCCGGCCGACTTTGTCATACTAGATTTGGAAGAAGACACCGAAGTCCCCCTCATACTAGGGAGGCCATTTCTAGCCACCGCACAAGCAATGGAAGACATGAATGACGGAACACTCACTTTGAAGTATGGGGATAAGGAAGTGAAGTTTGGGGTTGGGAAGAAAGTAGAGGACGATGACCCGGTCAATTACATGAAGGTTATTGATTCGAGTTTGGATGATGCTCTCCGACGGTGCAACATGGGATGCAAAACATCCCGCTCGAAAAACATATAACCTCACATTGGGTCTAGCCAAGGACCCTTATAAACGTGGCGCACCACGGAGGCATTCCGCGGAACTATCCTTAGTTTAGTTTAATCTTTTAGTTTAATTTTAATTTGGAGGAATAAAACACACTCGGGATGGTGAAGGATAACAAGGGAAACGAGAAACATAGCCCCATGCACGAAAACAGGGCCATCCGACAACAATTTCTTCATTACAGTAAGCTCAGCACGGGCCGTGTCCGCCCAACACGGCCCCGTGCTGCACGCTCTGCAGAAAATTGCCCAGTTCAGGTAACTGGACACGGGCCGTGTTCGCTGAACACGCCCCCGTGTCCAGGCTTCTGTTTCTTTTCTTTAATTTTTGTCACTGGCACCTGAACACGGGGCCGTGCCCGGTCACCACGGGGCCGTGTCCAGGATGCCAGTAACATAAAATTTTGCTTTTAACACCATTTTACACATTCAATCAACCTAAAAACTTATTTTTGGGACACATTGAGGACAATGTGTAATTTAAGTGTGGGGGGATGCTAAAACCTTGAATCTTGCAAGTCCTAATAACAAGCCTTACACAAAACTCTATTGGAACCGCTAATCACCCCAATTTTTTTCAAAAAATTTTCATTTTTTTTACTTGTCTAAGTTTAAGTTGGGAATTCAAGTTCTAACAAGGTTATATTTTTACAAGTTTACAACCGATAGCATCGTGATAAAAAGAACCAACATAACAAAATTATGAAAAGGCATGGCAAACTTAGTTAAAATTTGATTATATATACTTGATCACATAAAAACCCTTTCCCACAAAAAGTGAGTTTTGAGCCTTTATCGAGCATACAAATACATATCTTTACACTAAATGCTCATTTTTCGTTTCATGTGTGAATAGTCGCTTGGTTCGTATGACTCTAGAACTTGCCACAACAATACATTCCTGGTCCTTACCAACTTAAACCCGAGTAAGTAAATGATGGAGGCATTAGGACTAACCCTTTTTTCTTTCCACACCATTATTTTTCATTTTTTTTACCACCTACCCAAAATCCCCTTAGTTAACCCCTTTGAGCCTAAACCTTTTCATTTATTAACCCAAAATAATCACCCTTTTTACCCACCTTAACCTTTTTATTTTAACCCTTTTCTTTTAGTAACAACGTTCGGTTTTCTTATGACTTTAAAAATATATATATATATATATATATATATATATATATTGATGAAACCAAATAAACAAACATGTTCATCAAAAATAACTTTGTTTGAAACAAATGGTTCATCAAAATAAAATAAAAATAAAAAAAAGTCTTTCAAAAACCGACGTTTGTTACGCTTTTCGCCCTTTTTACTAACCACTAACCCAACCACCCACCTTTAGCCCAAGCCTAACCCTTCACCCAAAAAAAAGTCCTCTTGATATTTACAAAGGTATATAGTTAAAAAGGAGGAGGATTGATAGCTTGGCAAGCTTATGGTAGGAGTAAGTTCCATGCCGCTCTCGAGTGATTCACTAAAAATACACCTTCGGCTGAGTGTTGAGTGATTCCCCGTGAGGTATGTGAACTTGTATATAAATGGAATTTTAAAGAGGTATGTTATGCCCTAATAAGTAATTTATCTTAAGAAACGTTTTTAATAAATCATGACGAATAGGATTGTAAATAAATAAAAATAAAACCTAAATAATCTTGGAAATCCCGACACTCTATGACAAGCCCAAAAACCTTCTCTTCTACCCATTCCATTTGGGAGTGAATAAAGCCACATTAAAAAGAGTTTTGCTTGAGGACAAGCAAATATTCAAGTGTGGGGGTATTTGATGTGCACAAAATGCAACATATAAATTACATCAATTGTGCTTAAAACTAACCCTTTTTTAGTACTAATGTTGGAAAAAGTGTGCTTTTGTGTTCCTTTTGTATTTTCAGGATTAAATGAGCTCAAAACAACAAAAGAAGCAAAAAGACAGCAAAATCTAACATAAATACAAGAAAGGGAACAAAAGTGACATGCCCGACCTCCCGACAGTATATTCCCAAAGCAAAACAAAGAAGACAGAAGACTGAACACGCCACGTGCTCAGTGAGCACGGGGCCGTGCCCAAGTGCCAACAGAAAAGACAAACTCATAGAAGCTTCTGTTGCCCTCCACGGGGCCATGCCCAGCGGACACGGGGGCGTGGTCAACTTCCTGCAGGCGCATTTATTGTAATTGCGAATTACAATTAATGAAGAGAGAGAGTCAGATGGACACGGGGCCGTGCCCGAGCTTCTGTTCAGCCTATAAATATGAGTGTTTGGAGCTCTTGCAACTCATCCCTTGGCACACCACCTCTCTCACACTTCACCCACCACCCACCACCACCATAACACCATCATCCACCACCATCATCCATTATCCATCATAGAGTGTGTGAGTCGTCTCGGGATCCAAGATTGATCGTAAGAGTTCTTGACAATCAAAGGCCATGTTTGCCTAAGTCTCTTACATCACTTGGTGAAGACAAGTGTTTAGTGTAATACTTTTTATTTTTAATCTTTTGCACTTTTTAATTGGTTTTGTATTAATGACTTTAATTACTAGTTTCTTATGTTGAAGGTGATTCTTCCTTATCGTTTGTCCGTGGTGTCTTGGCATTATTTTACTGTCTATATAAAATAAAAGATTTTCACCATTCATATCTCCACGGTCTATATGGAGGTATGTTGGCTACCTGGTCGGGGGTTAAGGGAACGGTTTGGTAAGAGTCTTGCCATTGTTCAGTGTATAGATCCTGCAAAGGACCTGGGTCAAATTTAGTAGGACCTCCTTCAATACCCAAAGGTATTGGATGGCGGGGGTCCAAACTCTTTGATCCCCTCATAATTTAAACTACTATTAAAACTTTAACCCAGCTACTTAGGACTGTATCCCTACTGACTCAGACTACTTAGCTGAGGGTAACGTCGCCTTCAAAAGAGGGGCCTACCACATTATGCATTAATAACTTAATTAATTATCTTTCAATAATCCGACCCTTTAGGATTGTATCCTTGCTGACTCAAACTACTGGGTTGAGGGTAACGTCGCCTTCAAAAGAGGGGCCTACTATAATAACTAAGATAATCTCTTAAATATGTGCAAAAGTGCGAAAATAATCAAAGGTTACACTACACACGAGTCGGATCCAAGTGATTCATCTTCTCTTCTCTATCTGTTTTTTATTTTTATTTTATTTTTCAGCATTTTAGTTAGTTTTATTTTCTTAGTTTAAAAACCTTTTTCCAACTTTTTTTTTATTTGATTAGACGTTGAGGATAAACCGGTACTAAAAGCTCTTGTGTCCTTGGACGACCTCGGTATCTTACCAACACTATACTACGTCCACGATGGGTGCACTTACCCATATGTGTGTTTAGTGTTAGTAAATATCGTGTTTTATAAATTTAAAACTTGGCTAAAAAGTGTAAAAGGGATTAAAATATATACCTAAAACATATTACACCTAACGCACATCAATGATAGAAGTACAAGATTTGGAGTAGAAACTTACAAGAATCGCGAGGAATCGAGAGAAAATAGGCCAAGAGCGTGCTGGTCAGAAGGGGAGCTGTCACATCATGAACAGTGATGTGACATGTGAGTATTTATAGGTGAAGAGGAGAGAAAGGCGGTGTGAAGTGATTCGATCGGAGGGCCTTCCGATCGGATGGCCATCCGATCGGATGGTCATCCGGTCGGATGACCATTCGATCGAATGGTCCTTCGATCGGATGGCTTGTGCGAGTTAGTTTCTGACTTTTTGTTTTGTGCGTTGAGCGTTGCGTTGCGTTGCAAGTAAGCGATGCGATAGTATTAAACAATAGTTACACAAATAACATAACCACTAACTAACATAAAAGTAGAACTTATTATTCGAGTCCGCGATGAGATTGCGTTGCGATAGAGTTGCGTTTGCGATTAACATCTTTAACATAATTAAACATGCACAAGTAACACATAATAGCACACACACGTAAAACAATATCCAAAACCTGTAATTCGAATTGCGATGCGATAGCGATGTGATAGCGTTTAATAGATTAGTGTTTAATTGCGTTTGTTGCATTGATACTCCAAATAATACAACTAAAGTAGCATAAACTTAAAGTATCGATCATCGGGTCGGAGAGTATATGTCACACCCTGACTTTTGCGGAAGCGTGATTATGTGTGACTTGCTTAATATCATTGCATTAAAACATAACAAACAACTATATGATAAAACCAAGATGCTCATCCATTGATTAAGTTTTAAAACATTACAACAACACTGTTTTACACCCCAAAAACACAGACTTCATATTCAGAATACAAACCATGCAATTTGTTTTAGAGATTCCACACGGACTCGACAAAAGATATTACTAAAAGCTAGGTTTTTTATATATGAATCCTATCCAGGATAAGATACACACTCCAAACCATTCGACACCGGATGACATCTTTTATTTCAAACAACACTTGAAACCTTCAACGCCCGCCAGATCCATACTTAGTTTCCTGAAATACATGTAGTTTGAAAACATCAACAAAAGTTGAGCGAGTTCATGTGTTTAGTGTGTGAGCTCGAATAAACTTTGTAATCATTGTATGTAAGTATGTATTCGTAAAACCCTGGTATGAAAGCAACATGGAAAAACAGATCATTAATGGTTTGCAAGGCCATTAATATGTGTGACGTGATGCAGGAAGACTCAAACCTAGCAGATTTTGCACCGGGCTTTAGTTTGTGAACATAGTCACCTCATGGGCCAAACCTCGGTCCGCATGGGTGTGGGCTCGCTACACCCAAATAGATCTATCACTCATGTCCCTTGGTCCTACTGCGAGGATTAATGGTCTTAAGCGTTGTACCCACCACTCACATGATCTAGCAGTACCTTTCCTTAGCTAACCATACCACATATGAACGTTTGTAAACAGTTTGTAACATGTACTTCACCCCCGAAGTTATAAAACTGAAAACAGTTAAAAGAAAAGGGGGACATGAACTCACAGTTTTGCGTTCTTCGTAATCAACTGTAACTCAAAGCTCCTTTGGGTGTACACGACTACCTACAACGTACTATGATCTATTAGACGAGCGGGTCGTGCCTTGACTTAGTATTACTTTGTGTCTTTGAGTTACGTTTCATTGTGTCCTTAATATTATTCCAAGTTATATAATTATTTGTTAAAATAATAAATATTTTAACTTAAATTATATTTATTAAATTTTGGAATAATTGTTAAAATAATATATTTTAACTTGTTACCTTTATGTATTCATACATGTATATCCTTCCCAAGGATGGGTGTATTTGTATTCGTATTCGTATCCTTATACTTGTGTATTTTTGCCATGTAACGGTGTCGTATTCCGGAGTGTATTTATACGTACGAAAATACGTATTTTCTTATAATTATTAAGTATCCTTATACTTAATTTTGTATTAACTTTTCCGGAATAATATCTTTAATAAAAATTCACCAATATATATTTCCAAAATATATATTTTAAGAAATATTACTTAGAAAAATTATTCTTAATTTTTCCCTTAGCAAAAATACTTATAAATCTCATACAAGTCTCAAAAATAATATATTTCCTAGTCTAACTTAGAAAATATATATAAATCTATTTTCCTTCCAAAAATAATATATTTCAGGTTTATTTAAGAAAATACATTTTCTCTCAAAAATAATGTATATCATGTTTGTTTGAGAAAATATATATTCTTTTCCAAAAAGAATACATCTTCTAATAATTTCAAGAAATATATATTTTTACTTGCCAAAAATAATATATTTTCTTCTCGTCAAAAATATGATAAAATCTTGTAATAATAGTAGAAATCATATTTTTGTTCTCTTGGTGTCCAAAATATTATTTACCAAAATATACTTATGAATAAAATTTCCAGAATATTTTTGTGAGTTATATTCCTTTGTTCGGTTTCTCTCATATTTTGGGTATAATTTTGTATATTCATATTCTTGGGTTTGGGGTAATAATTTGGATTGTAATTTTTGGTATTTTGATGAGTTATATTATTTCAAGTCCTAAAATAATATAACTAATACACATAATATACAAATAATTACACACATGGTGACTTCTAAATATATATTTTCCTAAATACATATTTAGTCACTTTTATTTAAAAAAACCAACCTCCAATATTTATAATTTTTGTAACAAAATTTATGGCAAACTTTATGTGAAAATCCATGGTTTGAAATATACTTGTAAATATTTTTCTAAGTGTTTAATTTTTAGAAAACTTTTGCCATAGTTTTCCCTAAAAATGGAGGTTTCCATACCTTGAAGGCATATCATTTTCTTTGTAAATCAACACAATCAATCAACAATCAATCTACACTTACCAATTTTTCCAAAAAACAAGCATAAACTACCACTTCATGAACTTGAAAATTTACAAAAAATTGTAGTAACTTACTAGTGTATTTGGTAAGTCTTGTTACCCTTTAAAGTGAGGTTTCTTTAAAAACATCATTTTTAAAGAGGTTAGTCCTTTACAACTTATAATCACATTTCTAAAAATGTTTCTTCATGGATTTTTCTTGTCACATATGTGCTTCTACACTTTATTAACCACCAAAATTAGGTTTATTTATTTAAGAACCAAGATTAAGTAAAAGTTGTATTTTTAACTTGGTTTCTTGAAAAATCATCCTTGAAATTTTAGATCTACAAGACTTACATATCATTTTAATCAAGAAAACAATATATTCTTTCAAGTTCATGTCTTACATGAGGATGATCTATTAATCTCTAACATTTTCATCCTCTCATCTTGCTAGATTATGTTTTTAATCATGATCTAGCAAGATCATATGATGATCTACATCATTTTCATAAGCAAACAACAATCAACAAGTATAACAACACATAAACAACATGATTTCTTCATGATTTAAGCTTATGTTCTTGCTTCATTCTCTTGATTCTTAGTGTTCTTTAAACTTAACATCATGTATCATCTTTTAACCACTTAAATAAGATGTAAAATGAAGAGATTAGTGTTCTTACCACTAGCTCAAGGCTAGGGATGATCAAGAGAAGAAAAGAAAAGGATAAAAGCAAATGGTGAAGGTCCTTCAACTTCCGAAAGCTCCAAGCTTCCTTATACGGCTTCTAACTGTCACACCCCACCCGATGGCGGAAACATCGGGGCATGGCACTGAGCGAAACAGATTGTCCAGAAGTTTCCATAACAATTATCATTACCAATCAAGTTAAAGTAACATGTCCCAGACCATGTCTCAAAAGGTAAACAAATTATTACAGACAAAATCTAGGCAAATAGTTCTATTCCGACAACTCAGATTTTCAAATAGCCCAATTGTTTATCTGCTTCTAGAGACTCTTGATTTCATTTGTACAGACAACTATTTGTTGGCCTCTAGAGCTTTATTCTAGCCTCTTTTTCCTAGCAGATAAGCATCCTAAGAACCTGTCACATACGTTAAAATAAAGTCAATACACATAGTGTAAGGGCGAGCATACAAGTTTGATAATAGCATATAGAGTTCGAAATAGTTTACGCATAACCAGCACGTACGCAGAGGAAAACGAAGCATGTTAGTTATCGACATGAATCTATCTTTCCGGTCGGTCGATCGGACGGTCGTTCGATCGGCCGGCAACCCGTTCGGTTGGCCACCTTAGTGAGAACAAGTTCACAGCGGGATGTCACTCGATCGGACAGTAGTCCGGTCGGGTGGCATCCTTAGTGCATTGAACATGTTTGAAGAAAAATCGATTAAGGGTTAAAGTCCAAGTATCTCATGATCCGAAGGGTAATCCGGTCGGGTGGTAGTCCGATCGGTTAGCAATTCGTTCAATACTCAAACTTCAGATAAAGTTGGTTAAGTGTGGGACCCAAGGTGCAAGCCGTTCGGTCAGGGCAGTCGATCGGATTGGCTGGTCGATCGGACAGCAGTCCGATCGGACGGCACTCCGTCCTGGTCGATCTGTTCGTCTTACACTTGGTTGTTTTGTCGTTTTATCGAGGCGTTTTGATAGCGAGTTAAGCAACAGAAACTTGTCATTACTTTGTTCTCCTGATCGGACAGGAATCACCCAACTCTGATTAGTGAACTGTTCGAGACGGTGATTCTTGTTTAACCCGAAATCGGTAAACCTTGTGGATAGAATCCGGATCTCGAGCCACACGACCACTAGAATGAGTAGTAGGTCAGCACAAGCTCCGTTTCTACCAGTTTTGAAGGCATCAAGTGTAAAAGAGTTGAAAGAAAGTTGAAAAACCATCTTTCAATCCTTTTTGCTGTGAATATGTTTAGATCTACGAAAGATCTTTGTTAGTTTATGTAAAAATCGGTTAGATCTAAGTTATTCTTGATGGATTGAGGCCAAAACATGAAGTTCTTCAAGAACACATGATGACATCATCCTAGAACACCTTGAATCTTAATGATTTCACGGTTAAAAGTTAAGATTCAAAAGATAGAAAGGTGTAGGAGTGCGTGTAGATCAAGAAAGTACAAGATTTAGGACGAGATCTTACCGGAATCGAGAGAAATCTGAGAAAAGGTGAGGAGCACGAGCTGGTCGATCAGAGTGTTTCCAAAAATAGAAAGTAAGACAATGACAGGGTTATTTATAGAGTTCCAAAAGAAGAAAGGGCTGGCCGATCGGCCAGGCAGCTCGATCGGACAGCCTGTCCGATCGGACGGCAGTCCGAACAGAAGGCTGGTCGATCGGCTGGTTGGCTGATCGATCGGTCGCCTGGTTCGAGTGTTCGGTGCGAAGAGTTTTGCTGTTTCGATTTCGATTGCGAGCGTTGCGATGCGATAGAGTTTCCTAGTTAAATTACTTTTAATCCCAACTACACATATCGCGCACTGTCTTTGCGCCACCAATTATCATACTATATCTACATACAATCATCCTTAGTTCGTATTTGGTCTGCGATTGCGATTCGATTGCGATGAGTTCGATTGCGTTTCGATTGATTACCGCATATAACATAAATAAACATGCACAAATAACACATAAGGCACACACACACACGTATAATAATCACCAAAATGCGTAATTCGAGTTGCGAGCGCGATGTAGGTTAGATTATATTGATTAGCGTTTGGTTGACTTTATCGCATTGTTACTTCCTATTATTCACAGTCGTAAAGCGATTCGTAACGATAAATGTTCGTCGATTACTGCGATTATAATTAATTACTCCACATAATACAACTAACGTAAAACACAAAATAGACTAACTATGGTCAAAGAAGTCAAAACAGGAATTGAGCCAGGAGAGACAGATTGCAATTAGCAATCTTTTCTTCCTTTGACTTCAATCTTGACTTTGACTTTGACTTTCGAAACTCGGGGTGTTACAGCCTCCCCTAGTTGAGGGAATTTCGTCCCGAAATTAGGCCGAAGCCGTAACAAACAACTGCGGATACTTTGTCTTCATGTCGCTTTCGAGTTCCCAAGTGAACTCTGCGCCTCGTTTGCCTTCCCATCGGACTTTCACAATAGGAATGCGCGAGCGTCTGAGCTGCTTGGTTTGGCGATCCATGATTTCGACAGGTTTCTCCACGAAGTGTAGTGTTTTGTTTATTTGGAGGTCATCGAGAGGTACAATTAGATCATGCTCAGCCAGGCACTTTCGGAGGTTTAACACATGGAAAGTCGAGTAGACGTTACTAAGTTCCTCCGGCAGCTCAAGTCTGTAGGTGACTTTTCTGATCCTTTCCAGAATCTTAAAAGGTCCAACATATCGAGGCGCTAGTTTCCCTTTCTTGCCGAATCTGACCACACCCTTCCAAGGTGATACCTTTAGGAGTACATAGTCGCCAACGTCAAATTCAAGGGGCTCGCGTCGTCTATCGGCGTAACTTTTCTGTCGACTTCGAGCTTTCAACAAGTTGTCTCGAATTTGGAGGACTTTGTCAGTTGTTTCTTGTAATAGCTCAGGACCGGTTAATTGCGAGTGACCGATCTCGTGCCACACAATAGGCGATCGACATCTTCTTCCGTATAAAGCCTCGAATTAGGGCTGGCAATAGGTAACCTGTAGGTAACCTGCTAAGACACGATAACAGAAAAGTACACCATGTGACTTTTTACGTTTTTAAAAATAATCAAAATTTGGAAGTTAGGATCTATTATTTCCCCTTCTAAGTGCATAAAATATAGATCTGTCTTATAGACATTGGATATAAAGTAGTTAAACGAATCGTATTCATGTTTAAAATTTTTGTTGTTCGCGTTATCAGACACCTGTTAAACCTGCTAAGACACGATTTGCCAGCCTTACCTCGAATGGTGCCATTTGAATGCTGGAATGATAACTGTTGTTATATGAGAATTCGACTAACGGCAGCTATTTATCCCAATTACCACCGAAATCTATGACAGACGCACGGAGCATGTCTTCAAGAGTACGAATCGTTCTTTCAGTCTGACCGTCGGTTTGAGGATGGAATGCGGTACTCAGATTAAGCGTGGTACCGAGAGCAGCTTGGAATGTTTCCCACAGTCACGAGGTAAACCGAGCAGAGATGATGTCACGAGGCATCCCGTGATTACAAATGATCTCGTCGGTGTAGATTCGGGCAAATCGTTCTACCTTGTAGTCTTCCCGTATTGGCAAAAAGTGGGCTGATTTGGTTAAATGATCAACAACAACCCAAACGCTGTCGTGACCTGATGACGTGTGCGGAAGTTTTGTTATGAAGTCCATAGCTATACTCTCCCACTTCCACATGGGGATTGGCGGTTGCTCGAGTAAGCCATAGGGCCTTTGATGTTCAGCCTTGACCCTTGCACAAGTCAGGCACTTCCCAACGTAGAGAGCAAGATCCCTTTTCATACCCGGCCACCAGTACTTGTAGCGAAGATCCTGGTACATTTTATCGGCACCGGGATGAATAGAGTATCAGGATTTGTGAGCTTCGTCCATCAAAATCTTTCGCAATTCGGGCCGTTTAGGGATCCAAATTTGGTCTAGATAATGGAATATCCCATTTGATTTATTCACCAGTTGAGCTCCATCGTGATAGATTCGTTCCTTCTTCAGAGTGCGTTCATTAAAACAGGCATGCTGGGCTTCGCGAATGAGGGTTTCGAGATCGTATTGGGTCTGGGTATCGCGAATGCTGAGCAAGTAACTTCGTCTGCTGAGAGCGTCGGCTACAACATTTTCTTTGCCTGGGTGATAATGAATCTCACAGTCGTAATCATTGAGTAGTTCTACCCATCGGCGTTGAAGCATATTAAGTTCTTTCTGGTCAAAGATATGTTGTAGGCTCCTATGATCGGTGAAGATTGTACACTTGGTACCATACAGGTAGTGTCGCCAAATCTTTAACGCAAAAATAACCGCGCCTAGCTCGAGATCATGGGTTGTATAGTTCTTCTCGTGGATTTTGAGTTTTCGAGACGCGTAAGCTATAACCTTGTCCCGTTGCATGAGGACACAACCAAGACCAAGGTTGGAAGCATCACAATAGACAATAAAACTGTCATTTCCATCGGGCAGCACGAGAACAGGAGCATTGCAGAGCATGTGTTTGAGGGTTTGGAAAGCAGACTCTTGTTCAGTTCCCCAAACAAAAGACTTGTCCTTATGCGTGAGAGTGGTAAGCGGCACAGCGATCTTAGAGAATCCTTCGATAAATCGTCGATAATAGCCCGCTAATCCGAGAAAAGAACGGACTTCAGACGGGTTCTTAGGTGTAATCCAGCTCTTAACTGCTTCAATCTTCGCGGGATCGACATGAATACCTTGACTATTTACGATGTGACCTAGAAACTGAACCTCCTCCAGCCAAAATTCACACTTGGAGAACTTAGCATAGAGTCGATTCCCCTGGAGTAGTTCGAGAACCAAACGTAGATGTTGCGCATGTTCGGCCTTTGATTTGGAATAGATCAAGACATCGTCGATGAACACGATGAAAAAACGGTCGAGATATGGTTTACACACACGATTCATCAGATCCATAAAAACCGCGGGTGCGTTGGTTAGACCAAAAGGCATAACAACGAACTCGTAGTGGCCGTAGCGTGTACGAAAAGCGGTTTTGGGTATTTCCTCCTCTTGAATGCGTAGCTGGTGATAGCCTGAACGGAGATCGATCTTCGAGAAACATGTAGCACCTTGCAGCTGATCAAACAAATCGTCAATGCGGGGCAGGGGATAGCGGTTCTTGATTGTTAGCTTATTCAATTCCCGATAGTCAATGCACATCCTGAACGACCAATCCTTCTTTTTGACGAAGAGGACTGGCGCGCCCCAAGGAGAGGTGCTCGGGCGAATAAAGCCTTTCTCAAGTAATTATTGGAGTTGATTTGAGAGTTCATGCATTTCGGATGGTGCGAGTCGATAAGGGGCTTTAGCTACAGGATTTGCTCCAGGAATGAGGTCGATTCGAAAGTCGATATCACGACTTGGAGGAAGTCCAGGAAGATCATCAGGGAACACCTGAGGAAATTCACGGACCACAAGGACGTCTTTTACTTCTGTCTTCCTTTTCTTTTCCTTCTCCGCTACTATAATGTTAGCCAAGAAAGCTCTGTATTCCTTGCGGAGATACTTGCTAGCTTGGACGCATAACATGAGTTTGGGACCTTTCGAAGTAGTTTCGCCATAAACACACAGTGAATCGCCATTCGCAAGCGAGAATCCAATCATCTTGTCAAAGCATACACCTTCAGCATGGTTTTCGCGAAGAAAGTCCATGCCTACTATGATGTCGAAACTTCCGAGTTGCATTGGAATAAGGTCGATTGGGAAAATGTGATTGTTGAGCTCAAGAGTACAATCACGGAGAACAGAATTAACGGCGACAGTTCTTCCAGTGGCGACTTCAACATCGAAGGTCGAGGGAAGATAGGAGCGCTTACGACTAAGGAGCTTCTCGAATTCAAACGATACAAAGCAATTATCGGCTCCAGTATCAAACAAACATGACGCATAAATACCATTCACAAGGAACGTACCATTGACCACGTTGTTGTCAGCCTGGGCTTGGCGCGCATTGATATTGAAGGTTCTGGCACGTGCTGCTTGCTGCTGTTGCTGTGGCTGTTGCTGCTGATGAGGCTGCTGCTGCTGGGGTTCTTGCTTCACAACCCTGTTCGGGCACATGTTCGCAAAGTGGTTGGGATCACCACATGCGAAGCAGACTCAGGCGTTGATCGTGGGTGCCTGAGCCGCGTGATGGCCTTGCGGGGCTGGGAGCAGTGCTTGATGAGCAGTGGCAGGAGCTACGGTGTTGCGGGGACCAGTACGGCAGTTGACAATGAAGTGGCCGTACATGTTGCAGTGAGCGTAGAAGCGACAGGCGAGACCCACTGGATGATGATAAGAGCATGTCGGGCAAACCAGTTGGGGGCCTGTGTATGCACGCTTTGCTGGTGGTGCATAAGTAGCTGATGCTGGTCGGTGATGATGCTGCTGCTGAGCCGGTACGGCCTGAAGAGGAGCGGCAGTGGTAGTGGCAGCATAGTTCTTGTTGCTGGAGCTGTTGTTGTTCTTCTTCTTCTTTCGGCGTGAGGACTTTGACGGTTGAGCGGCGGCGGTTTCGGCAGTTGGAGCGGCGGTGGTAGCTTGATGCAGGTGCTTTGAAGTTTTATCCCAGACACCAGCCTTGACCTGCTTGTCGTTGATTTCAGCGGCCAACAAGTAGGTCTCTTCGATCGTCTTAGTCTTAGCCGCTTGCACGAAATCTGCAACGCAGTCAGGCAGGGCTCGGATATACTTCTTGATTGCCATGTCAGAAGTCTTCACTTGATCAGGGCAGATGATGCTGAGCTGCTTGAATCGAGCAGTTAGAGCTGCGTTTTCGCCATCCTTCTGCTTTATGTGCCAGAATTCATCTTCCAACTTCTGGCGTTCATGAGGAGGGCAGAATTCTTCCAGCATGACCTCCTTGAGTTCGTCCCACGACAGACCATAGGCTGCATCGTTCCCTCGTTTGTTTCTCTCGGCCGTCCACCAGTCTAGTGCGCGGGACTGGAAGACGCCAATAGCATTGAGAGTGCGGAGTTCGTCAGGGCAACCGCTCTGTCATAGAGTGACCTCAATGGAATCAAACCATTGGAACAACGATGTAGGGCCTTCCTCGCCAGTGAATTCCTTTGGCCCACAAGCCTTGAACTGCTTGAAACTGAAGGCAGCTTTAGGGGTAGCTTTAGGAGCTTCGGTTCTCGACTCCTCAGATGATTTACTGACATTCTCGTAGACATCACTCACAACTTTTGCTACTTGTTTAGCGATGATAGCAGCAAGATGTCTGTCTCTCTTTTCTTGGCGAGATTCTGGTGGGTGACGGGATCCTGATGAAGGTTCCAGTTGACATTGTCTGCAACAGGCATCGTCATAGGTCTCAGACACATCATAATCGGATCTCACCTCACACGTCTACTACTTACTAAAGCTTAGGAACACAGTGTAGCATGTATCACATAATCGCGTAGGCACATAATCACAGATTCACATAAGCACAGAAGCACAAAAGCACGTAGGACACAGAATCACAGAAGCACGTAAGCACATAATCACTAGAAGCAGGCAGAATACGGAAACCTATCATTCAAAGTCTGTGGGTGTTCGAATATAGCGATTGCGTTTAGCGTAGCGATTGGGATAGCATAAGCGTATAGTATAGCGAGCATCATAGCGTACGGCGTTTCCTTATAGTAGTAATGATTTGTTAATGTTTTGAGATAGAAGAGCAATACGGGTAGTGTGTGTCAATCGTAGTGAGGGCGAAAATCGAATAAGTTTCCAAAATTTAAACACATAAACAGGTAAGTACACGTATAAACACATAAAAAACGACGAATCATCAGAGTCAGCAGCTGCGGGCTCAGAATCGAAACACATAAAAAATCGAGAAATAGATTGTCTGTGGCTACTAGACATTGACTATCCAAAGCAATTCGATTATTCTCAAGGACTTGTCGTACACATTTTGACTTTCAGGATTGGGCCTCTGCCTCGATTCTTGGGCATCCGGCGCACATCCCTCTAGTCATACTGTGAGTTCAGGTCGTTGGAGTCCGTCGAGACTTTGGTGAGAGCTTTGTAAAACCAAGTAAAGGTTGGAACAAGTCGTCAAGGTTAGGGTTTCACCCCTGGCTTAACAACTTCATTCTTGTTTTTAATAAAATAGAGGAGATTATTCATCAAAATATGGATTTCACTCCTGATTTGGTATAATTCTCCCCGTTGGTAAATAAAATGCGGGTTGATCAAGCAAATTTTAGTCAAGTGTTTGCGGTTTTCACACCTAATCTTGACTTAATCGCTTGTCTTCATTTGAAAATTCGAGTGTAGTGATGGTGTAGTATAGGCGAGAATAGCGAGAAATAGGGTCGTACATGACCCCTACTGGATATGCACAAGTCGGTCTGTTGGTTCCTAACTATAGTCTAGGTCTCTAAGACTTCGACCCGGACTAGGTCGCGTCTTGCCTAATTCCTTATAGTTATGGCTCTGATACCAATCTGTCACACCCCAACCGATGGCGGAAACATCGGGGCATGGCACTGAGCGAAACAGATTTTCCAGAAGTTTCCATAACAATTATCGTTACCAATCAATTTAAAGTAACATGTCCCATACCATGTCTCAAAATGTAAACAAATTATTACAGATAAAATCTAGGCAAATAGTTCTATTCCGACAACTCAGATTTTCAAATAGCCCAATTGTTTATCTGCTTCTAGAGACTCTTGATTTCATTTGTACAGACAATTATTTGTTGGCCTCTAGAGCTTTATTCTAGCCTCGTTTTCCTAGCAGATAAGCATCCTAAGAACCTGTCACATACGTTACAATAAAGTCAATACACATAGTGTAAGGGCGAGCATACAAGTTTGATAATAGCATATAGAGTTCGAAATAGTTTACGCATAACCAGCACGTACGCAGAAGAAAACGAAGCATGTTAGTTATCGATATGAATCTATCGATACCAGTGACTGCGGGTTGACTGCCCAAGGCAATTCGTAATACATGATCACCACCGTAATCCATGCAAATAATTGTCCTTAACAACCCCCGAGTGAACGGGTGCTGAGTCCAAACTAATAGTACTACCGTTGCTAAGGCAGGTAGACAGCATTCCATGTGTAAACATAACAAACAAGCATTCATTAAGTCACGTAATACATGCGGTAACGGTTAGCGTTAAAAGTATTGCGTAGTGTGTTTGATGTGATTTCGTATAGTAACGTATGTAACACCTAAAAGTGCATAAAGCAAAAAGGGATCGAGTATACTCACAGCGGTTGATGGATTGAAGGGAGCGCTTGAGAGTAAGGTTAGCCTGAATAGTTCGATAGCATAACGATAAGTGACGTGTAAAACGAAAACAAGTGTTGGTGGGTCGAACAGCTGGTCGATCGGTTGATAGTCCGATCGGTCAGCTGGCCGTGCGATTGACTGTCCGTTCGGACGGCTGTTCGGATGGCCGTTCGAGTGGATTGTTTCTTCCTTTAGAAATGATGTGTTTGTGTTTGATGGTTTGACTTTTGAAGTCTTTGTTGTAGCATTTGAAAACATTGAAGTGTCTCTACCTTTCAGGTCGGTCGATCGGACGGTCGTTCGATCGGCCGGCAACCCGTTCGGTTGGGCACCGTAGTGAGAACAAGTTCACAGCGGGATGTCACTCGATCGGACAGCAGTCCGATCGGGTGGCATCCTTAGTGCATTAAACATGTTTGAAGAAAAATCGATTAAGGGTTAAAGTCCAAGTATCTCATGATCCGAAGGGTAATCCGGTCGGGTGGTAGTCCGATCGGTTAGCAATTCGTTCAATACTCAAACTTCAGATAAAGTTGGTTAAGTGTGGGACCCAAGGTGCAAGCCGTTCGGTCAGGCCAGTCGATCGGATTTGCTGTTCGATCGGAAGGCACTCCGTCCTGGTCGATCTGTTCGTCTTTCACTTGGTTGTTTTTTCGTTTTATCGAGGCGTTTTGATAGCGAGTTAAGCAACAGAAACTTGTCATTACTTGGTTCTCCTGATCAGACAGGAATCACCCAATTCCGATTAGTGAACTGTTCGAGACGGTGATTCTTGTTTAACCTGAAATCGGTAAACCTTGTGGATAGAATCCGGATCTCGAGCCACACGACCACTAGAATGAGTAGTAGGTCGGCACAAGCTCCGTTTCTACCAGTTTTGAAGGCATCAAGTGTAAAAGAGTTGAAAGAAAGTTGAAAAACCATCTTTCAATCCTTTTTGTTGTGAATATGTTTAGATCTACGAAAGATCTTTGTTAGTTTATGTGGAAATCGGTTAGATCTAAGTTGTTCTTGATGGATTGAGGCCAAAACTTGAAGTTCTTCAAGAACACATGATGACGTCATCCTAGAACACCTTGAATCTTAATGATTTCACGGTTAAAAGTTAAGATTCAAAAGATAGAAAGGTGTAGGAGTGCGTGTAGATCAAGAAAGTACAAGATTTAGGACGAGATCTTACAAGAATCGAGAGAAATCTGAGAAAAGGTGAGGAGCACGAGCTGGTCGATCAGAGTGTTTCCAAAAATAGAAAGTGTGACAATGACAGGGGTATTTATAGAGTTCCAAAAGAGGAAAGGGCTGGCCGATCGGCCAGGCAGCTCGATCGAACAGCCTGTCCGATCGGACGGCAGTCCGAACGGACGGCTGGTTGATCGGCTGGTTGGCTGATCGATCGGTCGCCGGGTTCGAGTGTTCAGTGCGACGAGTTTTGCTGTTTCGATTTCGATTGCGAGTGTTGCGATGCGATAGAGTTTCCTAGTTAAATTATTTTTAATCCCAACTACTCATATCGCGCACTGTCTTTTCGCCACCAATTATCATACTATATCTACATACAATCATCCTTAGTTCGTATTTGGTCTGCGATTGCGATTCGATTGCGATGAGTTCGATTGCATTTCGATTGATTACCACATATAACATAAATAAACATGCACAAGTAACACAAAAGGCACACACACACACATATAATAATCACCAAAATGCGTAATTCGAGTTGCGAGCGCGATGTAGGTTAGATTAGATTGATTAGCGTTTGGTTGACTTTATCGCATTGTTACTTCCTATTATTCACAGTCGTAAAGCGATTCGTAATGATAAATATTCGTCAATTACTGCGATTATAATTAATTAGTCCACATAATACAACTAACGTAAAACACAAAATAGACTAACTATGGTCAAAGAAGTCAAAACAGGAATTGAGCCAGGAGAGACAGATTGCAATTAGCAATCTTTTCTTCCTTTGACTTCAATCTTGACTTTGACTTTGACTTTCGAAACACGGGGTGTTACAATAACACCCTTGAGTAGTAATGGAATGGATGAAACAAGATTGAAGATGATGGATGTGAGGGGTGTGGGTTACGGCCATGAGGTAAAGGGATAAGGGAGAAGAATGTGGGTGTTGAGTTGTGAAGAAATGAAGGAAGTGAACTCTTGGTCCATTCTTATAATCTTTCAAAAATGGAAAATCTAATGTGTAATGTGTTTAGTAAAGTTAAAACAAGATCTAGTTTAATATTCACATAAAATCCATGGTGGGGCCACCATGTTGGCCGATCATAGGTGGGGGGGTCTAGGCATAGGTTTGAACTAAATAGTTAGTTAGGTAGTTAGAAATCAAGTATTAGTTAGGTTATGTAGTTACTTGTTGTTATATAGTGTGTTATGATGTTCGAGGATCATAACTAGCTTGGAAATGTTAAAACAATGCTTCTAGTGAAAATTTAGTGTTTCGGGTAGTGTCCGGTTGTTCGGTTGGTTACACGTTCGTTAAGGTGCTAAACTATGAAGTTTAGTGTGCTTTATGTACCCTTTTATGACAGTTTCGATTCCTGACACTTAGGAAAGCATTCAGGGCCATTTAACCATATTTCTGCATGATATAAGTGTGTTTAAATGCTGAATTTGCTGATTTTCTGCAGAATTCTGCAATTTATGTGAGTTTTAGGCACTTTCCGGCACTTAAACTATCACTAGGGAGGCAGTTTCGTGATCCTTACTTTCCTACACACTATACTAGTGTAACTCTTGGTTTCTGGCTCATTCTGTATCTCAATACCATATTTGTCTATGTACTGAACTCCGTCAGCATTTTTCTGATTGTCTGATAATTGTGCTGCCGGTGTTTCGTGCATCATTTGAATCAACAAAGTTCCCACGCAATAATGATATATCATTTGCAATATATGATGCACATGTATATATATATGGCAATAATCAGAAATCAGTTCAAGTAATTAATTGAAATTCAGCATAGTCTTTAAGCATTAATCATTGTCTAATAATTGTACGGATGCATGCAAATTTGACAGTTGTCACAGTACAAGTAATAATAAAGCAAGGAATGACAGATCTGATTAGCAATCTTTTCTTCCTTTGACTTTGACTTTGACTTTGACTTGTACTTTGCCTTTAAAAAGTCGGGTTGTTACAGCTTGGGCCAAGGTATATTGGTTATTTGTTTGTACACCATATTTTGTTATTGTTATTCTCCTTAGAACATTGTCAAGACCATGAATGTGTAATCATATGAAGAACCATTCTGGTTAAAACATAAGAAAAAATAGATTTTCTCCAATTTTTGTTAATTTCCAGTCAGACATGAACTGAGCTCAGCTTTAACGCTAGACACACTTTAGGTTGTGTCCCAGTTGATTTTTATAAAGTCAAGGCGACACTCATCTGATACCAAAATGGATGATCATGTTGGTTGTTCGTATTTTGTAGCTGGTTAATAGAACCATGGCAAACGACTCTGTGATGTTGAGCCTTGGCAACCGGTTGTTCTACATGTGTTCTTGGTCTGTGATGTTGGATACATGCAGCCATAATGGGATGAATGGTTGGTGTTAAACAATCTGAGCCATTAACCTGATGTTAGACTAATATGTATGAGTTGGATTAAGAAAATAGAGAGGAAATTGGCTGGTGATGATGATGCGGGAAACCCTCAAGAAAATAGAGACTAATTTGTACAACTACTGAAGGTTGGTGTACAAGCTCTTCATAGCATTTGTATGAAACATTTAGAGCTTATTTACACTTTGGCTCAACGGAGGTATGTCTGTTTCTCTCTCTCTCACACAACAATTTTTATATGTTTGGTTATTATAATTTATATGTATTGAAAGTGATTATTGGATGGTTGTTTGGCTTTTGCATTTGATATGATTTTGGGGGTGAAAGTTTAAATTGTGTGATTTTCAGGTGTTTGGTTATTAGAGTAGTTTTTGTTAGCAATGGCGGCTAAAGCTTCATGCTTTTTTTTTCGATGTGTGATATGTGCTAAAGTTACAACTAAAATGTTTCCTTTAATGTAATATACGAAACTTTGTAAACCCTAAAACCCTAAATGAAATAAATGTCATAAGTTGTATGGCATATTACTATGTCGGATATCCAATGCCTAGAAAGTTGGTCAACTTTTAACCACAAATTAATTAAGGTACAATAGTAACGATAATAATAATGATAATAATAATAATAATAATAATAATAATAATAATAGTTAAGATTTGTTGTGTGCTCCAACGAAGAATGGAAATAAATAATCATACGAACTGTTATCACACTTTCTAAACATATTTGTAGTAGAAATTGTATAACAAAAAAATAAATCTATCTACTATACTAAAATAATTCATCTTTGCCACATGTCATGCTGACGTGGACATTCTCTTAAGCCAGAGAATGGAACTTTGAGCGGCAATTTATTTCCCTCTATTCTCCTTTCTCACATTCTCATGTTCGCTTCTTCAACAAGCAATCTCTCTCTTCCTCCTATTTCCTTTCCTTCTGTCGTATGATTCAGAAACCCTAAATCAATCTTTCATATATCTTCGTTCCTTTTTCTTTTTCTTCTCTGGTTGTCTTTCCCTTCTCACACCAACCTAACCATGGATTACTTCTAGATTTGAGGGATTCACAACCGATTCAACCAAATTTGGTGCTGATGGAGAAGAATCTCCCAAGATTGAAGCCGTATGCAGTCCATCGCTAGAAGGGGGAGTGCTCGAATGAAGTTCAGGGTATTCTAGATTTTCGAATTAGGGCTCATAGATTATGTTCTTGATCAACCAAGTTTTTTTTATCAGTTTTCCATGTTTGTTGCAGGTGTTGTATTTTGCTCAAGTGAGTGATTTTCAAATATTAGAATTTATGAGAATGGTATAGCAGCATGTTTGTTCATAATGTTATGTAAGAAACTTTTATTTTATTTCTTTGTGCCTTTTGATACATATTATGGAGGTGTATTAATGTATGTTTAATCTTCTCATTGTTCATACACGTTTGTATTTTAGGGATTCAAAACATTCGACAGGTACCAAATTGTGTTCCCTCAAAAAATCAGAAAGAGAGGAATCGACACTTGATGTAAACCCTAACCCTACTTCTGGTCGTCAATGATGGTGGTTGGTTCAACAATTGCAGCCTGTTTGTTCGTAAAAAAACCATATCAATTCTACAACAGGTATTTTTATAGTTGTCATAAACAATATACACAGTTATGCTAAGAATTTTATGGTCATGATCTGATTTTGAAATTGGTTTTGTTTATGTTTCATATCATGTATGTGTATGTCCATTTTCTGTTGATGATTATTGCAAAAATATCTTAATAATGCATGATTAAGTTAAATATGTTGGGATCTTATTATTGCTTAAAAAAATAGTCCATGTACACTTGCACTTAACTATAAATAAGTTTACTGACTTCTATTTACTTTACTATTATATTGCACATAATACTAGACGCCGTCACCACCAGATTCGTTGGTTCCGGTATACCGCCGATCATGGGCGTAATCACCGCGAGACTAACTCGCATCCATCAAATGTTCTAAGAGACCAACGTCTCTCTGTCCTCACCAGTGTCACTTTCAATCAAGCTCAATCACCTTCGGATTTAACCAAAGGTTTCGTTTTCGGTTGGGTCTCGATTGCCCAAAAACGAATTAGAAAGAAAAATGGACTGAATTAACTGAAAATGATATGTTTTTAAAACCTTTTAACGGAAAATTTTGGTAGCTTTTTCATTATAAATATATGACCATGTCGTGTTTTTCGTAGATTTTCGTCTTCAACGGACAAGTTGTAGCAGCGTCTCCTCAGTGACAGAGACAACCATTGAGGTTTCACATGTAATGCGATCCAGGTATGTATTCGATGGTTGGTTTCCGTTCTTACTCTTTTACGATTGAATATTAGTTTGTGTAGGTTGACAATGATTCATTTTGTGGTGTGATTTGTTTTATAGCCGTCTTTACCTAGCAAAGTTGTGTATGATTACGAGGGGTGTGGCGTCATTGTGAGTTTAAATTTCTTCGTTTGCAGGGTTACTCTCATCAGTATTCTTGAAGTTAGATGACGCTTTGAGAAAAGAATTTTGCCCAGAAAAAGTTACCATACACATCTCAAATTCAAATCACCAGTAATATTAAAAGTTAACTCCTTTTTTTACTATTTTCTTTTATACCAAGGGCTACTCTTGATTAATTTATGCATTAGAAACTTTTTTTTGTCGTTCTGGTTAACATAATCCTACAAGTTGCAAATTGGGCGGGTTGCGTACTGGGTCAAAACAGATTCGAAAATGACTTTTGCTGTTTGAGATTTAGTTAAGCAATCTCTTTGTTCATACTTTAAGAATATATTATCTTTTTCCACTTTGAAAATAAAGAGTAAAGGAGTGAAAGTTGATCTAACTGTTAATTAGAGAAAGCTTGAATTGCACAATTTTAATAAACCAATAAATTTATTTTGGTTTTGATTTGAACCTATAACAATAGAGTTTGGAGAACAATGGACTAATTGCGAAGTAGATGGATGGAAGGATAAGGCTCAAGAAAATGGATATGTTCGTGAGCAAAATACAACAGTTGATCTAGACGATTATGGCATAGTTGATGAATTGGTTGAACCTGGTACTAAATATCTAAATGAGGTTCACTCCTTTACTCCTTTTACTTTCATATGTCATGCTCTTTGCTATTGTAGATAATATATATGGTATATATGTTTGTCTGCAGTCATATGAACAATGTTAGAATTGAAATGTCATCTTGCCCACATTCTTAGATATCCTTATGGAAGCTTTTTTTTATTTTTCTCTATTATAATTCTTTTGATTTTGACGGGTTGGGTTGAGTAACAGGTCAAAATGGGTTCGTATCATAATAGGCTAACTAATAATTGTTTCAATTTGGTTCGGGTAAAAAGGTTCGGGTCAAAATGGGTCTGGTTCAATATAAGTTCGGTTCTAAACATGTTGATTAAAAAAATGACCATATTTAATAACCACAAACTGTGAGAAATTTAACCATAAATTGTCAAAAAAAGTCTATTTGTTTCTAAAGAACGCTATAAAATAAATAAAAACAAATTTAAAACGGGATCTTTTCGTTTTAAATGCGAGATACCAGTTATAGAGTCTAAAGATATAGTACATTGAAATAAAGGAAAATTAGATGTATGACTGCTTTTCTTGATAAGTTTTTCCGTTGTTTTTTTTAATATTTATGTTATCATATTTTTTATACAGTTCAACGAACTAATGTTGTTAATATTTACGTCTCCGACAGGACTCTCGGATACAACCACAAAGATTTCAGAACATATGGTGGGAGACATTGGTGAGGAAAGTTTAAGTACTTATGGAAGTTAACGAAGGTACCCTTGACAAGCTTGCATGTGTTAAATTTTGGCTTTTATAGTCTCCTGTAGATTCAGAAGCTGAGCAGGAAAAAAGCCAGAAACTCATGCAGAGCATTCCGGAATTGCCTTCCCAAGTAGACGCAGAATTGTATTATCACTTGCACAACTCAATGAGGCAACATCAACTTTAGTCGTGGTTTGTTTATAACTCTACCTACAATTTCGTCATAGCTTTTATCTTTCTTAACACCCGATACCAAGATTCCAGCAATTAGACTGTTAGGAGGGTTAGAGTAAGGATGAGCTCGGTACCAACCGGTACCGAAAATCCCAAAAAATATACTGAATATATCCAGTGCGGTTCGATACCAAATGCTAAATGTTGGTACCGAATCGGTACCAATTCATGAAATTCGGTATTGATATCGGCTCCGAACCGGTACCCGGTACCATTTGCTCATCCCTGCCCGCCAGTTGACGTTACCACCACCAACTCCAACGGTTGAGTTGGTGGTAGTAATGTCAAGGGGCGGGCCTTGAGTTTAGACACCAATAGCTACTAATGGGGAAATGAGGTTGTGACCCATAAGACACGTATTTTGGATCAAGTTTACAATGCATTCAACAATGAGTTGGACTAATTATGCTTTTATTTAATTTCCCAATTTTGATATTTTGATTTTTAACTTTTCTCTACTTTTAATTAGAGACTGAATAACTTTCATTTAAGAATAAATTTAGCAAACAAGTTGCATTTTGTTACTGGTGTAGCAGTGAGTCACCTGCTCAACATGTAAGAAGTCATCTTTTTGGCCAATTTTTTGAAAATATATAATATATAATCTTTACTTGTAGTTTTACTAAAATACCATTAGTTTATACTTGAAGTTACCAAAATACTCTTTTAGTTAACAAACAATTTGGATGGAGTTAGAGACGGGGAGCAAAATGGAAAAAAATATAGTAAACTATTAGAGGAAAATGGCTATTTTTAAATGATTGGGGCAAAATAATTAAAACGACCAAACCACAAGTAGCAAAATGGAAGTTTACCTATAAAAAAAAAAAAAGTAGATTACAACTAAAATTTACATGAATTTGAGTTAATTTAATAGTTTTATTTTATTTCTGTTGAATTATTAATTATTATACCAATTTTTAGATTTGACATATAGGTGGCGTTGTTAGGGGGATGGGTAACGGGTCAACATATATTTGGGTCCAAAAGGTAATCTTTGGTACAAATAGAGTTGGGTTGACTCAAAACGTTGTCCTACAAGAATCTTTAATAGATAGACAGTTTTGATTAAGTGATTAAGTTTGTATTCTATAAAACTACACTTTAGTATGTTATGACCTGTTTCGTTTTCAATTAAACTCTGACTTTTACCATTGACCTGATAAGGATAAAGAGTCGAATGTCGATATCCCAAATTTCCGATTTCGTATATCATTTGATTATACTTATTTTTCTGAAATTTATGTCAATCAACCATATGCAGATTTTGAGAGATTTAGGGGTTAGGACAATGAAGTTGATGACAAACAACCCTGCCAAGTATAGTGGGCTCAAGGGCTTGATTGACTCACATTCTTTACTTACCCTCATCAGCTTTTTTTAACATATATTTATATAATACTTTTTATTGGATGGCATATGATGTTTATGACCATTTTGGTGATAATTTTGATACAATAATGGATGTTATAACATAAATATTCAACGAGAAAAAAAAATAATTGATGTAAGTTTACAAAACTCATTTCGGCCATTGCTTCAACACATATCTTTTATTTGACTATTTATATTTTGCATTGTATATATATTTTTTAAACTCACATGATATGATAAGAAATGTTATATGTTAATTATAAAGCATTAAGAGATTCCTTGACGGGAATTTGTTCCGTATTAGTTCTGTATGTTATTGTACTAGCACTTGTGATAGCAAATCGAGACGAAACAAAAAAAATAATAAGTAGTGATATGTCCAAAAGTAGGAATGAGCATTTGGTACCGGTACTGAACCGGTATATTCAGTACCGGTGCCAATTTTCCCCATTTTTGGTACCGATACGTTTGGTACCGGTTCGGCACAGAATGGGTATCACGCTTATCCCTATCCAAAGATATTGATATGTGTTGACATTGTTAAATAATGTAATTTACTTTGAGACCAATCGTGTAACACAGGGGTACTTGAAACAACCCGTCTTCTCTCATGTTGTATGTTGCTTAATAAATGGTAAAAACACTAGATGGAGTCAAACTACTAATACCTGACAACAACGGCAAACCTACAGATATAACAGCTAATGTGGTTTATAAGGAGATTTTCAACAAATTGTGATCGTTGCATATTCATGTATTTCAATTTGTCATTGTTTTAACGTGTACAATGAAGAAATTTTCTTTTACCAACCCGCGAAGCTCGCGGGTTCATAAACTAGTAAATAAATAAAATAATAATAACCATATAAAGGACTTGATTTAGAAAGAATAATAAACTTCCAGTTGTCATTTTCATTCTTTTCCAAATATCGAGCAAATTATGGCGGGTCTACTTTCCTTTCAAAAACCTTCGACGTATATTTTTTTAATTTCGTATCCGTTTTAAACAACCAACATAATCGTATTAATTGATCCTTTTATACCCTTCCATCTCCACCAAAACCCTTCTATACTACCGACGAGTTCGCCGCCGCCAACCATCGGTTCGAACCTATCTCGCCAGTTTGTTTCACATGTGGTTCGTCTGGTTTGAGCCGAATCAAAACTGTTGAGCGCCACCACCGCAATTGATCGAACATTTAGTAAGGTGGTGTTTGTTTTTTTCAAGAAGAGCTTCCTGGCCTCTTCTGTCTGCACCGTGTAGACGCGGGAAGAGGTTTAGCCTCAAAAGAGTGTTTGTTTTTTTTTTTTTGAGAAGTGCTTTTTACCTCTCCCCAGCCTCTTGCCTCTTCCTGAGGAAGAGATAAAACAAAGCTTCTCCAAGAAGAGCTTTACCTCTTCTTGGCTCCACCTCCACCCCTGCTCCGCCACCACCACTACTGCTCCGCCACCATCATCATCATCATCACCACCCCTGCTCCGCCACCACCACCTCCACTCCGCCACCACCTCCGCTGCTCCAGTCCCAAATCGACGTCACAAACAAAACCCCCAAATCTTCTCCACCTCCACTGTGACAACCCGTAATTTACGGCTCTTAATTACGTGATTAACAGGCAATTAACGCAATAATAAATAGTGTTTACAGCACGGATTAACTTAATTAGGCCTTTGGAGAGCCTGGGAACGTCTATCCGTCTTTACAGTGCGCGAATGGTGGTTTACAGAGAAACCGGTGAAACGTTAAACGGCAACGGATTGAAACCGAACAGGATACTGACAACGCCGACTGATATTAAATTTTTACGATATATTTGAGCTTCGTAATTATATTTTTGTGACTACAGTCGAAACCGGATCGAAAAACGGATTAAAGACGGCAACGATACAAATTTTCGCGATTATTACCGTGATCGACGAACGGGCGTGCAAACAACGACTACCGACCGTATTTTGTGTATTTTAATTTTTGACGTTAAAACGGAGTTCTGGATTTGACAACGGGTCTCGTAGGAATTACGGGCCACTTACACACGAGATGGGCTTGTGGGCCCTGGGCCCAAGCCCAAAACCCACAAGCCTAAACCCGCTCATAATATAATAGATTCTATAAAATCTCTACAAATCTTTTGCAAATCTCTGCAAAATCTTTGCCTTAGAGATCTGTTGAAAATATCTACAAAATCTTTATATAATCTTACAAAAGATTTTTATCTCTAAGGTTAAGACATGTTACCTGCATATAACTTCTTTACCCAAAAGACAATAAAATCAAATTTTGCTTATAAATATGAACTGTTGGTTTTTCTTTCATTCATACACAAACAAACATCAGAGCATTATCTTTCCTCTCCTCTCTCGATCACACTCACACATGAAAACACCAACATCAGACCCTTAACCTCTCCTCCTCCCTCACTTTAATATGTGTGCAGTCATACACTCACACACTCATCGACCTCACTCTCACCCACCGACGAAATTCAGGCGGAACCGACGGCGGCGCCGCCGCTAGCGGCGGCGGTGGAGATTTCTGGCGACGAATTAGTGGCGTACCCCCCCCCTTCGTCACATGTGCAGTCCCGTCAACCACGGGGAGCCGGCAACATCTGTACGGCCGGCCACCACACCTCGGTGGTGGTGGCGACCAGTTTAAAGGAGAGAGAGAGAGAGAGCCGAGGAGAGAGAGAGGCGGCGAGGAGGGAGAAAGGACCGATGATGGTGGTGAACGGCGGTAGGTGTCTCGGACCGCCGGTCGGTCCACTTTTTCCGGTGGTCGGTACCTTTACCCAGCGGTCCTTGTCTCGGCCCGACGTGTATCCCGGGTGAAGGTGGTTATATGACACGATTCAATTCCATTCATGTTCGGGTGCTCGGTTCAGGCAGGTCTCGGTCCAGTTCTGTACGGGTTTCGGTTCGGGTTCCGGGTCAGCGGGTTCGAGTTTTGGTTCAGCTCATCCGGCTCGGTCAACAGGAAGGTTCGGGTCAGTTTTGTATACGATTCAGTCAACTCAGCGAGTCAACTCAGTTGACTCGGTTAACTCAGCAAGTTGACTCGGTCAACTCAACCGAGTCAACTCGGTCAACAGCAGCGAGTCAGCTCAGATGGTTCGGTTCGGGTCAAGCGGTTCGTTCAGACGGCTCAGTTTCGGTTTCAGTTGACTCGGTCAAACCGAGTCAACTCAGTCAAACTCAGTCAACTCAGCGAGTTGACTCGGTCAGCTCGACCTTCGACTCGAAGAAGTGGTAAAGATTTTAACGGCGTTACTATTTCGTGTTTTATACTTTTAACGTATCACGTGATAACGAGCTCTCGAAACCGACTAATTATAAATTACATTCGTTATATATTTGACAAGTTTGCACATAGTTGAATCTTGATTAAATTGTGTTGAATTTTTGAAAATAAAGCGACAACTTGTGTTGTCGGGGCGTCCAAAAATAGAGGAAACTCTGCCCGTTTTTCGAGAAAAACCCTTAAACACGACGCGTATTATATTTCAAAGACAACGCTTAATGGAATTCGAGTCCATAATATTTCAAACCTTGATAATCCCAAACGCTTTTACAAATAAATATAATGTTATATTTATTTCGAACGTCGTCAACTCGTATACTTTTACAAAATAAATATAGTTGTATATTTATTCTAAATGTCGTACAACGCGAAATCTTTTACAAAAATAAATATGGTTTATATTTATTTTCAAACATAACAACTCGACGATTTCTTTATAAAATAAATATAACTCTTCATATTTATTTTATACGCCTAGACGGCACATACGTATATTTTCGGCAAATATACACAAGACGTGATATATATAATACAAGTTATTATATATTATTTTCATACGAAACGCGATAAATAATACGAGTTGGTTATATGATATTTTCATACAAATAATCTTTTTGTACATGTACGACTACTCGAGACGGCTAACACACTTACAACGATATATTTATATATTTTTATATAAATATTTATTCATATTAAGTCTCTCGGAAACTAAGTCTTTTTCAAGACTTATTAAATTGCTAATGACACTAAACGAGACTTAACTCGTATAACTTAATCGTTTCTATTAAGTTAACAACTTACCGTAGAATCGTTCGACTAACGATTCGGTAGAGCTCGATGACACGTAGTTTAGATACTGCGTTTATTTAGAAACTTATTAGATATTCCGTGTTAGGAATATTGTAGAATGCACGCTAGCGAGTCTCATCTTGGAAACGACATCACGAGGTCGTAATTAGCTCGCTTTGCACAAGAATATTCAGGTGAGTTCATAACCCCACTTTTTACGGCTTTACATTTTTATAAATGTTTTCGGGGTGGAAAGACATGCACGTTTTGCAAAAACATACAAAGTTCTGAACAAATGCAAAACTCGTATTTCTAAATCATATTACGAAAGGATTTCGAGGAACTCAAATGATTTACGAAAGGTTTATACTAAACATACCGGTTTTTACAAAACAAATGAGTTTTATCAAAATGTGAATGACTTTCATGACTAAGGATGGATCGATTGGTGATAATATATAGAGAATGAGGAGCCAGCCTTTGTGGCTGGGGAGGATCAGCCTTAGTGGCTGGGGAGGATCAGTCCTAGAGACTGGGGTAGAGTACGTGTACAATGATTACAGACATTTTTATACACGGTATGTTAACGTAAGGAGGTTTACTACTTAGATCATGTGAATGGGTAGGCAGAACACCGAGGGACTTAAGCGGTAGATCTATCTGGGTGTAGCGAGCCCAACTCTAGGCCCAACAGAACGGACCTCTGAGAGGACCAACAGAACGGACCTTGAGTGACTTGGTTGCCCGACGCATAAATCTGCTAGGTTGTAGAACACAGAGGGACTTAAGCGGTAGATCTATCTGGGTGTAGCGAGCCCAATTCTAGGCCCAACAGAACGGACCTCTGAGAGGATCAACAGAACGGACCTTGAGTGACTTGGTTGCCCGACGCATAAATCGGCTAGGTTTGAGTCTTCCTACTTGCACTTCACACATATCAATGGCTTTGCAAACCATTGGTGATCTCTTTTTCCTTATTTGCTACATACCAGGGATTTTATACTTACGAAACATACTTGTTCATACAAATTAAGCACCATGTTTTATACAAAATTTAAGGCATAGGATTATGCGGGTCAAAGTCAGGGTGGGCATTGATGATTATACGAACATTACAAAAACATGGTTTTATGAACATAACGTGTTACAAACACAACGTTTCCATATAACTTTGCAAGAAAATGGTTTTTAAATTCATTTTCTCAATACTACTTCAAAAACCGGTTATTCCAAAGATTTATTTCAAATCTTTCACAACTCAAAGGAATTATCTCAAACCTTTCACAACTCAAAAGATTTATTTCAAATCTTTTACAAACAAACTATGAACTCGCTCAACTTTATGTTGATTTTTCTCGCATGTTCTTTCTCAGGTTGCATTTCTAAGACAAGGCACGGTTGGAATAGGAGAACCATGTGGAGTCGAGTACTTAGCGGGCGTTCAATTTCGAGAAAGTCTTTGCTTATTTGCTTCCGCTGTGCAATGACGATACCAGTCCAGTCACTCCAAGCTCTGATAATTTCGGGGTGTGACATCCACCTCCACCTCCGCTCCGCCACCACCTCTGCTCCACCTCCGACATCTGCTCCACCTCCACTCCGCCACCACCTCCGACATCATCATCAACATCACAAACAAAACCCCCAAATCGAAAACCCTAAAATCGAAAACCCTAAATCGAAAACCCTCTTCATCATCAACATCGACATCTGGAACGAAGAGAGAGAGAGATCGTAGAGAGAGAAGGGGCGGCGGTGACGGTGGTGAAGTGGTGTCGGTGGTGATGATGACGGTGGTGAAGTGGTGGTGATGATGACGGTGGTGAAGTGGTGGTGATGATGGCGGTGGTGATGATGACGGTGGTGAAGTGGTGGCGGTGGTGAAGATGGCGGTGGTAGAGAGAGAGTAGAGAGAGGGTAGAGAGAGATCTGTGTGTGTGTTTGTGTGTGAAGAGGTTTTATATAAAAAAAAAACAAACCCTCTTCTCCTTGCAGACTGAAGACATTTGGTCCACCTCTTCTCCTGCAGACGCCTGCAGATGTGGCCTAAGTTTCCCTATCATTCGATTGTCCCCTGTTTAGAAGATCCGTAAGTAACCTGAACCACCTTCATTTGATTAACCATTGCCAGATTCCATTAGTTGTCTTCGCTCATACCGCGGATAGCGATAACTGCAAGCCACCACCGCGATACGCAGCGGTCGTCGTCTCAAGATCTCCGTTGAACCTGCTTCACCGCACCGACCGTCTTTTTCTCTTTAACATAAGGTATCAACACTAACCCGTTATCCTTTGAACCTTTCACGACTATGATTATGTGTATCGCAAACATAAATAAGTTCGACTTCCCGGCTAAATAAAAACGAAGCAGGTGAAAATTAACTCTAGAAAAAAAAAAAAAAAAAAAAAAAAAAAAAAACTAAACTTTCAAACATATGACATAACTTCCTTTCTGTTGAAGTTCGTTTTATCAATGACCATCACTAGTTCATAACATAACTCTAAAAAAAAAATGATTTTTTCATTGTTTTTTTTTTTATGATATAAAAGTATTTCGGAAGTAAAGATGTAAAATTTTGTACGTTTACACAAGATCAATAAGTTTAGTATTAAGGAATTTTATTTGAGGTCATGCATGGATTTCTTACTGTCACCTTTAGTAAATTAATGCACTTATAAAAAAAAACGATGATCCTTTAGATTAAAATTGGTCTCTGTTATTTAGGAAAACAAGAATAAAAGGTCGAATGATTTTTTATTTATTTATTTATTTATTTTAAATTTGAGACTAGTGGGAACTAAATAATTAAATCCAATCAGTGGGTTCCTTAAAAGTAAATAAATGTAAAATTTAGTAACCAATCTAACTAAAAAAAAAAATTATTAATATGTAGGACTTTGTTTCAAGTGAGGACTTGTTGCGTCTACATTGTTTACGTTTAAGCTAAGGTACGGATTTTGTGGTGTCTTGCTCTTAGCATAATTGTTTTAATTCATGATATCGTATTCGTTCATGATTGCTACTTGAACCGTTGAGTTTTCTACGTTCTCTAATTATCGTTACATACATCATATCGAATTATTGTCCTTGTCACGCATGCGATAAGTTACACATTTATACTCATTGTCGCATGTTCCCATTAGTTTTATTATTTATTATTTTCATTGGCTAGATGTGACATAGCCTTAGTGTATCATTAGTGTGTTTTGCCTTGACTTGAGTAAATCATTTTATTGACCTCAATACCCGAGCATATCCACCTATGGGGACATAGGGCGTCATCATAGGCACAGTTGATGTGCACCATCCGTGGCGGTGCGAAAGGCCCACGGCGTCTCTATATTGTATTGTGTGCTAAGTGATTGCACTTATTGATTATTGAGAGGCGTATGGATCGATCCTAGGAGTGTAAGTGTTAGTGGTAGTGGGATAGGTGTGAGTGCCCACATCCCCTCTACATAATGGTGCATTGGAACTGCAGCTAATGTACAAAGTGTTAGTGTTATTGTTAGTGGCTCACATGGGTATTTCTAATATACCTTTATGGTATTCATCAGTGATCATTCCGCGTATTGTATTGTTTGCATCGTTAAAGTGTTTAGCGTATTGCTTCTATCATTTATGTGTTAGTGCTATTGTTTCTCCGTTACTGGGCAATTTTTGGCTCAACCGTTTCTTTTTGTTGTTGTTTTTTATTATGTCTTAAACAGGTACTCAGGGAAATCGGGGAAATGTTTGAAGAGTGGTAATAAAAAGCTAGAGTTGGAACAAGGAGTTTAACAAAACCTTATATTCAATAAATTTAGACACTTATGTTTTTCAGTTGAGACCGTTATGTCATTTTGGGGATTTTTGTTTTTAAACCTATGAAATTTTTTTGTTTTAATTAGGTTATTAATTATCTCTGATTACCGAATTGTGTAACACGTCAGCCCTAATCGGGGCGGGGTGTTACAGTTATGGTATCAGAGCTTAGGCTCTATCCTGTAGAAAACATTAACTAAATAATTAAGACATGCGAGGAATGGGTAGACATTGGGTTAGGTATTCCGTTATGTGATTAGTCCTTATTATTTGTTTCATCTAAATTCTTAATGTGTTTTCTTTAGATGCCTCCTCGTCGTGAGACACGCAACTTTGGTCGTCGTAATGGTGGTGGACCAAATGAGCCTGATCCAAATATCGTAGTTGCTATCACTCAGGCCTTTACTGCTATGTTGCCTGCACTTGTTCAGGCCGTACGTGGTCCTGATCCGAATCTGAATCCTAATCCAAACCCTAACCCCAATCCTAATCCAAACCCTAACCCCAATCCAAATCCAAATCCGAACCCTAATCCAAACCCAAACCCAAACGGTGTAATTGGGGATTGGCTAGATAAGTTCATAAAACAGAAACCGAGATCTTTCACAAAGGCAACCACTCCAATTGTAGGAAGGGATTGGATTGCTCATATCGAGAAAATATTTCAGGCGTTAGGAGTTGGCGATGAATTTAAATCAAGGTTAGCATCGTATAAACTCGAAGAAGATGCGCAAACTTGGTGGGAAGGTGTATTGGAGGAAAGAGGATGAGATCCATTTGTGGAGAATTTACCTTGGGCAGATTTTCGTACTATTTTCTATGAGAAATATTTTAACAGCGTGGATAAGAGTTCGTACACACGAGAGTATCACAATATCCGTCAGAGGAATGACGAACCACTTTCTGACTTCACTGATCGATTTTATCGACTAGTTGGATTTCTTGGGTCAGCTGCTGGAACACCAGAGGAACAAGCAGAGAAATATCAATGGGCAGTTTGTGATCGGATACGTAGAGCAATCATCCAGTCAACGTTCCCCACTGTTGCAGAGGCCGCTAAGGCTGCCAAAAAGGTTGATATGGAGAACAAAGAATTTTTGGGTGGTTCCAATAATAGTAGGAAGAGAAACAGAGACGAGTATCGCACTCCGTTCACTAGTGAGTCGTCTCAAGCACCTACTCGAAATAATCAAAACAATATGGGGAATAGGACATCGGGAAGGAATAATAGACCTTGGCAGGGAAGGAGCCAAAATCAGGGTCAGATCAAACCCTACCAGCCACCAACCCAAGCTCAACCCGTAAACCAGAGGGGTAACTCGAACCCTACCCAGCCTCCAGTGTGTAACCATTGCAACAAGCGTCACCTAGGCATCTGTCGTCGACTTACTGGGGCTTGCCTTAAGTGTGGAGATATGGGGCATAAGATTAATGAGTGCCCAAAGGCTGGTAACCGACCAATTGATGCCACTAGGGGAGCTACTGTGCCACCTACTACTGGAGGGCATGTTTTCTCATTGACTGCAGGGGAAGCTGCTAATGCTCCAGGTACCGTCTCCGATAAATGTTCCTTTTAGTATTATTATTTTGCTTGCTTAGTTGTTTATGGCTTTCATACAATCGTTTGTGTCTTATTGTTTATCGATTCACTAGGTACTGTTTCGGGTAGTATTTATTTGGGTGAGCGTGACTTGTAAGTGTTATTTGATACTAGGGCAACCCACTCGATAGTCTCACAACTAATTGCCCGACATCTTAAAATTACGCCTTCTCTATTGGATCAAGCTTTAGTCATTTCTACACCAATGGGAAATTCTTCGGTTATTACTCACATCTATAAAGATTGCCCGCTTGTGATCGAAAATGTTATTCGTATAGCAAATCTTTATCCCATGCAAATGGGAGATTTTGATGTCATACTAGGCATGGATTGGTTATCCATGCATCGAGTTACCATTTATTGTCACTCCAAACGAGTCATTTTTGGTGATATTCTGAATCCTGAATGTATTTATCAAGGATCTCAACCTCGAAAATCCATTAAAATCATCTCTGCTCTTAAAGCTCAAAAACTTATATCCCATGGATGTGAGGGATTCTTAGCTGCTATTAAAGATACCTCAGTAGATACACCACGTGTCGAAGACGTTCCTATTGTTCAAGACTTCTCTGATGTCTTTCCAGAAGAATTGCTAGAGATACCACCTGAACGTGAAGTAGAGTTCACTATTGATTTGATTCCTGGAGCTGAACCTATTTCTAAAGCACCCTATCGTATGGCCCCATTGGAGTTGAATGAATTAAAAGAACAACTGCAAGAACTTTTGGAACTTGGATTCACTAGACCTAGTGTTTCACCTTGGGGAGCACCGGTTTTGTTTGTGAAGAAGAAAGATGGTAGCATGCGTTTATGCATCGATTACCGGGAGTTGAATAAGATCACTATTCGTAATCGCTACCCCTTACCGCGTATTGATGACCTTTTTGACCAACTCCAAGGAGCGAAGTTTTTCTCAAAGATTGATCTCAGATCAGGGTACCATCAGTTGAGGGTCAGAGATCAAGATGTCCATAAGACAGCATTTCGTACCCGGTACGGTCACTATGAGTTTCTAGTCATGCCTTTTGGTTTGAAAAATGCTCCTGCTGTTTTCATGGATCTTATGAACCGAGTATTTCATGAGTACTTGGATCGGTTCGTGATCGTATTCATCGATGACATCTTGGTGTTTTCTAAAAGTAGAGGAGAGCATGAGGACCATCTTCGCACTGTTCTAGGAACTTTACGCCAGGAGAAGTTATACGCAAAATTTTCTAAGTGCGACTTTTGGCTTGAAAAAATGGCGTTTCTAGGCGACATTGTATCAACGGAAGGTATCACAATGGATCCATCAAAGGTGGAAGCTATCACTAAATGGCCCAGACCAACTTCAGTTACCGAAGTTCGAAGTTTTCTTGGTCTAGCGGGTTATTATCGACGTTTCGTAGAGGGATTTTCTATTTTGGCCTTACCTCTCACTCAACTCTTGAGGAAAGGGGTAAAATTTACTTGGAACGATGATCGGGAAAAGAGTTTTGAGGCACTGAAGCAGAAGCTAGTATCCGCTCCTATTCTTACTCTACCTTCTGGCTCAGGCGGATTCGATATATACAGTGATGCATCGAAGAAAGGGCTTGGTTGTGTTCTCATGCAGCATGGAAAGGTTATTGCTTATGCCTCGCGTCAGCTTAAACCCTACGAGGTGAATTATCCCACGCATGATCTAGAGTTAGCGGTAGTTGTTTTTGCACTTAAGATTTAGAGGTATTATTTGTATGGGGAGACATGTAACATATTCACCGACCATAAGAGCGTCAAGTATATTTTCACTCAGAAGGAGCTTAACATGAGGCAGAGGAGATGGTTAGAGCTACTCAAGGATTATGATGCCAACATTCAGTACCACCCTGGTAAAGCAAATGTTGTTACAGATGCACTGAGTAGGAAGAATTCTGGGGGTTTGGCATGCTTGACTGTGCAGCCTCAAATTCAATCAGACCTAAGACGCATAGATATTGGTATACAAGTTGGTGAGTCTGGTGGTTATTTGGCTAGACTGAAGATCGAATCGAACCTTATCACTCAGATAAAGGAAGCTCAAAAAGAAGATGGTGAGCTTTGGGCGGTCTTACAAAATTTGGGAGTAGGAAAACAATCTGAATTTCGAGTGGATGAACATGGAACAATATGGTGTGGGAAGCGTTTATGTGTGCCAGATGATTCCGCTCTTCGTGAATCATTACTGACTGAGGCACACAGTTCACCTTATTCTATACACCCTGGATCCACAAAGATGTATAGGGATTTGAGGCAACATTTTTGGTGGAGTGGTATGAAAGAAGATGTAGCTAGACATGTGAGCCAGTGATTGATTTGTCAACAAGTGAAGATTGAACATCAACGGGCTAGTGGATTATTACAGCCTTTAGATATTCCTGTCTGGAAGTGGGATGATATTTCTATGGACTTTGTAACTGGTCTACTAAGAACCCGTATGAAGAACGATGCTATTTGGGTTGTGGTAGACAGACTTACAAAATCTGCTCATTTCTTACCCATTCAAAAAGGGTACTTGGTGAGTAAGCTATCAGAGATATTCCTTCGTGAGATTGTTCGTGTAACACCTCGGAAATTCATGTCCAATAAAATAAAGACACGTGTCATGTTATGCAAACGTGTTATGAATACGGATCCAGATAAAGATGTACGGTAGGATTTAAAAACGTCAACATGTTAATTTATACCTCTGAACGACCTATTAATAAATCCCTAACCAGGATATATTTTATCAAACATCTGAATTATGTTTATAAATCTGGCCATCCTAATAATAAATTATTTTATAACTCCAAGACATGGATCCAATGCAAGTTCTTAAGAATTTCCGTCAAAATAAACTCCCACAAAGTGCCAAAGTGTGTAAGTGCATGCCTAGACATGCAATGGCTGAAAATATGGTCCCTATTCTGATTAAAGTGCATGAGATTCTGAGTTGAAAAGGGTGCATGGTCATAGCCTGAATAAAAAAAAACTTTTGTCCTCTGGCGAAGGCTTGCGCACCGCAACACCAGAAGTCTTACGGTGCGTAAGCAGTCTTGCGCACCTCAACAACCAGAATGTTACGGTGCGCAAGGTCTGTATCTGGGCGAAATTGCTGACAGCTGCCTGTTAAAACGGTTACACCGCCTCTTTTGGGTGGTATTCGAATTCATGGGCTCCTATATCTGGTTTTTAGCATCCTAGGCCACCTGGGATGATCTTATAACATCACTAGAGTTAGTTGGCATGATCCAAGACCTTGGGGTTCACTATATAAGAAATTCAAGTGGCCACATCTTGATCTCTCATTTGCAACATTCTCTTAAGATAGTCTCTGGAGCTCTCCTGATCAGCATCAACTTTCCTAGTGGTCCCTAATCATAATTAGGACATTTGTAAGTAAACTTAACCCTTTCTAATTTAGTTTAGCTTAGTTAATTAGCTAAAAGTCAAACCATCGTAATTAAGGTTTGACTTCGTGATTAATTAATATGTGCTCAGTCTAATCACGAATAAAAAGTACCTTTAAGTAGGTATTTATATGGGTAATAAACCCTTAAAAGGGTACTTCCAGATTCCCACTCTAACTATGTTAATTGTCGAGTCAAAGCTTACTTTAAAAAGTCAACAGAATGTTTAATTTCAAATTAAAGCATAATTAGCAATGTAGGATACTTGCAACCTGTTTGATCATTAATATAACTTGGTAATTAATGTAAGAACATGTCCCAACATGTTCAACTCGACAATTTTCAGTTTAGGCTCGGTTTGGAACCGAAAGTCGCATAGTTTGACCTCTGTTTTGAGTTTCAGTTCTGACCTGTTTAAGCATTGTTTAGAAATGCCTTAGAGCCTTAATTGGACCAGGTTTCATATTAGTGTAACCCCCTGAAGTCACACAACTTGGTTCATTAGTTATCCGATTCATATGCATGTTTCCGTTAAACGCTAAATTGTTGACTATTATGCCCTTTTGACTATAAAACGTGATTTTTGAAAATGTAAAAGAGTAGAAACCTTAGTTACTAATTTATAACCTTGCACCTAAAATTTGACATCAGTTTGAGATCTAGATTAAGAGTTATGCTCATTAGCGTAAATTGAAAGCTTTATGTTAATTAAACGGCATGATTAGCGTATAGCCTACCTAAACCCACTTTTTGATATCAAACTTTTTACCCACTGATGTAATATAATATTTTGGGATTTTTTTTAGATTTTTATTTAATTTTTGGCTAAGCATAACATAGGTCTCTAAGTTTAATTCGGTTAATGTCGGTTTTGCCCTTTTTAGCCATAAAATGAGTTTTACAAATCCTTTTGACCCCAAACCTTTTTCTACTGATTTTATTTGATAAATAAAATATTTTGAGCTTTCTGGAATTATAAAAATATCAGCTTTCCTTTGAAAACCCAGAAATGGCTCCAAATGGCCTTTTTAAGCGTTTTTAACGCATAGTATGTACTAAAACAATATTAAACATATATGGTTGATACCTACTGATATTTTTAGTATATTTTTATATAATAACAGTAAGTAAAAGTTTATAAACTCAGGTTTCCAGTTTTGACCTTTTAAGCCTAAGTGAAATTACCAAAATACCCCTAAGATGCATAGTTTGGTTTTAAATGATAAATTTCACATATAGGTCATACCCTACTGTTATAACTTATTAAATTAAGTGTATTTACTGTATAAATCAGACCTGTAACTCAGATTACTAATTAAACTCTTTTATAATCTTTTAAATGACCAAAATGCCCTTATGAGGCATAATTTGTGTTTAATCCGTTTTGGGCATAATAGAAGATACCTTACTGATATCACAACATGTTTAAGGCATATTAACTCAGGGAACTTGCATATGACTCTTATGTTTACCCGTGACGCCCTTTTCGTGTTCGGTTCGGTTTATGTAACTAGTTTGCATAAATTAACCGAAACGGGTCAAACCTTATCATCTTTGTCTCAAAATCCAGAATGTATTTAGTATACCCATATTATGCAAGTATTCAAACTTGTCGGGTCTAAATCACATTCTATCCGGTCTTCGCTTAATCGTGCGTTTGAACCGTATCGTCCTTAAAAGCTAACCGGTCTAAGCTTAGGCTTAAATAAAGACCCGTTAGAAATCTAATAGGTTATTATAAACCTTTGTTCCAGAATAGAAGAACCAGTAAAAGCTACCTTCACTCGCTAATTGTGATTTATACTTACAAAGGTAAATACTTTTAACTTATTTTCCCTATACGGGCTTGGGGTACGGTATATAAAATACCGCTTGGTCCGGCATTGAATCTTTAATCGAATAGAGGTTAAATCATTGATATGCTACGTTTTGAAATGTTTTGTTTGCTTAAATCCTTTGGGGGGTTAATGACCATGTCCCGGATATCCTTGGCATCATCTTACGAGATGGCCACGACCTAAGCACGGGGTGTAGGCGTATACCCGTCAGTGCCTAACCAAATAATGTGGTGTGTCTATTAATCTTTAACCCGGTCTACGGATCGGGCTACTGAACGCATAAGTAACATGTAATTCACTTACAAGATTATATTCATATAATTATCCCAAGTTATAAAATGTTTTGTGCCACGTGCATTCAAATCAATTTTCAACCCTTTTCAAAATGAGTCAGTTAAATTGTATTTACCAGTGTAAACTGACGTATTTTCCAAAAGGTTAAGTGCAGGTACTACTCATACTAGGCTGGCTGTCTTCTAGCGTCCTCAATAAGTCTCGCAAGCTTGGATGTCAATAAAATTGTTGAATAATATCTTCTTTTATTTTGATCCGCCTGTGGATCCATTTCAACTACTTCGTGATATTTAATATTACAATTTATTTAAGTTGAAATGAATCTATCTTTGCTTCCGCTGTGCATTTATATATTGTGTTGTTTGACTTATGATGATATCAACTACGTCACGATACTCCCCACCGGGCCCACCGGTGACACGTGGAAAATAGGGGTGTGACAGGTTGGTATCAGAGCCAACACTGAGTGAATTAAACACTAGCCTTTTGTGTTTAATCTCAGTTACACATTTGCACATTCCTCGATTCTCGAGTCTAGACAAAGAACTTAGGAATTATTCAAATTTGTTTTATTTCTAACTTTGTCTTATATATATATATATATATATATATATATATATATATATCTTGTTGTATCACTTGTTTGTTTTTAACAGGTTGACAAAATGCCGCCGCGGATGAGAGGAAGAGGAAAGGGAAAAGGGCCACTTGCCGCCCCAAATGACCATGAAGCCGGACCTTCACACCGGCGAACACCTTCAGATCCCCATAACACAGATCCTCAAGATCTCTGGAGGGATTTGATTGAACCAGCTAGGCGCTCAGTTTCACTGAGTACCTCCCCTTCTATTCCACACTCTTTGGGCCTCATTCTCAAAATGAGCCCCCCAACTCTCACCAATCCTACATACCTCTTCAAGGACATAACTCACCCTTCGACCACCTATCACCTGTTTTCCAGGGCCAGTTCAACCCTGCCGATTACCTTGGAGAACCAGTGGGTTTTAACCCACTTGGACCCGAAGATCACTTTTTCGGTGGCAACGCGATGGATATAGATGAAGATACCGATCCTTCAATGCCGCCATCCGGAACTCCGAACCACCCCATCGAAATATCGGATGGGTCACCTTTTGTGGGATCACCATATAATGGTCCCGACAGCTACGAGGAGAGGTTTAGGCTATGTGACTGGGCGTTTACCCCCAGTTACCACAACTCTCCCCTGCACCACCAGCAGCAGCCACAGCAGCAGCAGAATCCTTCTGAGGATTCCCGACTTGTCGCGGTCACTCCGCCGCCACCACCACCTCAGCTTCAGCCTCCCTCGCCCCCGAGGCGAAGGAGAACGACCGTGCGAATATCCGCGCGAGGGGGAGTGCGCATTAGCACCCATCCACTTTCTAGTGGCAGCCGATACTCGCCAGTCCACGAAGAACCAGAGATGGGAGAATCCTCACACCCCGTCTCAGAAGTAGTCTCTGCGTCAGTCGCGCCACCACCTCCACTGGGTTTTGGAGACCCAATCCCTGCTTACACTGGCGCGGCGGCATACAATCCCTTCGAGCAGCCGACTCACACAAATTACAACTTTGCAGAGGATCCCTACTGGGTAGCGGCAAACTACAACGCTCTCCATCCAGAAGGTCCCTATGGAGGTCCCTGGACTACGGGACACCCGACCTATGGATACTCATCATATGGATATCAGCAACCACCGCCTCCTCAACCCCCGCATTATCAGCAACCACCGTAGACGCCAGTAATGTCACCACCACAATTTCAAGAAATCCTTCAAGGGATAAATGAGGTGCGACAAGAGGTGCGGCATGAATTGCGGGAAGAACATAGGCATAACAGAGGGATGTTCAAGAAAATGGTGGATTTGATCAATGGAAAAAGCAAGAAGGATCGTTAAATCCTTTGTTTGTTTGTTTATTTTAGTATTGTAATCATGTCCCTGCGAGGACATTTATTTCTGTACTCTGCCCCTGCGTGGGCATATTTTCCTTTCTGTTCTACCCCTGCGTGGGCATGTTATTTGTGTAAAAGTCCCGTTTAGGGCAAAACTTGTACTAGTTTAATTTTATTTGGAATGGTTAATTCAAGTTTTTCATTTTAAATTATGTGCATGAATATAATATATGAAGAAATGAAAAATAACTTTTACTATTTTGATTTATCATTTTAATAAAATAACAAGAATCTTAAATGGTAAAACCTAGCTTGGATGTTATTAAAGACCTGGCCAATATGGTAAAACCTGTTTAAAAAGATTCAAATCTCTGTTAACATCTGAATACATGTTAACATTCTTGGCTAATGTGATCCGCAAAATCACACATGTCACCTTTGTGCTAAATTATTCAAATTCCTTATTTTATTTAAACATCCAATTGTGATGTAATGCCTATGGGCTATAATTAATGTCATATAAGACAAAAGACAGACGTAGATTATAAACTCCCTGTCTAGAAAGGTAATAAACCTTGATTTAAACCTTAATAATTAGATCTTATAAGATCTAATTCTATTTTAGAATTGTCCTCCGTGACTAGGCCTATTGTGCCAATATTCTATTTCATCTTGGGATAGGGTTACTAATAAAAAGTCCTGAATGAAATTACTTGACAAATTAACTAGTATGGCTCTTTAATTACCATGGTTAATTATCAAGATGACAGACATATTATATTCCTTAAATAAATCATTGTCATCATCTTATGTAGCAGTTCAACTACATGGCCGAGTCTGACGAGGTCAACAGTCAACTCAAGGAAAATCATGACACCGCCAGAATCAATATAATTGGTGCGGAACTCCAAACGTTGATTGATAACGCCGTTACTAGAGCTATAGAGAGGCAATATAGTGAATCGGGTAGTACTTGAAGCAGGACCCGATCAGGACCCCACTCCAAGCCAAAAACACATTCTGAGGCTCATAGTAAGCCACCCTCTAAGATAGAGAAGCCAAAGAAGGATGATGAGGATCATCACTCCTCGAACCAACACAGTATCCTATTAAGGAAGGTCGAGCTTAGGCAGGAACCGCGTGGTAAGTCCTGTACATACAAATACTTCGTCTCATGTAAACCCAAAGACTTTACTGGGGAGAAAGGAGCGGTTGACTGCATGACCTGGTTGGACGAGATGGATACGGTAGTGGACATCAGCGGTTATGCTGAAAGGGACGTCAATATGTGTCCCAATCGTTTAAGGGAGAGGCACTGGCATGGTGGAAGTCTCTCATTCAAGCTGCCGGAAAGATCCCACTCTACAACTTGTCATGGGATCAGTTCGTTGCTCTTATTAAAGAGAATTATTGCCCGCAGCACGAAGTCAAAAGAATCGAATCAGATTTCCTATCATTGGTAATGAAAAATTTAGATTGTCAGGCTTACCTCACCAGTTTTAATACCTTATCTAGGTTGGTTCCATACTTGGTAACCCCAGAACCAAAAAGGATTGCTCGCTTCATCGGGGGTTTAGCCCCAGAAATTAAAGCTAGTGTTAAGGCATCAAGGCCTGCTACCTTTAGATCAGCAGCTGATCTATCTCTATCTCTTACCTTGGATGTAGTCAGGTTGAGATCACTCAAGAATTCAGACGAAAGTAAGAGGAAGCGTGAGGACGATACCTCACGAAGATCAGATAAAAAGCACCGAGGAAGTAACGACCACAAGAAAGGGTCGGGGCCTAAGAAGGACGGGCAACAATCTGGGGATAAGCCCAAATGTAAGGTTTGCAAGAAGAACCATTTTGGGAGGTGTCGACTTGAGTCAAAATCCCAGTCTCAGCCGAGGCCCTGTGGGATTTGCAAATCTACAGAACATCAGACTCTGGAGTGCAAAAAGCTGAAAGATGCAACGTGTTACGGTTGCAATGAAAAAGGGCACATTAAGTCCAATTGCCCAAAGATCACCAAGAAAACCGAGGATGGGAAAAAGACCAATGCAAGGGTCTTCAAGATGGACGCAAAGGAAGCTGTTCAGGATGACAACGTGATCACAGGTACTTTTCTCATAAATGATGTTTATGCTAGAGTATTGTTTGATTCTGGAGCAGATAAGTCTTTTGTGGATAATAAGTTTTGTGAGTTATTGAAATTACCTGTAAAAACCTTAAGTGTGAAATATGAGGTGGAACTAGCTGATGGAACTATAGAAACCGCCTCAACTGTGTTAGATGGATGTGTTATATCCATTAGGAATCACTCTTTTCCTTTGTCATTACTTCTCTTTAAGCTAGCCGGTTTTGATATAGTTATAGGTATGGATTGGTTATCGCATAACCAAGCCCAGATTGTGTGCAACAGAAAGCAAGTGGTAGTCAAAACTCCGTCTGGTGAGTCACTTACCATTCAAGGGGATATCCAGCATGGATTGCCTGAGCAAGTGTCCATGCTCAAGGCATCTAGATGCTTGAAGAAGGGTTGTGTTATTTATATGGCACAAGTTACTATTGATGAGCAGAAACCCAAAATTGAAGACATCCCTGTCATTTCAGAATATCCTGAAGTTTTTCCCGAAGAACTACCTGGTTTACCACCAGATAGGCAAGTGGAATTCCGAATTGACATCATCCCAGGTGCAGCACCAGTAGCGAGAGCACCTTATAGATTAGCACCAACAGAAATGAAGGAGTTAAGGACGCAATTAGATGATCTGCTAGCCAAAGGTTTTATTAGACCTAGTTCGTCTCCTTGGGGAGCGCCGATCTTGTTTGTCAAGAAGAAGGATGGATCGATGCGTCTGTGCATCGATTACCGTGAGCTTAATAAAGTCACTATCAAGAATAGGCATCCTTTGCCCAGGATCGATGATCTGTTCGACCAGTTACAAGGGGCAAGCTACTTCTCTAAGATCGATTTGAGGTCAGGTTATCATCAGTTGAAGGTTAAAGATGAAGATGTGCACAAGACTGCATTTAGGACTCGTTATGGTCATTACGAGTTCCTAGTGATGCCTTTTGGGCTCACTAATGCACCAGCCGCATTCATGGATCTCATGAATCGCGTCTGCAAGCCTTACTTAGATAAATTTGTCATCGTCTTCATTGACGAAATTCTCATTTATTCGAAGAGCCAAGCTGACCACGAGAAACATCTTCGTTGTATTCTTAAACTTCTACATCATGAGAAACTCTACGCCAAATTTTCAAAGTGCGAATTTTGGCTTCGAGAAGTCCAATTCCTTGGACATGTGGTAAGTGTGCGTGGTATCCAGGTGGATCCCGCTAAGGTAGAAGCAGTTATGAATTGGCAAGAGCCAAAGACACCTACTGAGATTCGTAGCTTCCTGGGTTTAGCAGGATATTATAGGCGTTTTATCGAAAACTTTTCAAGGATTGTTGCGCCCCTAACTTCGTTGACACGCAAGAAGGTTAAGTTTGATTGGGGCCCTAAGCAGCAGGAATCCTTTGACATTCTTAAGAAAAAGTTGAGCAATGCACCAGTGTTGACATTGCCCGATGGTATAGAAGAATTTGTGGTGTATTGTGATGCATCACACACTGGTATGGGCTGTGTACTCATGCAGAAAGGCAAGGTTATTGCCTACGCTTCACGACAGCTAAAGGTGCACGAAAAGAACTACACCACCCATGACTTGGAACTGGGTGCCGTTGTATTTGCTTTAAAACTTTGGAGACACTACTTGTATGGAACCAAGTGTGTGATCTATTCAGATCACAAGAGCCTTCAACATTTGTTCAATCAGAAGGACTTGAACATGCGACAAAGACGATGGATGGAAACTCTAAATGATTATGATTGTGAGATAAAATACCATCCAGGCAAGGCAAATGTAGTTGCTGATGCCTTAAGCAGAAAAGAAAGAGTGAAGCCGATAAGAATCAATGCCAAGCGCATTGAAATAAGGAATAGTTTGAACGAAAGGGTGTTAACTGCACAGAAGGAAGCTGTGCTGGAAGCTAACTATCCTGAAGAAAAACTAGGAGTAACTGAGGAGCAGTTATCCTATGACAAGGACGGAATGCTAAGATTGATTGGACGAATATGGGTTCCAGTTTATGGGGGACTTCGAGATGTTATCCTCCAGGAAGCCCACAGTTCCAAATATTCCGTTCATCCTGGAGCTGATAAGATGTACCATGATCTAAAGGCAAACTACTGGTGGATCGGTTTGAAAAAGTCTGTAGCTGCCAATGTAGCTAAATGTTTGACTTGTGTGCAAGTCAAAGCAAAGCATCAGAAGCCGTCAGGTTTGCTGCAACAGCCTGAACTTCCCACATGGAAGTGGGAGATGGTGACTTTGGATTTCATCACCAAGTTGCCAAAGACAAGGAAGGGAAATGATACTATATGGGTCATAGTGGATAGACTGACGAAGTCAGCACATTTCCTACCCATTAAGGAAACTTATAGCTCTGACATGTTAGCCCAATTGTACGTAGATAAAATTGTAGCTATGCATGGCATGCCATTGTCAATTATCTCTGATAGAGATACGAGATACACCTCTCATTTTTGGAAAAGTTTCCAACAGTCTTTGGGCACGCGCTTAAATTTTAGTACGGCTTACCATCCACAGACGGACAGACAGAGTGAGCGTACCATCCAAATGCTGGAAGACATGCTTCGAGCATGTGTGATTGATTTAGGTGGCAGTTGGGATAACCACCTACCATTGATCGAGTTCTCCTATAATAGCTACCATACTAGTATTAAGGCTACGCCTTTTGAGGCATTATATGGTAGAAAATGCAGAACCCCTATATGTTAGGCGGAAGTAGGAGAAGTTCAATTATCAGGACCTGAGTTAGTCTTTGAAACGACGGACAAGATTGTCTAGATTCGAGACCGCTTGAAAGCTGCCAGGGATAGGCAGAAAAGCTATGCGGATCCAAAGCGAAAATCTTTCCACTTCGAAGTAGGTGACAAGGTGTTGCTTAAAGTATCACCCTGGAAGGGAGTGATGCGGTTTGGTAAAAAGGGCAAGTTAAGCCCGAGATACATAGGACCTTTCGAAGTTATCGAACGTGTCGGGTCAGTTGCCTATAAACTAAACTTGCCTCAAGAGCTCAGTGCTATCCATAATGTTTTTCACATCTGCAATCTGAAGAGATGTCTAGCTGATGACTCGCTGGTCATACCGCATACAGATGTGCATATAGATAAGAGCCTGAAATTTGTGGAAAAACCATTGTCAATTGAGGATCTACTGGTAAAGAAGCTTCGAAGAAAGCATGTGCCTAATGTAAAGGTCAAATGGGATGCCCGCAGAGGTCCCGAATATACTTGGGAAGTGGAGTCTACCATGAAGGAAAAATACCCTCATTTGTTCCAGTAAATCTTGAGGTCGAGATTTCTTTTAAGGGGGTGAGGATGTAACACCTCAGAAATTCATGTCCAATAAAATAAAGATACGTGTCATGTTATGCAAACGTGTTATGAATACGGATCCAGATAAAGATGTACGGTAGGATTTAAAAACGTCGACATGTTAATTTATACCTCTGAGCGACCTATTAATAAATCCCTAACCATGATATATTTTATCAAACATCTGAATTATGTTTATAAATCTGGCCATCCTAATAATAAATTATTTTATAACTCCAAGACATGGATCCAATGCAAGTTCTTAAGAATTTCCGTCAAAATAAACTCCCACAAAGTGCCAAAGTGTGTAAGTGCATGCCTAGACATGCAATGGCTGAAAATATGGTCCCTATTCTGATTAAAGTGCATGAGATTCGGAGTTGAAAAGGGTGCATGGTCATAGCCTGAATAAAAACAAACTTTTGTCCTCTGGAGAAGGCTTGCGCACCGCAACACCAGAAGTCTTACGATGCGTAAGCAGTCTTGCGCACCTCAACAACCAGAATGTTACGGTGCGCAAGGTCTGTATCTGGGCGAAATTGCTGACAGCTGCCTGTTAAAACGGTTACACCGCCTCTTTTGGGTGGTATTCGAATTCATGGGCTCCTATATCTGGTTTTTAGCATCCTAGGCCACCTGGGATGATCTTATAACATCACTAGAGTTAGTTGGCATGATCCAAGACCTTGGGGTTCACTATATAAGAAATTCAAGTGGCCACATCTTGATCTCTCATTTGCAACATTCTCTCAAGATAGTCTCTGGAGCTCTCCTGATCAGCATCAACTTTCCTAGTGGTCCCTAATCATAATTAGGACATTTGTAAGTAACCTTAACCCTTTCTAATTTAGTTTAGCTTAGTTAATTAGCTAAAAGTCAAACCATCGTAATTAAGGTTTGACTTCGTGATTAATTAATATGTGCTCAGTCTAATCACGAATTAAAAGTACCTTTAAGTAGGTATTTATATGGGTAATAAACCCTTAAAAGGGTACTTCCAGATTCCCACTCTAACTATGTTAATTGTCGAGTCAAAGCTTACTTTAAAAAGTCAACAGAATGTTTAATTTCAAATTAAAGCATAATTAGCAATGTAGGATACTTGCAACCTGTTTGATCATTAATATAATTTGGTAATTAATGTAAGAACATATCCCAACATGTTCAACTCGACAATTTTCAGTTTAGGCTCGGTTTGGAACCGAAAGTCACATAGTTTGACCTCTGTTTTGACTTTCAGTTCTGACCTGTTTAAGCATTGTTTAGAAATGCCTTAGAGCCTTAATTGGACCAGTTTTCATATTAGTGTAACCCCCTGAGGTCACACAACTTGGTTCATTAGTTATCCGATTCATATGCATGTTTCCGTTAAACGCTAAATTGTTGACTATTATGCCCTTTTGACTATAAAACGTGATTTTTGAAAATGTAAAAGAGTAGAAACCTTAGTTACTAATTTATAAACTTGCACCTAAAATTTGACATCAGTTTGAGGTCTAGATTAAGAGTTATGCTCATTAGCGTAAATTGAAAGCTTTATGTTAATTAAACGGCATGATTAGCGTATAGCCTATCTAAACCCACTTTTTGATATCAAACTTTTTACCCACTGATGTAATATAATATTTTGGGATTTTTTTTAGATTTTTATTTAATTTTTGGCTGAGCATAACATAGGTCTCTAAGTTTAATTCGGTTAACGCCGGTTTTGCCCTTTTTAGCCATAAAATGAGTTTTACAAATCCTTTTGACCCCAAACCTTTTTCTACTGATTTTATTTGATAAATAAAATATTTTGAGCTTTCTGGAATTATAAAAATATCAGCTTTCCTTTGAAAACCCGGAAATGGCTCCAAATCGCCTTTTTAAGCGTTTTTAACGCATAGTATGTACTAAAACAATATTAAACATATAAGGTTGATACCTACTGATATTTTTAGTATATTTTTATATAATAACAGTAAGTAAAATTCTATAAACTCAGGTTTCCAGTTTTGACCTTTTAAGCCTAAGTGAAATTACCAAAATACCCCTAAGATGCATAGTTTGGTTTTAAATGATAAATTTCACATATAGGTCATACCCTACTGTTATAACTTATTAAATTAAGTGTATTTACTGTATAAATCAGACCTGTAACTCAGATTACTAATTAAACTCTTTTATAATCTTTTAAATGACCAAAATGCCCTTATGAGGCATAATTTATGTTTAAATCCGTTTTGGGCATAATAGAAGATACCTTACTGATATCACAACATGTTTAAGGTATATTAACTCAGGGAACTTGCATATGACTCTTATGGTTACCCGTGACGCCCTTTTAGCTTTCGGTTCGGTTTATGTAACTAGTTTGCATAAATTAACCGAAACGGGTCAAACCTTATCATCTTTGTCTCAAAATCCAGAATGTATTTAGTATACCCATATTATGTAAGTATTCAAACTTGTCGGGTCTAAATCACATTCTATCCGGTCTTCGCTTAATCGTGCGTTTGAACCGTATCGTCCTTAAAAGCTAACCGGTCTAAGCTTAGGCTTAAATAAAGACCCGTTAGAAATCTAATAGGTTATTATAAACCTTTGTTCCAGAATAGAAGAACCAGTAAAAGCTACCTTCACTCGCTAATTGTGATTTATACTTACAAAGGTAAATACTTTTAACTTATTTTCCCTATACGGGCTTGGGGTACGGTATATAAAATACCGCTTGGTCCGGCATTGAATCTTTAATCGAATAGAGGTTAAATCATTGATATGCTACGTTTTGAAATGTTTTGTTTGCTTAAAGCCTTTGGGTTAATGACCATGTCCCGGATATCCTTGGCATCATCTTACGAGATGGCCACGACCTAAGCACGGGGTGTAGGCGTATACCCGTCAGTGCCTAACCAAATAATGTGGTGTGTCTATTAATCTTTAACCCGGTCTACAGATCGGGCTACTGAACGCATAAGTAACATGTAATTCACTTACAAGATTATATTCATATAATTATCCCAAGTTATAAAATGTTTTGTGCCACGTGCATTCAAATCAATTTTCAACCCTTTTCAAAATGAGTCAGTTAAATTGTATTTACCAGTGTAAACTGACGTATTTTCCAAAAGGTTAAGTGCAGGTACTACTCGTACTAGGCTGGCTGTCTTCTAGCGTCCTCAATAAGTCTCGCAAGCTTGGATGTCAATAAAACTGTTGAACAATATCTTCTTTTATTTTGATCCGCCTGTGGATCCGTTTCAACTACTTCGTGATATTTAATATTACAATTTATTTAAGTTGAAATGAATCTATCTTTGCTTCCGCTGTGCATTTATATATTGTGTTGTTTGACTTATGATGATATCAACTACGTCACGATACTCCCCACCGGGCCCACCGGTGACACGTGGAAAATAGGGGTGTGACAGTTCGATTGCATGGTACTCCATCTTCTATAGTGTGTGATAGAGATCCACGTTTCACATCACGGTTCTGGAAGGGTTTCCAAAATGCTTGGGATACGAAGATAAGATTTAGCACTGCTTTCCATCCTCAAACTGATGGACAGTCTGAACGTACTATTCAGACTCTGGAGGATATGCTTAGATCGTGTGCACTTGAGTGGACGGGAAACCGGGATGAATACTTGTGCTTGGTGGAGTTTGCCTACAACAATAGTTGGCAAGCTAGTATTGATATGGCACCTTTTGAATTGTTATACGGGCGTAAATGTCGAGCTCCGACATGTTGGGACGAGGTCGGAGAAAAGATGATTGAGGGTCCTGAACTGGTGCAGATCACGAACGAAAAGGTTGCTATTGCTCGTGAGAAACTTAAGGAAGCCCAGAGTAGACAAAAGAGTTATGCTGATCGCCACCGACGAGTTTTGGAATTTAATGTAGGTGAAAAAGTATTCTTAAAAGTCTCACCATGCAGAGGTGTCCGACGTTTTGGTATAAAGGGAAAATTGAGTCCTCGCTTTATCGGACCTTTTGAAATTTTGGAACCAGTTGGCGAAGTTTCTTATCGGTTAGCTCTACCGCCACAATTGTCGCACGTGCATAATGTGTTCCATATTTCACTATTACGTGGGTATAATTACCATCCTCTCCACGTTGTGAACTATTCTCTACACGAGATCCGTGAGGACTTATCGTACGAAGAGCAACCAGAGGCTATATTGGATCGACAAGAACGTGTGATGCGTAAAAAGTCATTTCCGTTCGTCAAAATCTTGTGAAAAACCATCCAGAACGTGAAGCCACTTGGGAATCGGAGGAGGCGATCCGTTCTCAATATCCGTATTTATTCGAAACCTAAGGTTAGTGTTCCTAATGGTTTAATCTGCATATATGAAACTTACTTGTGTGTCTTTCGACTCATTTACATCATGTTTGCAACTTCGTTACCGTTATTCGTATCCTTAATCAGTGACATGAATAGTATAACATATTCGTAATCTCAAATTTCGTGGACGAAATTATTTTAAGGGGTAGGGAGTTGAAATACCCGTACTGTATAGTGTTATATAACGTTTATTTCGAGGACGAAATTTCTTTTAAGTGGGGTAGAATTGTAATATACGAAACTTTGTAAACCCTAAAACCCTAAATGAAATAAATGTCATAAGTTGTATGGCATATTACTATGTCGGATATCCAATGCCTAGAAAGTTGGTCAACTTTTAACCACAAATTAATTAAGGTATAATAGTAACGATAATAACAATAACAATAACAATAACAATAACAATAGTTAAGATTTGTTGTGTGCTCCAACGAAGAATGGAAATAAATAATCATACGAACTATTATCACACTTTCTAAACATATTTGTAGTAGAAATTGTATAACAAAAAAATAAATAAATAAATAAAATAATAATAACCATATAAAGGACTTGATTTAGAAAGAATAATAAACTTCCAGTTGTCATTTTCATTCTTTTCCAAATATCGAGCAAATTATGGCGGGTCTACTTTCCTTCGACGTATATTTTTTTAAAGGACTTGATTTAGAAAGAATAAAACCTTCGACGTATATTTTTTTAATTTCGTATCCGTTTTAAACAACCAACATAATCGTATTAATTGATCCTTTTATACCCTTCCATCTCCACCAAAACCCTTCTATACTACCGACGAGTTCGCCGCCGCCAACCATCGGTTCGAACCTATCTCGCCAGTTTGTTTCACATGTGGTTCGTCTGGTTTGAGCCGAATCAAAACTGTTGAGCGCCACCACCGCAATTGATCGAACATTCAGTAAGTTTCCCTATCATTCGATTGTCCCCTGTTTAGAAGATCCGTAAGTAACCTGAACCACCTTCATTTGATTAACCATTGCCAGATTCCATTAGTTGTCTTCGCTCATACCGCGGATACCGATAACTGCAAGCCACCACCGCGATACGCAGCGGTCGTCGTCTCAAGATCTCCGTTGAACCTGCTTCACCGCACCGACCGTCTTTTTCTCTTTAACATAAGGTATCAACACTAACCCGTTATCCTTTGAACCTTTCACGACTATGATTATGTGTATCGCAAACATAAATAAGTTCGACTTCCCGGCTAAATAAAAACGAAGCAGGTGAAAATTAACTCTAGAAAAAAAAAAAAAAAACTAAACTTTCAAACATATGACATAACTTCCTTTCTGTTGAAGTTCGTTTTATCAATGACCATCACTAGTTCATAACATAACTCTCAAAAAAAATGATTTTTTCATTGTTTTTTTTATGATATAAAAGTATTTCGGAAGTAAAGATGTAAAATTTTGTACGTTTACACAAGATCAATAAGTTTAGTATTAAGGAATTTTATTTGAGGTCAGGCATGGATTTCTTACTGTCACCTTTAGTAAATTAATGCACTTATAAAAAAAAACGATGATCCTTTAGATTAAAATTGGTCTCTGTTATTTAGGAAAACAAGAATAAAAGGTCGAATGATTTTTTATTTATTTATTTATTTATTTTAAATTTGAGACTAGTGGGAACTAAATAATTAAATCCAATCAGTGGGTTCCTTAAAAGTAAATAAATGTAAAATTTAGTAACCAATCTAACTAAAAAAAAAATTATTAATATGTAGGACTTTGTTTCAAGTGAGGACTTGTTGCGTCTACATTGTTTACGTTTAAGCTAAGGTATGGATTTTGTGGTGTCTTGCTCTTAGCATAATTGTTTTAATTCATGATATCGTATTCGTTCGTGATTGCTACTTGAACCGTTGAGTTTTCTACGTTCTCTAATTATCGTTACATACATCATATCGAATTATTGTCCTTGTCACGCATGCGATAAGTTACACATTTATACTCATTGTCGCATGTTCCCATGAGTTTTATTATTTATTATTTTCATTGGCTAGATGTGACATAGCCTTAGTGTATCATTAGTGTATTTTGCCTTGACTTGAGTAAATCATTTTATTGACCTCAATACCCGAGCATATCCACCTATGGGGACATAGGGCGTCATCATAGGCACAATTGACGTGCACCATCCGTGGCGGTGCGAAAGGCCCACGGCGTCTCTATATTGTATTGTGTGCTAAGTGATTGCACTTATTGATTATTGAGAGGCGTATGGATCGATCCTAGGAGTGTAAGTGTAAGTGTTAGTGGTAGTGGGATAAGTGTGAGTGCCCACATCCCCTCTATATAATGGTGCATTGGAACTGCAGCTAATGTACAAAGTGTTAGTGTTATTGTTAGTGGCTCACATGGGTATTTCTAATATACCTTTATGGTATTCATCAGTGATCATTCCGCGTATTGTATTGTTTGCATCGTTAAAGTGTTTAGCGTATTGCTTCTATCATTTATGTGTTAGTGCTATTGTTTCTCCGTTACTGGGCAATTTTTGGCTCAACCGTTTCTTTTTGTTGTTTTCTTTTATTATGTCTTAAACAGGTACTCAGGGATCGGGGAAATGTTTGAAGAGTGATAATAAAAAGCTAGAGTTGGAACAAGGAGTTTAATAAAACCTTATATTCAATAAATTTAGACACTTATGTTTTTCAGTTGAGACCGTTATGTCATTTTGGGGATTTTTGTTTTTAAACCTATGAAAAAATTTTGTTTTAATTAGGTTATTAATTATCTCTGATTACCGAATTGTGTAACACGTCAGCCCTAATCGGGGCGGGGTGTTACATTTAATAACCGTGTGATGGTTGAATTTATTCAGTTCAAAACTTTATAAAGACATAAAAATATTGAACTTTGAATGATTTATGTTTGTTGTTCATTGTTTTGACAATCTGCATACATTTGGTTTCTAGAGAACAACTATGGGTGAAATTATGAGATCTGGTAGAAAGATGTGTATACAAAGGAATGCCATTGATGTATGAATGACATGGTAAAAGGTATTGGGGAGCAGCCATGGGCTTGCAGGGATAATGCATGTATTGATGGACATGGTTTTAACTGAAGATGAGTTGAAAAATATAAAAAGTATACTTTTTTACATGTTTAAGAATCCTATTCCCAAGTGGAAGTTATCCATCGAGTGAAGGTAGTGAATATGTCCGTTTGGTGCATTTGTTTGTGTTTACATGTTTTTAATATCCGTTTATTTGTTTTGATATCCTGTCAAGTACGTGGTTTTTTTATTTGATAAATTGAAAATGTTGAAGAGGTTAGCCAGCGAAAACGAACAATGAGGGGTGTGTTGGGGTTAACTATCGGGTGATCGTGGTAGAATCCGCAGCGCAACGCGCGTGGGGATTAAATCTAGCTATATTTCACTGTAAATATTTATGTTCAATCTAATAATAGCTAACATTTATAGGTTGTATCTTGTGGTGTAGGTCATGGGCTACCCTACCTTCATAACGAGGACGAGAGTCGTTCAAAGAAGATCATATGGGAACGAATTCCGACAAATAGAAAGTATATGCAGGTGATTAACTAAGTTCCATTACTTATGTATGGAAGGGTTTGATTCGAGTTATCTCTTATATCTAATGGATTAAGATAAAATGGTTAGCTTAAATGGAAATGGGTCGAAGTCACCAAAGTGTTTTTTCGGTCCACTTTACTCATTAAGTTAGATAATCACCAAAATTTATATAACCATTACACAGAAGTTAAAACTTTGGGCATAAATAACCTAACCGTACGATTTCCCCAGGAACAAGCTGCTAAGGAAGCAGGTGCGCGTAAGCTTTATACCGGGACTTCAGAGGAAATACGTGAAGCACAGGCACTTGCAAGTAAAAAATAGGTACGCGCTATAATTTCCACATTAAGATATTTAGTTTGTGAATTATGTTAATTGCAAAATGGGAGGGGCAGATAGTTTTTTTTTTCACATTTTGTAGTGCATGTTCTAATAGTACACATTGTATGATGTAAAACCAGAAAGATAAAAGAAAGAGGAAGTTAGATGCAAAGAATGCTAAGCCTGCCCAAATTACTTCAGATGCTGCTGGTCAACACTTGAAGAAGGTAGTTTTAACCTAAATAAATTAAAATGATTGTCCGAATGTTTCTTCTTAACAGACCTTTTTTTTGCAGAAGTTAAGTTCAAAATTCAATATGCGCTGCTGAGGGCTCTCTTTGGTGATGAATATGAGGTAGGCAACATGTTCTTATCTTGGTTTTTTATTTTGCTTATAGAACGTATTTATGATTTCTGTTTATTTGTAAAAATGATAATGGTCAAACGGGTCAATCTGACTTGTAATCTTTTTGTTGGAAGTTTAATAGAAACATTTTATGCTTTAGGAGCCACTTGTGGAGAAGATTCGTGTCGATGATGGCAGCGGCGCCAAAGGGGGAAGAAATCGTGAATGAAGATGATAATAATGTTTATAATGATGATGAATATAACGAACACCAAATTAGTGAACGTTATGTTGATGATTATGATCAAGACTATTGATGAAAACAACATTTTTTTATTACATAAAGTTGTCTTATGGGAGAATTTGGTCATTGGTTAGAATTTCCATTGTCTTAAAATAGGAACGTCTCCACATGTGGTTAAGATTTCATGAAACGTTGTTGATCATAGGTCACAGTTATCCCATTTAATTATTATCCATGGATATTCTAATGGACAATTAATAACTCCATAAAAATATTAAAAAAAAAACTGGAGTACATATATTTGTGTTGGTGGTTTCCTTGTGTTGACCCAAACCTTTGATCATAACATTCAAATCATCATCTACACATTCAGATTTCTTTCAGAATTTTCTTATGGGTTGTTTAACTTTATAAACAATTATTAAATTTCGCTCTCATCCTCTGTTTTCTCTCAAAGCTTCCTTCCTGATGATGAGATGAGAGAAGAGGAGATCGAGGTTGAGATGAATATTGGGAATTGTTATTCTACCAACCCACACAGGAAAAATAAATAAATGATTGGTTGCAGATTCTTTAGAGGACATCAAAACTTTGGTAATTTCTTGATGCTTCTATTTGTGTTATAGATAAAATATTTATTTGTGGATTTTGATTACACCCAATATTGTAATCATAATTAATCCATCAAGAAATGGGTTCATATATGGGTATATAGAAATTTATTTACGGGTCAATTTATTCTACTTCAAGTGTCTCCTCAAATTATATAATTGGGTGTGCTCAAAATATACAACTTGGTTCCACTTAAACTAAAATTGCCATTTTATTCTCTGAGTTTTTTTCCAAATTTTCATTTTAGTCTAAATAGTTTTTTTCATCTGTGTCCCTGACTTTCTCTTTTTCTTGCTATTTTGATCACATTGCCTAACTTAGTCTAAAAATCAGGTTATAATCAGGGGTATTTTTGGCATTAAATTATTATGAGGTTTATAAATTATGTTGTAAACTACACCTGGTTATCACTACACAATAGTTTTGCCGAAAATACCCCTGGTTATAATCAGATTTTTAGACTGGGTTAGATAATTTGATCAAAATGGCAAGAAAATGAAAAAGTCAGAGACCCAGAGGAGAAAAAAACTTTTTGGACTAAAATAGCAATTTAGACCAAAGCTCAAGGACTAAAATAACAATTTACTCTAAAAGTTTACTATTTGTGTATTTTAAACGATGGCTAATTTTGATGATTTTTTCAGGCTTTGATGGATGAAAGTTTCTGCTTTTATAACTGAAAGATTTGGTGAGAAATGACAACTGAGATCCAGGTTTCTAATAAATTTATGAAATTGGAATTTGATTTAATCAGACATATTGCTTAATTTTATGCTCATTTCCATCCAAGTTTGTGTTTTTTACATGACAATTTTCTTATATATATATATATATATATATATATATATATATATATATTCATATTTAGGAGAGTTATGGTGAGGATAATAATAATAATAATAATAATAATAATAATAATAATAATAATAATAATAATAATGTGGTCTTGTAGAATTTTAGGAGAGTTATGGTGTGGATTATAATAATAGTGTAGTCTTGTAGAATTTAGATTCTTTTTATGATTTTAAGAAATTGTTTAATGGTTAGGTATGAAGTCAAAACATGTTCGGTAATAAACATTTAAGGCAGCCCAAGGTGGATTGGGTTGACCCCCATATTTTTACACCTTTTAGGGATCAAATATAATAAGTTCAGAAACAATACTATGGTAGGGATGAATGGTGAAGAAGAAAACGATTTTAGTTATTTGTTTTTGATTGAAATCGAATTGTAGGGATGCAACCCAGGCCTTCAGAAGATCTTGTAGAAACCAACCAACAACTTGTAAATGATGTTTTTGAGATAAACAAGCGTAGTGCTCCAACCCCGCCTCTAAAGACTTCAACTCCTAATAACTTTGAGGAAAAAAAGCGTGACTCAAAACGATTCTCGACTCCACAACCTCAAAGAGTAGAAAGTGAACAAGAATATAAAGGGAAACTGTTAGTTCGTAGAAAATCAATGCTTGATTTTAGGTCTCCTTCAATATGTGCTCCTCCTACACATTTCAATATAACAAAGCTTCATGAACACAAAATAAGGAAAAAGAGGACTTCGTGGCAAAAGTTATTTGATCGTGTAGGAGGGAAAGTTTCTTCCGTGGAGATAGATCAAGATCGAATGGTTGATCTTTCAAAACTTTTTCTCGGGTCTAGATTCGCTCATGGGGCTCATAGTCAACTTTACCATGGAATGTACAAGGATGAAACTGTTGCCGTTAAGATACTTAGGGTGCGAGATGAAGATGGGAACACAGAACTAGGAACCCGGTTAGAGAGCCAATTCATTCGGGAAGTCGCTCTTTTATCTTGTCTCCACCACCAAAATGTCATTAAGGTATGTAGTTTAACACCAAGTTTTGCAGTAAATAACCTTCAAGGGGGTGGGGCAGTGGTACCTTATCCCTTCCAATGCCTTTAACCCTCTTGAAGGGCTGCCAAACGCAAGTTGCGTTTTATTTTACCCATTGGTCACCTGGGTATTTTGTGGGTCTTGTGAATTTTTCAGTAACAAGTTCTCTTAGTTACCAAAAGGGAAAAAAACGTTTTGCATCAAATTGACATGAGTATGTTTTAAATCATATGGTTTGGTTTTTTTTTGGGTGATGATAGTTTATAGCTGCGGGTAGACAACCACGGGTTTTCTGTGTTATCACCGAGTATCTTTCAAAGGGTTCTTTGAGGGCGTATTTGCATAAACTTGAGGACAATAATGTAGAAGATAAAGGGATTCTTTCTTTTGAAATGATCGTCAAGATGGCTTTAGACATTGCTCGTGGAATGGAATATGTTCATTCACAAGGCGTAATTCATAGGGATCTAAAGCCAGAAAACATCCTAGTAACCCAAGATTTCCAACTGAAAATTGCTGATTTCGGGGTAAGTTGCGAGGAAGGTTATTGTGATGTTGTTTCAGATGATCCAGGAACTTACCGTTGGATGGCACCTGAGATGATTAAGAAGAAGCCGCATGACCGAAAGGTCGATGTGTATGGATTTGGACTCATTTTATGGGAGATGGTGGCTGGGGCTATACCTTATAAAGATATGACCTCCATTCAAGCTGCTTTTGCTGTTATGCATAAGGTATGGTACTTCATTCATATATTATCCCAACAATGTGTTCATGGTTCAGTTGGACATGTTATGAAATAAGTTATGTGCTAAATATGGTTTCAGAAAATGACAAAACAAAATGTCGAGTTGGGTGGGTCGACTAGACCGACTGGTTTGGCGGTGTGAAGTGCTTTTTTTATTCAATAAAACTAAAAGGGAACACATAGTATATAGATGTTGAGTTACTTGTTTTTGAATTCATGTAGAGTCTAAGACCGACGATTCCTCCTAAATGTCCTCCGGCAATGAAAACTTTAATCCAGCTATGTTGGTCTCCAGATCCACGTAAGAGGCCCGAATTCTTAAAGGTTGTCAAGGTTTTAGAAGAGTTTGAAAGGTTGCTTGCTCAACAAGGAAACTTTAATCACTTCCAATACCCGACTTGCTTAGATCAAAGAAAGATCCATCATCAACAGATGAACGTGCCCACACCTAAACCTCGCTTCTCATGAAGCTAGCTTCTTGTTTCTCCTATCTTTTTAATCTGGAGAATGGAGCTTTTGTTAGTTCATAATTTGTAATCACAAGTTTTGTTATTATAACTTTTAGATCTTGTAAATAGGATTGTTGTGGTGTTGTTGACCATCATATATTTTTTATTCATGTGTATATAAATGTACATATTAATTTTTGAATGTTTATGTACAGTTTTTGTTTTAACAACTAAAAGTGTTCAGTTTAGACGTTTTGAAAAATGGATTATAATATAAGTTTACGAGTTTACACATATTTTAGGTCTCTTTTTAAGGGTCAAGATAAACTAGGAAGTTTATATCAATAGAAAGGTTAAGAAGCAATCTGATACATCTATTTTTTTAATTAATGGCCAAGATTAAAATTAACATAAGAATTGTCAGTTAAACACTTTAAACACGGTGTCCGGGGTTTCAGGGGCATTATCATCAAATACCACTAAACTGATCTTGCATATACCTTGAACCCCATGGTAAAAAGTTCATTACGTTTTACATTTCAATTGAAAAACACACACACATTCAATTAGAGAAATTCGAACTCCAGAGAAGTTCATGGCATCATTGAAAGATAGTTTGAAGGTTTACCTTCGAGTTTCTGAGAAGAACAAGCAAAACCCTAATTCATCATAAAAAAAATTAAAAAACGACATCAGAGTTGGATGGTACTAAAAAATCATCCATCAACAAGAAAAAAAAAAGCAATGCGAGAAAAAACTAGTAGGAAATGAAAAGAGATTTCTGAAACTAGTAATTTTATATATATTTGCGATTTACAATAAAAATCTAGGTCTTATGGTATTGTAGCAATAAGTACGTTTTATGCAATAAAATAGTCTAAGGAGCTGTTTGGCAACATCTGAATGGTTAAGTGCTGAACCAGTAAGAGGTCTGAACCATTAAGTGCTGAACCAGTAAGAGGTATGAACCATTAAGAGCCTGTATAATGCTTAGCTGTTCAGAGGCAAATGTCTGACCAATTCAGATTAGAGGTCTTAACCATTCAGACTCTGTATAAATCTTAACCATTCAGAGGCAAATGTCTGAACCATTCAGACATCTGCTCGTGAAACAAACAGTCTGAACCATTAAGTGCTGAACCAGTAAGAGGTCTGAACCATTAAGAGCCTCATTAAGAGGTAAACAAACGGCCCCTAATATAAAGTATTAATTGTCACAATTTAACATCTAGAAAACATATAAAAATGGATCATTGTTTTTTTGCTAATTTCGGCTTAATTTGCAGGAAAACAATACAAATTACGTTTTATCTTATCATTCGTTATTTTCTTAGTTACATTTGTTATTGCGTTTTATCTGTCACACCCCGAAATATCAGAGCTGGCGTGACTGGACCGGTATCTTCATTGCACAGCGAAAGCAAATAAGCTAAGACTTCTAGAAAGTGAACGCCGCTAAGTACTCGAATTCCCATGGGTTCTTCTATTCCGACCGTTAATGCAACCTGAGAAAGAACATGCGAAAAATCAACATAAAGTTGAGCGAGTTCATAGTTTGTTTGAAAAAGATTTAAAATAAATATTTTTGATAACCGGTTTAAGTAATGTCGAGAGAATGTAATAAAACCAGGGCCGGCTCTGGGCCCGGCAAACCCGTGCCGACGCCCGAGGCCCAAAATTTTAGAGGGCCCGAAAAGTCTTTATAAGCTTGTATATATTTATTATATTTATCCGTTTATTATACAAAAAAATATTGGTGGTGTAGTGGCAAAAACCATCTCAAAATAATGTAAAGGTCTCAAGTTCGAGTCTTTGCTACATCACTAAGTTTTTATTTTTGTAATTCATTTACCCTTAACCATAATTTTGGGCCCAATTATTTTCGTCGCCCGAGGCCTAAATTTTTTTGAGAGTTTTCGGGGACGACTCTGAATAAAACCATTATCTTTGGCATGTCATTTGAAAATCTTGTGTTTGTAAAAATTGTATAACCGTCAATGTCCGGGTACGACAAAGACAACATGCCCGCATGAGCCTATAACCTACCCCGTGCTAGCAAGTGCCTCGCCAAGCCGTTTACTCAAGACGGCCGACTAGCAGGTGATTATAGTTCCAATTAGTAGCGAGGACTTCACTGTACAATATTAGAGACCCTACAGCCCTTAGTGAGTAGTGGACAATCCAGTCCTTGTGTCAATGGGCCTTTGCCCATGTCATTGGGTGTTTGCCCATGTCATTGGGCCTTTGCCCACGTCCGTGGGCCTTTGCCCATGTCATTAGGCCTATGCCCACGTTATGAAAACTCATGCATGTTTCGAAAACCTTGTATTGCTATAAGAACTGGTAAGTTTAGCATGAACTCCTCCTAAACCATTTGAGTTCGTTGAAATCCTGTTGCGAAATGGTTTAGGAATATGTGATTTTTGTTTATCGAAACATTGTGTTTTTTCAAAACTTGCATGTCTTTCCACCCTAAAAAACATTTATAAAAATGTAAAACAGTAAAAAGTGGGGGTTATGAACTCACCTTGACATTCCCATGTAAAGCTAGCTTAGTGTTATTTCGTAGTGTCGTTCCAAGAACGTGTATTAGTTAGCGTGCAACTACGACATTCCTACGAAGGAATACTTATGAGTTTTCTAATAAAACAACGTAGTTAAACTACGTGTCCGAGCTCTACCAAGTCGTTAACAAACGACTCTACGAAAATGTTGTTACTATGACTTAGAATAACCAATCTATGGTTATTCGATTTCATTTATATTCAGGATAAGTACTAAGTCCCAAATGACTTAGTTTTCGAATGATTGGGATACATATATTTATATATATATATATAAATGTACTTACGAAGTCGTGTTACTCGTCGTGAATTAGAAAAGTATGTAGATCGATAGTAATACGACTCTTCGTAGTTTTCGTAACATGTAAGTATGTATTTCTACTTGTTATCAAACTAACTCTGTTAGTGAGGCGTTATGATCATGCGATACGTACCGTGTTTGGTTAGATGTTTGAAATGAATAATTTTTATAAGAATCGTCGAAGTCTCGACACTCAAAATAACAAACAATAAATAAAATAAAGGTCTTCAACCGTCATTCTTCTTTCCCTTGATAAGTTTTACGAGACCTTTAAAGAACTTATGGGTGTTCCTTTCGCCTTTATCCACCCCACGTTCCACTTCTTGCACCCTTTGCAAGATTTCTTGTTGTTGTTGTGGAGATTGAGGTTGTGGCAGTGGAAATTGAACTGTTGTTACTTTACTGATTCATTCTGGGCGAAAATGGCGACCAAGAAACCCTAGGTGATTTCTTTCAATCCTGGTCTCAATTGATCTTCGTTAGTGTCTACGAATCAGATTTCTTCTCTGGTAAGGAATCATTTACTCGTTCATAGGCGCTAATCAACCAAAATCAGATTAGGGTTTCGTCAGGATTGGTATTATCAAGAGGGTTACGATTTGTTATCAGATTTGTTATCAAGAGGCAATTATCGATTGTAGGTTGATAATCATATTTGTTATCTGATTGGAGGCCGATAATCTGAATTAGGGTTTCTGTCGGCAACAAGTCATCAGGGTTTCAAACGGGGTATTCAGCGACAAATCAGAATAGGGTTTTGCGGCTGCCAACTCTTCTTCTATAGGGTTTTGCGGCTGATTACTCATTGATTCTGATTGTCGGCAAGTTAATTGGTGGTTGACGGCTACTAGGGTTTATTCAGGCGGCTTGTTCTCTCTGGCTGCTAGGAATCAGTTTAATGGATGAACGCATGAAACCTGGTGGAAGGTCACCACTGTCATTTAAAGAAATAGCGGATCGAATTCTTGATGTTGATGGGAACAATATTCAGCCAAGACGTGGCTGGTAACTCGAATTCAAAATTATCTGGGGCTGTAGAACCTTTATCATTTGCTAGTATAGTGAACACCGCAAAGGAGAATGTAAAGGTTAATTTTTGGATGATGGAATCTAGCGAGTCGGTTGATGGAGCTGATGTTGTCATTCCATTGTCTTCGGTTAAACAAGTCACTGACAGGTATGCTAACACGTTGTATGGATATTTTCTGGGTAAACGGCTGGCTTTTCCTGTGGTGGATTATTTTGCAAAGACAAACCGGGTTAAATATGGTCTCTCTAGACTAATGATGAATGCGAACGGGTTATTTTTCTTTAAATTCAAAACAAAGGAAGGGATGGATAAATTGGTGGAGGATGGACCTTGGATGATTAGAAATGTTCCGATAATTTTGAAGGAGTGGTCGGCCTCTGTCAAGTTGGAAAAAGAAGATATAAAGGCTATCCCAGTTTGGGTTAAGATGCATGAAGTGCCGTTAGCAGCATATACTGAGGACGGTCTTAGTTTGCTCGCTTCTAAGATAGGGGTGCCTACGATGCTAGATTCGTACACTGCTACAATGTGTGCTGAGTCATGGGGAAGAAGCAGTTATGCTAGAGCTCTCATTGAAATTCAAACCGGGGCTAAGTTAAAGAGGAGTGTTACTGTTGCAATCCATCTTTAGAGGGTAATGGTTATTCAATGGTGGAGGTTAAAATCGAATATGATTGGGAGCCTTTAAGGTGCTCAGCTTGTTGCGTGTTTGGTCATGAAGATAACTCGTGCCCAAAGAGCCCTCAGGTTGTTTCGAGTGGGGATTCTGGAAAGAAAATTGATGATTTTCAGGTTGTGGGTGCAAAGAAGAAGAAAGCTACTAACCAAGGTCTTCATATGAAAAATCAGAAGCCTAAGGTAGTGTACAGACCAGTTGTAAACCCTAAACCAATTTCGTCCTTGAGGAAGCCGATGAATAATCAGGTATCAACGTCAAACCCCTTTGATGTCCTTAAGGATAATGATGGTGGTCAGGGAGGTAGTACTGTGGGTCGTATAGAGAAGAAGGCCAAGCAGGTTAATGACAAGCAAGATTCAGATGAGGAGGAGGTTGAGGAAGTCTAAAATGAAACTAATGAATTTATGACTTCGGGAACACATCCTTCATCTTCTAGAGCTCGGGCAAGCAACTCATCCACAAAGGGTTCCAATGGCTAGACATATTGTGATTCGAGTCAAGGGTTTGCCGGTTTGTGGCAATTTCATCTTTGATGATGGAGGTTAAGTCGTTTATTTTTGGTTTCGTGTTTTGGTTTTGCCTACTTTGTTTTCATGCTGTAATGTAGGCTAGGTTATGGGTTGACTTAGATATTTTGGTTTTTTTTTTTGTTTTCATATACGAGGCATGTCCTGTATATGAATTAGTGTGGAACTCACCATCACTACTTGTACTTTATTGGGTTTGTTTTTATAGAATCACCGGGGTAACCCTTTACCCAAAAAAAAAGAGATTGAGGTTGTGGCTGTGGCCGAGATGGAGGGTATTGATACCCTTGAACTGGATACCTGGTTGGGTATGCGGGTGGAAACGGCGAAGGATAGAGGGAGTTGTAGTTACTGCTTCGACGTATGGGTCGTAAGCAGGAGGTTGATAATTGTAACTGGTAGGAGCTTGTGGCTCGAACAGGTTATACCCAGTCAGACCTGGGTAGGTAGGAATTGGGTTTTCGAAACCCATTGGAGGTGGCGGTGGTGCAAAGGTGGCCGGTGTGGTATCGATTTCCGGCACAGCATGTGAAGGTCCACCCATTTGTGGATCTTCTGGGATCGGAGGGTAGTTGCTAGAAGCTTGAGGGGAGGTAAACCTTGGTCCCCCCTCGCACGGACATGCGTGCATTTCTCCTCTGTCTTGGTGGTTCGGGAGGTGCCAGAGGTGGTTCCTCCGTTGGTAGTGGTGGTGTCACCGATGGGAAGTGCGACTCCTCTAGTGGAGGTTGTGGTGGGGTGTTGTGGTATGAATGGGTGTTTGCAAATTTCCATGGCCCCCACCATTCATTATATTCATTGGGACCTTGATAAGGAAATCCCGCAAAGGAAGAACCGCTTGAGATATATATGGGATGTGTAGGCGTCCCAGAAGGTGGCATTTCTGTATCCGGATTTTCATCCAAATCCATGTCTTGTGAGAAGTGGTCTTCAGGGCCCAATGGGTTGAATCCCGCTGGTGAATTGATATATTCATTAGGGTTAAAGTGACCTTGTGAGTAGGAGTGATGAGAAGCAGAATGATGTGAAGAGTGGTGAGAAGAGTGGTGGAAATGGTGTGAGTGCAGCGAATGCTGCGAATGATGCGAATGTTGGGGCTCGTCTGGTTGTGGCGGCCCGAAAGAATGATGGTAGGATGGTGAGGTGCTAAGAGAAACGGATCGCCTCGCTGGCTCTAGAGAATGCCTCCAATCGTCATACGGATTGGAGCTGAACGATGCTGAAGGCGTACGTCGGTCAGAGGGTCCTGCTTGGATGGATGGTCCCCCTCTCATGGGACCTTTTCCATTACCTCTTACACGTGGCGGCATCTTTTTATAAGTAAACATGCCAAAAACAAGAAAACAACATATTGACGTGTGTAAAATGCAACATATTAATTACATCAAATGAGGCATAAAACTAACTCTTTTTAGGACTAATGTTGGAAAAAGTGTGTGTGACAACCCTCATAATTACATGTATATTTACGATTTATTAATGTTAATTAAAATGCTTGATGTCTGTGCTGAATTACTTAACTGCTTTATGATTATTGTGTCATACTTACATGTGCTTTTTAACATACTAGTCTGGTGCAGAAAATTTACTAAATGGTCCTGTATGCCTTCCTAAGTGTTGGGAATTAAAAGTGTTACAAAAAGATACATAAAAGACACTATATGGAATAACTTAGCACTTTAACGGACCGGAATCTAACCGAACAACCGGACATTACCCGGAACACTAAAATATTGCGAGAAACATTGTTTCAATTTTTCTGAGCTAGTTATGGTTCCCGAACACCCACTAAAATACCAAGTAACTAACCACACCAACTAAACACTTGGATTTGCATTGTTATCTAACTATTTACCATTCAAAGTTTCATTTAACCCCCCCCCCCCATTGTAACCGTCCCCTAAGGGGACCCCACACCCAAAATCATCAAGATATCATCTAAATCTTCCATATCTTTCCTAAATCTTCTTCTTGGAATTGTAAAGATTATGTTTGTACTTAACATAGCACATTATCCATTGGACGCAAGAGTTAGAGAGTTTATAAAGTACCATCTTCTTCTTCATCCTCACAACACCACACTTTCCTCCTCCTCCCCATTAAAGCTCGGCCGAAACCCCCCTATATACCATCATCATTTTCCAATTCAATCCAAGTATTCCAAGGCTACTACAAGGTGCACAAAGGTGAATAACGAAGTGTGGAACTCACGGATCATCAAGGACCTCTCTTGTGTGCTTTTATCCACTCATTTTTCCCCCATTGATCTTCCCTAGCTTAAAAGCTAGTAGTAAGCTTCTTTGATCCTTATTTACTTCATGTTTATGGTGGTTAATAGTTATATTATGATGAAATCTCAAGAACACTAAAAGATCATAAACAAAAGTCTTGAACATAAAGCTAACATGATGATGAAATAAGATGAAATCTTGATGAAATAGAGTTGTTTTGTTATGTTGATGATTACTTGATGCTTTCTTGATGATTACTAGTAATATGATGTTGAACATCATGGTTGAACTTGTTAAAGTATGATTAAAGACATAGCTTAACAAGTTAGAGATGATTATGTGCTTTTATAAAATAATCATCTTCTTATTTAGAACATGAACTTGATAATAAAAATAATTTTCTTACAAAGTAATAAACCTGGTGAACTAGCAAACTTGTAAACCCAAGACTTGTGAATGATTTTCCTAAATAAACCAAGTTTAAAAGGATGATTTTTAGAAGAACATGGTTTTTATTAAACCAACACTATTTTAAATAACAACATAAGTGTAGAAATACTTTTAACACAAGAAGATGTTATTAGTAAACATTTTTATAAATTATATTTACAAGTTGTGAACATCTAAAAATCCCGAGAATGAGATTTTAGAAAAAGTAAACACACTTTGGAGGGTAACTAAACCCACTAAACGCCATACCAAGTTACTATGCGGTTTTATGAAACATCAAGTTCATGTTGGTTTGTAAATAGAATAGTTTGCTCTTGGTAAATTGTTGTTGATTATTGAATGATTTTTGGAAAAGAAAATGATATGCTTATTAGCATGGACACCTCCATTTACAAAGGAAACTCTGGCAAAATTTTCTAAAAATTCCAACACTTAGAAAATATTTTTCTAAGCAAGCGTTACAAGTATATTTTATAACTTGTGTTTCAAATATAAACTTCGCCATAATTTTTGGTAACAAAAAACAAAGTGTCGGAGGTTGGTTTTTGTAAATAAAAATGGGTAAATATATATTTAGAGTATATATCTTATATTATAACACTTGTGTAGATACTTGTTTATTTTGTGAGATAGGTATATTATTTTAGGGTAAAATAATACAACTTAACAAAGTACCTTGACATTAGAATTGTGTGGTACGTGATATAAGTAATGAGTAGATAAACCATAAGTAGGATACGTGTTATGCATGAGAAACTGATTGTTATATGTACCTTATTAGGACGTGCTTGATTCCCGTTTATTAGAGTAACTAATCTAACCGAGCAAACCGAGGTGAGTTCACACACTTTCAAAGGCATGGGATTCCCGGTGGTTGGGATTGGGTTAAAGAATTAAAACGGAACCTACATATCCTCCTTGGGTAGGATATGTACCGCCATCCTCCATAGGTAGGATGCTAATACTAATCCTGCGTATTCTCCTTGGGTAGAATACGTACGTTCATCCTCCTTGGGTAGGACAACAACCTTAACTTACTAGACAAAACTCTATCATTAAGTCCCTCATTTTATATCGACTTAATCGCCGAGGACAATGGCGAGCGGGTCATTAGTTAATAGCGCTATTAGGTTTAACAAACCTCACCCCGTGCCAGTCGGACGGGCGTGTACTAATGGACTATGGCAAACTGTCAATGATGATAGACATTGACGTAGCGCACAACTTACTTTCGTTAGTAATCGATATCGTAACGGTCTAGTAGTTCACATGGGGAAGCCCCCACTAAATATGGTTTGGGAAAAGAGAAATTAGTTAAACATATTTTCAACTATGGGGTAACCCCCACGGCAAGTAAGCCAACTAAACAAAAACTATGTTTTTGAAACAAATTAAAACGAACACCCAACTGTGAACTCACTCAACTTTGTTGTTGACTCGTTGTTACATGCCTTGCAGGTTGTTAGAGACTTATGGAGCTTGCACGAGGAGGAGGTCATTGTGGGATACAGACTGTTATGTTCAGTGCTTAATAATTAATCCTTATGAACTTATTAACTTACGTTTTGGACTTTAAATTTTTAAACTATGGAACTTATGTTTTGGACTTACGTTTTATGCTTCCGCTGTTAACTTAGAGTTGGTTACTTCCTTTTGGTCACCAATTGTATTGGGGTTGGTTTTATTTACTTAATTACGTTGTTTAATATGATTGGTGGCTCGATCCTGGTCATGTCACGCCTCCATGCGGTGATACTCCGCATGGTGGATTTTGGGGGTGTGACAGATTGGTATCAGAGCCATTGGTTATAGTGAACTTGGTTTTAAAAAGGGAAAAGCTTTTTGACAAAACCAGACTATAACCTGTACAGTGCTCAACGATCCACAACGACACTTCGCTCCACGTGCAAGACTCAACATTATAGGTAATATGGGTTATGTTTGTATTGCCTGCATGTTAGTTTAAGTAGTATATTTGATCATGGTATGCTTAATTAGCGCAACAACTATTGCTTGAAACCCTGTGTGTTTGCTCTCTTTTGTCACTCCACACTTACGCACTTTGCGACACCTTTCTTACCTGTGTTTCCCTCGATGTGAAGATCATGAGTGGGCGTCTCCATTTGACTCAGGGTCAGCTGACGACTTTGATTAACGAACAAATTGCAGAAGCCTTAGCAACCCAAACAGGGAGTCAACCCATGCACCCTCAAACACGCATGGGCACCTTCAGGGCGTTCTTGGAGTGCAAACCTCCCACTTTCGACGGCACTGGAGGGGCAATCGGCCTTCTACACTGGATCCGGGGAATCGAATATACATTCGAAGAGAGTTAAAGCCCTGCCAGCAAACGAGTAGAGTACGCTACTGGCATGTTGCAAGGGAAAGCATGTTCTTGGTGGAACGCACAAGTTCAGATGCTCGGGTTGGCAGACGCGAATGCCACCCTCTATAGCGACTTCAAGGATTTGATTAAGGAAGAATTCTGCCACCTGGACGACATTCTGAAACTTGAAATAGAGTATTATGGGTTGAAGATGGAAGGATCAGAGATTGAGGCGTACACAAAGAGGTCCAACGACTTGGCTGCCTTATGTCCTAACTTGTCACAACCCATATCTAGACGAATCAAGCTATACCTCAGAGGCTTAGTCCCGGAAATCCAAGGGTCTGTAATTGCGGCCAACCTTTCCACAATCCAGCAAGTCATTCGTTTGGCGCACCAGCTCACCGATCAGGCGGTGGAAGAGGGCAAGTTGCCCAAGCGTAACTTTTCCTATGCAAACACTCTTAATAGTAACAAGCATATTTAGGGTGATCACCAAGGTGAGGTTCCTAGCTCTATATGACAGGACCCGCACAGGAAACTAGTACAGCAGGGGCTGAACTACCAAAATCAGGGGGATACCTCGGGAATAAACCGAGATGCCGCAAGTGCCAACGGCACCACAGCGGGTCATGTGCGGGATCGTGTTGCCAGCGGTGCAAGAAGATGGGACATATGGCTAGAGACTGCAGGAGCCCATATCCTGCAAACCGGAACCACCAGCAGCAGCAGCAGGGTAGCAAGAAGGGGTGTTTTCGATGTGGTGCTGAAAACCACCTCAAGAGGAACTGTCCGCAGATGAGACAGAATCGTGACAACAGCGGAAACCAGGGCAACGGGAACAATAACGGAGACAATAAGGATAACCGCAGGACTGGTGAGCATGAGTTCCTGAATGGACAAGAGGAAGAAAGAAACAACCCCAACGTTGTGGCGGGTAAGTTCCTACCAGACAATTTCTTTGTTTCTATTTTAGTTGATTCGGGTGCCGATGTTAGATATGTGTTCCTAAGAGTTAGTCAGGTGCTTAAGCGTACCCCATTACCCTTAAAACACCAAACATGTTGTAGAACTAGCTAATGGTGAAAGTCTTAAGGGCACACACATAGTTAAGGACTGTAACCTCGTCTTAGCTGGTCAGACCTTCTCTATCGATCTTATTCCTATCGTACTTGGTAGCTTCGACATTGTTATTAGGATGGAATGGTTATCTCACCAGCAAGCGGAAATTCTTTGCAACGAGAAGATTGTCCGCATCCCTCGTTCTGGTATGGAACCCCTCGTGATTCGTGGTGACAAGAGTGGTGCTGTTGTGGGCATCATCTCTTTCCTTAAGGCCCAGAAGTGTTTGCGAAAGGGCCACACTGCTATCCTAGCCCTCGTTTCTGATACATCCTCGAAGGAAAAGAAGATAGAAGACATTCCTATTATGCGTGACTTTCCTAAGGTATTTCCTGAGGAATTACCTGGTCTTCCGCCTCATCGTCAAGTTGAGTTTCAAATAGAGCTAGCTCCTGGAGCAGCGCCCATAGCTCGAACACCTCATCGTCTAGCTCCATCAGAACTTGAAGAACTGTCCACGCAACTACAAGAACTCTTGGAAAAGGGTTTCATACGACCTAGCTCTTCGCCTTGGGGAGCTCCAGTGTTATTCGTAAAGAAGAAAGACGGTACATTCAGAATGAGTATTGACTACCGCGAACTCAACAAGGTGACCGTGAAGAATCGTTATCCTCTCCCACGCATTGATGACTTATTCGACCAGTTGCAAGGGTCGAGTTTATATTCTAAGATTGACCTAAGGTCAGGCTACCATCAACTGAGAGTCTGAGACGAGGATATCCCTAAGACAGCATTCAGGACTCGGTATGGGCATTACGAGTTTCTGGTTATGCCTTTTGGATTAACGAATGCACCTGCATTCTTCATGGATCTCATGAACAGAGTGTGCAAGCCTTACCTGGATAAGTTTGTCATTGTATTCATCGACGACATCCTGATCTATTCTAAGAGTCAGGAGGAACACAAGCAACACCTGAGGCTTATTTTGGAACTCCTTCGAGCGGAGCAGTTATACGCCAAATTTTTGAAGTGTGACTTCTGGCTTCGCGAAGTACACTTTCTAGGCCATGTGGTAAACAAGGATGGGATTCATGTTGATCCATCCAAGGTTGACTCGATCAAGAACTGGCCTGCACCCCGTACACCAATAGAAATCCGCCAATTCTTGGGTTTGGCAGGATATTACAGAAGGTTTATCAAGGATTTCTCAAAGATTGCACAACCTCTCACTTCACTGACTCAGAAGGGTGTCACCTATCGTTGGAGTGATGCACAGGAGTCCGCATTTCAGCACTTAAAAGATCGACCCTGTAGCGCGCCTATCCTCTCATTGCCTGAAGGCACAGATGATTTTGTGGTTTATTGCAACGCTTCCATCCAAGGACTTGGTTGCGTGTTGATGCAACGTGACAGGATCATTGCCTATGCATCACGCCAACTTAAGGTTCACGAAAGGAACTACACTACGCACGACTTGGAATTGGGGGCAGTTGATTTCGCACTTAAGATATGGAGACATTACCTGTACGGTACCAAGTGCACCATTTACACCGATCACAGGAGTCTCGGGCGTATCTTCAAGCAAAAGGAGTTAAACATGCGACAGCACCGATGGGTCGAGCTCTTGAACGATTACGAATGTGCGATCAAATATCATCCGGGCAAAGCCAACGTTGTGGCCAACGCCCTTAGTCAAAAGGATACTCTACCTAAGCGTGTACGTGCGTTACAGCTTACCATTCACCCTAACCTTCCCACTCAAATTCGAGATGCTTAGGTTGAAGCATTGAAAGCAGAAAACATCAGGGCAGAGTCCCTGCGAGGATCAAGGAAATGGTTAGAACAAAAGGAAGACGGCACCTACTATGTTAACGGACGCATCTGGGTTCCACTTTATGGAGACTTACGCGAGCTTGTGATGGATGAAGCACATAAGTCTCGTTATTTAGTACATCCTGGTTCGGATAAGATGTACCACGACCTAAAGACTACATACTGGTGGCCTAGCATGAAAGCCAACATAGCAACCTACATCAGTAAATGTTTGACGTGCGTGAGAGTCAAGGTCGAATACCAGAAACCATCAGCCTCCTTCAACAACCAGAGATACCTAAATGGAAATGGGAGCAAATTTCCATGGATTTCGTTACTGGTCTGCCTAGATCTCAACGCGGAAATGATACCATTTGGGTGGTCGTGGGTCGACTGACCAAGCTTGCACATTTTCTGGCTATTAAGGAAACGGATAAGTTTTCCACTCTAGCAGACATCTACCTAAAGGAAGAAGTATCAAGGCACGGAATGCCAACCTCCATCATGTCTAATCGTGACTCACATTTTACATCCGAATTGCGGCAAGCTATGCACAAGTCTTTTGGCTCGCATTTAGATATGAGCACCGCTTCTCATCCGCAGACGGATGGGCAGTCTGAGCGTACCATCCAAACCCTTGAAGACATGCTTCGGGCATGTGTAATCGACTTTGGCAATGGCTGGGAAAAACACCTCCCGTTAGTGGAGTTTTCATATAACAACAGTTACCACACCAGTATCCAGGCCGCTCCATTCGAAGCATTGTACGGACGGAAGTGCCGATCACCTCTTTGTTGGGCAGAGGTTGGCGACAGTCAAATCACTGGCCCAGAACTCGTAGTAGATACAACCGAAAGGATTGCTCAGATACGACAACGAATGGCGGCAGCTCGTGACCGTCAGAAAAGCTATGCTGATAAGCGAAGAAAGCCACTCGAGTTCCAGGTTGGGGATCGGGTGCTACTCAAAGTCTCACCTTGGAAAGGTGTAGTTCGTTTTGGCAAGCCAGGCAAACTCAATCCGCGTTATGTCGGACCGTTCGAAATCATTGAGAAAATTGGCAAAGTCGCCTACAAGTTGAATCTACCAGCCGAACTCAGCGGAATTCACAATGTTTTCCATGTGTCGAATCTGAAAAAGTGTTTGTCAAATGAGACCCTCATAGTTCCTCTCAAGGAGCTCACTATCGACGACCAGCTGCGATTCGTCGAGGAACCAGTAGAGATTACTGGTCGAGATGTTAAGATTCTCAAGCGTACCAGAATACCTCTTGTCCGAGTCCGTTGGGATTCCCGTCGTGGCCCAGAGTATACCTGGGAACAAGAAGACCAAATGAAACTTAAGTACCCCCAGCTGTTTAAGAAAACTGTAACCACTACTGAGGCTGAAGCTACTGCAGAATTTCGGGACAAAATTCCAAACCAACGGGGGGATGATGTGACACCCCAGGAAAACCAGGAAAACCACGCAACCTAACTAGCTTCCTCAGTAACCACGCGCTAAATTTCGGGACGAAATTTTCTTAACAGTGGGAGAATGTGACAACCCTCATAATTACATGTATCTGTACGATTTATTAATGTTAATTAAAGTGGTTGATGTCTGTGCTGAATTACTTAACTGCTTTCTGATTATTGTGTCATACTTACATGTGCTTTTTAACATACTAGTCTGGTGCAGAAAATTTACTAAATGGTCCTGTATGCTTTCCTAAGTGTTGGGAATTAAAAGTGTTACAAAAAGATACATAAAAGACACTATATGGAATAACTTAGCGCTTTAACGGACCGGAATCTAACCGAACAACCGGACATTACCCGGAACACTAAAATATTGCGAGAAACATTGTTTCACTTTTTCTGAGCTAGTTATGGTTCCCGAACACCCTAACACCCACTAAAATACCAAGTAACTAACTACACCAACTAAACACTTGGATTTGCATTGTTATCTAACTATTTACCATTCAAAGTTTCATTTACCCCCCCCCCCCCATTGTAACCGTCCCCTAAGGGGACCCCACACCCAAAATCATCAAGATATCATCTAAATCTTCCATATCTTTCCTAAATCTTCTTCTTGGAATTGTAAAGATTATGTTTGTACTTAACATAGCACATTATCCATTGGATGCAAGAGTTAGAGAGTTTATAAAGTACCATCTTCTTCTTCATCCTCACAACACCACACTTTCCTCCTCCCCATTAAAGCTCGGCCGAAACCCCCTATATACCATCATCATTTTCTAATTCAATCCAAGTATTCCAAGGCTACTACAAGGTGCACAAAGGTGAATAACGAAGTGTGGAACTCACGGATCATCAAGGACCTCTTTTGTGTGCTTTTATCCACTCATTTTTCCCCATTGATCTTCCTTAGCTTAAAAGCTAGTAGTAAGCTTCTTTGATCCTTATTTACTTCATGTTTATGGTGGTTAATAGTTATATTATGATGAAATCTCAAGAACACTAAAAGATCATAAACAAAAGTCTTGAACATAAAGCTAACATGATGATGAAATAAGATGAAATCTTGATGAAATAGAGTTGTTTTGTTATGTTGATGATTACTTGATGCTTTCTTGATGATTACTAGTAATATGATGTTGAACATCATGGTTGAACTTGTTAAAGTATGATTAAAGACATAGCTTAACAAGTTAGAGATGATTATGTGCTTTTATAAAATAATCATCTTCTTATTTAGAACATGAACTTGATAATAAAAATAATTTTCTTACAAAGTAATAAACCTGGTGAACTAGCAAACTTGTAAACCCAAGACTTGTGAATGATTTTCCTAAATAAACCAAGTTTAAAAGGATGATTTTTAGAAGAACATGGTTTTTATTAATCCAACACTATTTTAAATAACAACATAAGTGTAGAAATACTTTTAACACAAGAAGATGTTATTAGTAAACATTTTTATAAATTATATTTACAAGTTGTGAACATCTAAAAATCCCGAGAATAAGATTTTAGCAAAAGTAAACACACTTTGGAGGGTAACTAAACCCACTAAACGCCATACCAAGTTACTGCGCGTTTTTATGAAACATCAAGTTCATGTTGGTTTGTAAATAGAATAGTTTGCTCTTGGTAAATTGTTGTTGGTTGTTGAATGATTTTTGGAAAAGAAAATGATATGCTTATTAGCATGGACACCTCCATTTACAAAGGAAACTCTGGCGAAATTTTCTAAAAATTCCAACACTTAGAAAATATTTTTCTAAGCAAGCGTTACAAGTATATTTTATAACTTGTGTTTCGAATATAAACGTCGCCATAATTTTTGGTAACAAAATACAAAGTGTCGGAGGTTGGTTTTTGTAAATAAAAATGGGTAAATATATATTTAGAGTATATATCTTATATTAGAACACTTGTGTGGATACTTGTTTATTTTGTGAGATAGTTATATTATTTTAGGGTAAAATAATACAACTTAACAAAGTACCTTGACATTAGAATTGTGTGGTACGTGATAGAAGTAATTAGTAGATAAACCGTAAGTAGGATACGTGTTATGCACAAGAAACTGATTGTTATATGTACCTTATTAGGACGTGCTTAATTCCCGTTTATTAGAGTAACTAATCTAACCGAGCAAACCAAGGTGAGTTCACACACTTTCAAAGGCATGGGATTCCAGGTGGTTGGGATTGGGTTAAAGAATTAAAACGGAACCTACATATCCTCCTTGGGTGGGATATGTACCGCCATCCTCCATAGGTAGGATGCCAATACTAATCCTGCGTATTCTCCTTGGGTAGAATACGTACGTACGTTCTTCCTCCTTGGGTAGGACAACAACCTTAAAACTTACGAGACAAAACTCTATCATTAAGTCCCTCATTTTATATCGACTTAATCGCCGAGGCCAATGGCGAGCGGTCATTAGTTAATAGCGCTATTAGGTTTAACAAACCTCACACTGTGCCAGTCGGACGGGCGTGTACTAATGGACTATGGCAAACTGTCAATGATGATAGACATTGATGTAGGGCACAACTTACTTTTGTTAGTAGTCGATATCGTAACGGTCTAGTGGTTCACATGAGGAAGCCCCCACTAAATATGGTTTGGGGAAAGAGAAATTAGTTAAACATATTTTCAACTATGGGGTAACCCCCACGGCAAGTAAGCCAACTAAACAAAAACTACGTTTTTGAAACAACTTAAAACGAACACCCAACTGTGAACTCACTCAACTTTGTTGTTGACTCGTTTTTACATGCCTTGCAGGTCGTTAGAGACTTATGGAGCTTGCACGAGGAGGAGGTCATTGTGGGATACGGACTGTTATGTTCCGTGCTTAATAATTAATCCTTATGAACTTATTAAACTTACATTTTGGACTTTAAATTTTTGAACTATGGAACTTATGTTTTGGACTTACGTTTTATGCTTCCGCTGTTAACTTAGAGTTGGTTACTTCCTTTTGGTCACTAATTGTATTGGGGTTGGTTTTATTTACTTAATTACGTTGTTCAATATGATTGGTGGCTCGATCCTGGTCATGACACGCCTCCAAGCGGTGATACTCCGCATGGTGGATTTTGGGGGTGTGACAGTGTGCTTTTGTCTTCCTTTTGTATTTTCAGGATTAAATGAGCGTAAATGAACAAAAGGAACAAATATGCAGCAAAATCTAACATAAATACAATAAAAGGAACAAACGTGGCATGCCCGATATCACACCCCGACCACGTAAAACAACAAATTGTGGCGGAAATGTCGGGGAGTGTTGTAACAGAAGTATTGTTTCAAACCATGGATACAAAGAGTTTCGTTTTATTAAATATTAAACATTGTCTCAAAGTTAAACAAGCAAGTCAAACTTAGTCTATCATCGTTATTAAATCACTAAGGCCTCGTCCGGTCCTAAGTGAGCATGCATCCTATTCGCAATCAACATTAAGCAACATCACCTGAAACATATGTAAAAACAAAGTCAGCAAAGAAATGTTGGCGAGTACATAGGTTTTGTGAGAGTGTCAGATTCATGGCTCGTTTACATGTCGAAATAACTCATACAACTTCGTTAATCGATATTGGAAAACCTTGTTTTGTAAAATGTTTGTATCATAAAATGAATAACCAAGTCAAAACAGATTGGTTATAATTTATAAACATCGATGCCATGAATCTTAACCCAAAACATTTGTTTTCGTAAACCAAATCGTAAATCGTTCTCGTAATAAAACTCGTATGGTTTATATAGTTTCGTAAACATCGTTGTATGACCTCGTTTAACTCATTCTCGTTATAGAACATCGTTCATTTGTTTAAATCGTTCAAAATCGTTCTCGTACAAATTGTTCTTGTACAAATCGTTCTCGTTTTAATTGTGAAAACTACTTTTGGTTATCTCGCTAATAACATTCAAACCTTTGTGACTCGTTCATCGTTCAACTCGTATTAACAAACCACCAAAGGGTAAGTTAACAATCATCAGATTCAGTCGTTACCCACTTAACCTACACATAGCCATGGGTGCAGTCGGATAACGGGACTTGTCAGATCCTATGGTACCATAACCTAATACTGGTCGGCTTGATCAATGCTAATGAATGTCATTCGTTATGTAACTACAACCAACAAGCTCGTTCACATTATCGAAATCGTTATTAGTTTAGTATAAACCATCTTACTCGTTTTGAAACCATCGTTAAAACATCGAAATCGTTTTGATACATATGAATCACCCCAAAACAATCGAAAACAGTAAAAGAGGGGATCTATGTACTCACCTTTGGGTGTGTTTTTATATGTTAACACAATCCCTCAAATTGTTTATTTGTACTAAATTAAATAAGAATGATTTAATAATCAAAACTCACAAAAATACATGAGTTTCTCCGATACTTAGAATTTTCACATAACTTTGAGATTTTTCTCAAAAAGTTATTATTTTTTATTATATTGGTGTGTTTGTATATGTATACTCAAGCGTAATACACATAATCTTGTTAACACTAACACATCATCATACTCATATTGTAAAACACATAGCACATTGTAACACATAAATTTACCCATGAACAACCCATTCTAGTGTATGTCGAAAAACACTTATTTTAGCGATTCGGTAACATTTTCGGGCGTCGGAAGTCATGTATGACTAACCGAACACCAAGTAAACTTAATATAAGTTAAAATACTTATTTTTATATCAAAAATATCAGTTTGGTTACTGATCTAAAACAGTTTTATAAAAATCCTCCGAAAAGGCGATTTTTGACCGTTTTACCGCATAGTTTTGGATTAAACATTACCCGAACCATCCCAAATTGAAACGACTTGAATTTTTAACATAGCCCATGTTATTTACTGAATAAAATAATGGTTATACTCATGATAGTGCAGGTCTTACATAAAGCACATAAATCATGCAAATTTCACATAATTTACCACTTTTTAAGCTATATGTACAACATGCAAGGCTATCAAACCTATGTCAAAGTTTCATGCCCTTATGATATACCAAATAATGTTATTTTTAGTGTTTATAACCTGATCTAAAACATTTTTGTCATAAAATCACTTTTTATCATTTCTTGAGCTTTAAATCAACATGTATCCTCATGTACAAGTGTCTAAAGCATGCTATCATATCAACATCATTTTATATGAGTTTAAATGCATCAAATATGTGATATATTCATGATTATTTGCTGATGTAATTTACATTTTTCATATCATGCATAGATCATTAAACACTTGCATTTTAACTATCTTTCAAGAACAAGCAACAACATAAACAAGTACTTTATCAAAAATCAAACTTCAAAACCCATACACACATATATATATGTACGGTTATACATACATATATAACACCATCATTTTATTTGTTTCATGACTCATTTCATTTTAGATTTTCAAGTTTAGTGAAAATCCCAAGATTCAAGAGAAACTTCAAATCATCAAGAACAACCAAGAATCAAAAGTATGATTTTAAACATAATGTTATACCTTCAAGATTCAAGTATGTTTTTGAATGAGATTTTGATGATAGGAAGCTTGGAATCACTTGAGAACACCTTGGAATCACCCTTGGATCTTCACACCAACTTGAAGGTTGCTAGAAATGAGCTTGAATATGAAGAACAAGACTTGAAGGTGATGAAGATAGAGAGAGAAGAGGGTGGACGGTTATGGGGGAGGAGAGAGAGATGTTGAGTGGTCTTGTGAAGATTTGCATTGATGGAAGATATATGTAGAGATTTGGGAAAGATGCATGCATCATCTCTTGGCCAATGAGAATAAAAAGGAATATTTTCATAATCTTGCAAAATTATTAAGTGGGGCCAACATGTCATGACCGAAAATTGAAGGGGGGGAGGGGTTAAAGTGTAACTTTGATTGGTAAATTAGTTAAAAACAGGTATTTTTTGTGTACCGGGTATTTTATCTAGCGTTTAAATCCCGGTTTATGGCGTTCTAAATTATTTTCATTATTCCATAAAAATAAACCAGCCAAAATATTGCTGAAATAAATTTCAGTTGCCGAGATTTGGCTGCGTTGTCTGCGTTTTGCAGTAGAAGCAATGTGTCGCGCAGAAACACGCGGTACGCGCTTAAACTTGAAAAATAACGTTTTTAAGCGTTTTAATTTATTTTTCAACACGGACCTGATTAAAATAAATTTTAATCATAACAGAATATTTTTTTTTGGGATTTAAAAATTATCCGGGCGGTCACCAACGAATCCTTGCCATACCGAATCCTTCGAAACTTATTTCTAAGTTATGTAAGGGATTTTTAAGGTATGTTAAGCTTACGTCACAGTTCCGGAGTGTACATCGCGTTAAACTGATTACGTTTACGCACCAGTTCGCGTATAACCTTCCAGAAAGCGATTTAAAGCTTGAAATCGGAATCGAATCAAATTGTAAAATTATTAAACACAATTACACACATAATAACACCAAAGCACATTGTTTTATTTATAATCAACATTGTTTTACATAGTACGATGATTACAGAGCACAGTTGTCACACCCGACCCCTCGACAGCATTTTCCCAAGCAAAAACAAGAAAACAGAAGGCTGACCATGGCCCCATGCCCAGCGGACACGTGGGCGTGGCCAGGTGTCCGCAGAAAGGACAAAGCTACAGAAGCTTCTATTCCCGACACGGGAGCGTGCCCAGCTCAACACGGGCCGTGGTCAATGCTAAGATTCGCAGAATCCAAGCAAATCTTGATAGTACAGATACGCTTCTGCACAAGGGGCCATACCCAGCGAACACGGGGGCGTGTGGAGCTAATGCAGACAAACTTCAATTAATGAAGAAAGAGAATAGGGATGGACACGGGGCCGTGTCCGGGCTTCTGTGCAGGCTATAAATAGAGGTGCTTGGTTCACTTCAAAGGCATCCCTTGGCAAACCACCCCTCTCCCACTTCACCCACACTCCACCACCACTACAACCCCCATCCACCACCATCATCCATCATCCATCATAGAGTGTGTGTAGTAGTCTCGGGATCCAATATTGATAGTAAGAGTTCTTGACAATCAAAGGCCATGTTTGCCTAAGTCTCTTACATCACTTGGTGAAGACAAGCATTTAGTGTAATACTTTTGATTTTTAATCTTTTCGTATTTTTTATTTGGTTTTGTATTAATGACTTTAATAACTAGTTTCTTATGTTGAAGGTGAAACTTCCTTATCATTTGTCCGTGGTGTCTTGGCGTTATTTTACTGTCTATATAAAATAAAAGATTTACACCATTCATATCTCTACTGTCTATATAGAGATATGTTGGCTACCTGGTCGGGGGTTAAGGGAATGGTTTGGTAAGATTCTTGCCTTGTTCAGTGTATAGATCCTGCAAGGACCTGGGTCAAGCTTACTAGGACCTCCTTCAATACCCACTGGTATTGGATGACGGGGGTGCGAATGGCTTGATCCCCTCATATGTAAACTGCTATTAATACATTAACCCGGCTACTTGGGATTGTATCCCTGCTGACTCAAACCACTTAGCCGAGGGTAACGTCACCTTCAAAAGAGGGGCCTACCACATTACGCATTAATAACTTAATTAATTATCTTTCAATATTCCGACCATTTAGGATTGTATCCTTGCTGACTCAAACTACTGGGTTGAGGGTAACGTCACCTTCAAAAGAGGGGCCTACTACTATAACTAAGATAATCTCTTAAAAAGTGCAAAAGTGCGGAAATCATCAAAGGTTACACTAAAGGCGAGTCGGATCCAAGTGATTCATCTTGTCTATCTGTTTTTATTTTATTTTATTTTCAGCATTTTTAGTTTTTTTTATTTTCATGTTTAAAACTTTTTTCTAAACTTTTGATTTGATTAGACGTTGAGGATAAACCGGTATTAAAAGCTCTTGTGTCTTTGGATGACCTCGGTATCTTACCAACGATATACTACGCTCAAGATGGGTGCACTTGCCCATATGTGTGTTTAGTGTTAGTAAAATATCGTGTTTTATAAATTTAAAACTTGACTAAAGTGTTAAAAAGGGCTTAAAATATAACTAAAAATATATCACGCTACACACGCATCACATATATAAACCAAATAAAGATTAAGAATACTCCTAGGTAATTTGCATAGACTCGGAAGTCTAAGGAATGTGTTATTGTGTCATTGAGATTAAACAAAAAAGGCTAGTGTTTAATTCACTCAATGTTGGCTCTGATACCAACCTGTCACACCCCAATATTTCCACATATTCTGGTGGGCCCGGTGGGGAGTATCGTGATGTAGTTGATATCATCATAGACAATTAAACACAATTATAGCACAGCGGAAGGCTTGGAAGTTAATTACTATTACAACCCAAAATGTTCAAAGTACAAAATGAAAGAATATACAGGCGGTTGTAAAAGAGATCCACAGGTGGACCATTAAATAAATACATAAAACAGAGTTCGACAGACTTTAGGCATCCAGGGATTTGCAAGATCCTCTTATTTAATTCCAAGTAGCTCCAGCCTATTTTAAGAGGTACCTGTCACTTAGTCTTTGAAAAATACGTCAGTTTTCACTGGTAAATAAAATTAACTGACTCATTTGAAAACATTTATGAAAATTGGTTTTAAGTGCTTGAAGCACAAAGATTCTTTTATAACTTGGGACAATTTTACTTAAAATCTTGTATACAGATTTACATGTTTGTCATACATTTGAGGCCGGTTTGGAAACCGGGCATGAGTAACTGACTCGCCACTTATGAAACCCACAAAGGAGTTATCCTCAACTTGTGGGTAATTTATTATTTAGCATTTGCATCTGTCGGGTGTATGCCTATACCCCGTGCATAGGTCGTGGCCATTAATAATTTAAATGAGCCGATGATATCCAGGACAGGGTCGTTAACCCCCAATGTTTATGTTATCAAACAAAACAGATTAAAACGGGTTATGCGGATTTATTAATCACAATCCGACTAAATGATCCCATACCCAACCAAGCGGTAATAATTTACCGTATCCCAAGCCTGTAAAAGGGAAATAAGTTAAAAGTATTTACCTGAGTTAATTATGCAGAAATGCTACTCGGCCGTATTGTCACACCCCGACCACGTAGAACAACAAAACGTGGCGGAAACGTCGGGGAGTGTTGTAACAGAATCATTGTTTCACAACCATGGATTTAAACAGTTTCGTTTTATTGAATTAAATGAGTTACAATGTCTTAACAACAATGAAACATAACATAATTAACTAGTCTTGCATCTTTTAATGTCACTAAGGCCTCCTCCATTCCTATGTGAGAATACACCAACATCATCATCATATGTCACCAACTATTGTACCTGAAACACATGTGAAAATACGTCAGCATAAAAATGCCGGCGAGTACATAGGTTTTATGTGAGTGTCAGATTCATGGCTCGTTTTACATGTTGCAATACTTATTTAAAAACCTTATTTTGAAAAGTATAGCATTGCGACATAATTAACCAACTCAAATCAAGTTGATTATAATTTATAAAATCTCGTAGCCATGATTATTAACTCCAAAACATTTGCTTAATTTAAACCCAGATTGTAAATCATTTTTGAAATAAAACTCAAATGGTATATATATATATATATTGATAGAAAAACCTTGTATTATAACTTTGTTTTGATAACATTTGCCCAAGTGATCTAAATAACGCAACGATATATAATGTGTTAAAAAGGCACTTATATATAGGAAGTACCAGCGGTGTATCCACCATGCTTTTAATACATTACACCCGCCCCGTTACCTAATCACTTCCCTTAATCCCAATGGTTCAAACAGTTACAAATGGTTTACAAAAATCAATCAGCTTCAAATGGTTCAAAATGTATAAAACATTGTGTCCATATACTGGATAAGCGTATGCAACAAATGAACATATGTAGCGTGAAATGTAACATAAAACAATGTACTAAGTATGCTAAGTTAACATACAAAGCATAAAATGTAATGTAAAACAATGTGCTAGCATGCTTAGTCAACATACATAGCAGAAATGTAATGTAAACTAATGTACTAAGTATGCACTGAATGGACATACATAGCATAAAACATAATGAAATCATGTACTAATAGTGTACTAATGAACATAGCAAGTATATGATATGAAAACATGGAAAGCATGAAAGTAGCAAGTAGGAACATGTGTTTCACCCCAAAACATTTGAAAAATAGTAAAAGAGGGGACTATGTACTCACTTGAGGGTGCTTAGAAGTCTTGAACAACAACCAAACAAAGCTAGAAGGACCACAGAATCAACCGGCACCTAATATAGGTAACTACATAAATAACCAGACCCAAATCGGGAGATTGGATAGTATGAGGTTTCGTATACCAAATGAGTATTGGAACTCATATGATATGGTTTAACAAAGCCTACATACTACAATGAAACCTAACCTAAGTGCTTACGACCCATTATGACCCGTTTAGGTAGCTTATGCTACTTTTACGCGTCGTTCGCGTAAAACGCGTTCGGACCGCCTAACTAGCCCTATGACAAGTATTATATGCCTTAACATGTCTAATAATGTTGCCTAATCAGTTTAGATGTCAAAAATTATGTTACATATTCTTAAAATGAATTTATGCGTAAAAAGGGCATTTTGGTAATTTTCCTAAGGCATATAAACTACCTATCATACAATTACTTAAACGAAGTGACCATAAGGTATAACCTCGGAAGGTTATTCCCTATACAACTATGGTCACCTAATGTGTTTGGTCGGATCCTAATGATCGACCAAACGGGTCGGGTTCGAAAGTCTAAGCGGTTGTTTAGACCGCTTACCTTTACGACCCTATATAAGCACAAATCTAAAAGTGACGAGTTAAACATCTTAAAACATGTTTAAAAAGGTTTGAAAACAAGTTTGATATCAAGAAAAAGGGTCTTGATACCCAAAAGTAGTTTGGTTACAAAATACGCAAGAATACGCATTTTGGCCGAAACTACGACTCGTCACTAAGCCTAGATAACGTGGTAATCAGTTGGTATAGTTACTAGGGACTTTAACCATCGTGATTATGCTCACGTTATGAAGTTAAAATGAACTTCGTGTTGACCATAAACTGGTCAATGCAGAAAGTCAAACAAGGTTTGACTTTCACGCTAAAAACGCGTAAAAGAACGAAAGAATACTTACAAAAGGTCCAAGAACGGAAGTTTGACTTAGAGAGAAATCAGATCAAGGTGTGGGTTTTGAAGCAAATGGGGTTGGGTATTGATGTGCACAAAATGCAACATATAAATTACATCAATTGTGGCTTAAAACTAACCCTTTTTTTAGTACTAATGTTGGAAAAAAGTATGCTTTTGTCTTCCTTTTGTATTTTCAGGATTAAATGAGCTCAAAATAACAAAAGAAGCAAAAAGACAGCAAAATCTAACATAAATACAAGAAAAGGAAGAAAAGTGATATGCCCGACCCCCCGACAGCATCTCCCCAAGCAAAACAGAGAAGCCAGAAGACTGAACACGCCCCGTGCTCAGCGAGCACGGGGCCGTGCCCAAGAAGCAGCAGAAAAGACAAACTTATAGAAGCTTCTATTGCCCACCACGGGGCCGTGCCCTGTGGACACGGGGGCGTGGTCAAGTTGCTGCAGGCGCATTTATTGTAATTACGAATTACAATTAATGAAGAGAGAGAGTGTCAGATGGACACGGGGCCGTGCCCATGCTTCTGTTCAGCCTATAAATAGGAGTGCTTGGAGCTCTTGCAACTCATCCCTTGGCACACCACCTCTCTCACACTTCACCCACAACCCACCACCACCATAACACCATCATCCACCACCATCATCCATTGTCCATCATAGAGTGTGTGAGTCGTCTCAGGATCCAAGATTGATCGTAAGAGTTCTTGACAATCAAAGGCCATGTTTTCCTAAGTCTCTTACATCACTTGGTGAAGACAAGTGTTTAGTGTAATACTTTTTATTTTTAATCTTTTGCACTTTTTAATTGGTTTTGTATTAATGACTTTAATTACTAGTTTCTTATGTTGAAGGTGATTCTTCCTTATCGTTTGTCCGTGGTGTCTTGGCGTTATTTTACTGTCTATATAAAATAAAAGATTTTCAGCATTCATATCTCCACGGTCTATATGGAGGTATGTTGGCTACCTGGTCGGGGGTTAAGGGACGGTTTGGTAAGAGTCTTGCCATTGTTCAGTGTATAGATCCTGCAAAGGACCTGGGTCAAATTTAGTAGGACCTCCTTCAATACCCAAAGGTATTGGATGGCGGGGGTCCAAACTCTTTGATCCCCTCATAAGTTAAACTACTATTAAAACTTTAACCCGGCTACTTAGGACTGTATCCCTGCTGACTCAGACTACTTAGCCGAGGGTAACGTCGCCTTCAAAAGAGGGGCCTACCACATTATGCATTAATAACTTAATTAATTATCTTTCAATAATCCGACACTTTAGGATTGTATCCTTGCTGACTCAAACTACTGGGTTGAGGGTAACGACACCTTCAAAAGAGGGGCCTACTACAATAACTAAGATAATCTCTTAAACAAGTGCGAAAATAATCAAAGGTTACACTAACACACGAGTCGGATCCAAGTGATTCATCTTGTCTATCTGTTTTTATTTTTATTTTATTTTCAGCATTTTAGTTAGTTTTATTTTCTTAGTTTAAAATCTTCTTTCTAACATTTTGATTTGATTAGACGTTGAGGATAAACCGGTACTAAAAGATCTTGTGTCCTTGGACGACCTCGGTATCTTACCAACACTATACTACGTCCACGATGGGTGCACTTGCCCATATGTGTGTTTAGTGTTAGTAAATATCGTGTTTTATAAATTTAAAACTTGACTAAAAGTGTAAAAAGGGCTTAAAATATACATCTAATATATATAACACCTCGCACACATCAAGTTTTTTGGCGCCGTTGCCGGGGACACAAGGATTTTAAGAAAGTTAGGAATCAACGGCCTAATCATTTTTTTATTTTTCTTTTTATTTTTAGGATTTTCTTTAGTTTTTCAGCTTCTGCAGAACTCAGCACGCGGCGTGCCCGCTGAACACGCCCCCGTGCCCAATCATTGGAACTGGCAATCTTGTTTTAAGTCAGACAGTAAGCTGAACACGAGGCCGTGCCCACTCAACACGCCCCCGTGCCCAAGATTCAGTTACTGAAAACAGAACCGTAAGATCCCGACGGTTGGTAATTTCTGACACAAAAATGAGTGATAATGATTTTTTTTACTTTCGGCACTCTTATGGTACATGGTGTCAATTATGTGGAGGCAAACATAAAGAATTAGAATGTTATTTTCTAAATTATAAGCCCCACTATATAGACTCACCGTCTCCCTATAACCTTAAGAGGGGCGAAAGTAAAAATAATCACTATCTCTCACTCGAATGCGCCCAACCAGATATTCTAGGAGAAATGCTCCTTGACGAGTTATTTCAATTAGAAAATCTAGTTCTAAATTGGTTAGAAGAGCTTAGGAAGGATTTCATTAATCCATCCCAAGACGATGACCAAGAAGAATTGTTGGGGTCACATGAAAACAACCTCGTTGTTCCCGATCTTACCTTCAACTCTAGTAAAGACTTGGACGATAGTCGTCCCTGTGCCGATTGTGCCGTGAGGGACTCCCCATCGACTTCGTTCGGTGCATACATAGACCTGAGCGATTCGGCATACACCTTCTTTAACAAGAGCCCGGAAAAGGGTTGGACTTGTCCACCTACAATTAGCATAGGAATCACCCTCACCGACAACCACTTGCGTTCTCGTCTTAGTCTAGAGCAATTAAGGTATCTTAGGCACTTTGGGTTGTTCCATCCAGTAAGGAACCACCCGATCCAGATTAGTTCCTTGAAAATGAGAAACTCTATAAGACAGCTTCCAGACACGGGGCCGTGTCCAGGTCAACACGCCCCCGTGTCCACCTAAAGATTCTCCTCTGATTTTATCAGAATACGGACAAAAATGTGTCAGGATTTTGTCTGCACACGGGGCCGTGTCCAGCCGACACGGGGCCGTGTCCAACGTGCTGTCGTTTTCTATAAATGCAGCATGATTCCTGCTCATTTGGACCACTTCAAAAGACAGAGATTCCTGAGATCTTCACTCATACTATCCTAGGTATGTTCTAAAAGAAGGTTCTCAAGAACCATCTTGTCTTTTCCATTTTTGTCCATTTCCTTCTTCTTCAATTTTCAATTAACACCTCCATTAGAGTTGGAAACTTCATGATTTCAACCTTTAATGTGGTATTTGTAAAGTTCTTTACTCAAGGGATCTTGTCTTAAATAAGTTATACAAACTTTGTTTAAATTATTGAGCTTAAAGTTAACCTATAAACCAGGAAAATAATTTAAAACTTCAAGATCCCTTGGTTTAAAAACTTACAGACACCTAGACACGGGGCCGTGTTCATTGAACACGGGGCCGTGTCCGAGGAACTGTTTTGCAAAAATTGAACTCTTTTCGGTCTGCCTTCCCAAAATGGCGAGCAGAACAAGCGGAACATCTTCATCACACGCAAGGAGCAACCGACAAGGGAGGAGATCATCAACGGCGGAAGATTCTCTTGTAAACTATGTTTACGCCCTAAGAGAAGCTATTGATGAAATGACAGGGGTGGAAGAAGCATTGGTCGACCGTATTAACCATCTAACGGTGGGACTGGAAGGGTGTCTCCGGGAGGTCAACCTCTTGCACCAGAGGTTGAACATCCTCGCATCTCCTCCTTTGGTACCTATAATAAACCAAAGGGCATGGAACGTGGTGCCTGAAGTCATCATACCAGCCGAGTGGTATGCCATGCACCCGGGACCCCCTCGTGACGTATTACAAGGAGTCCCGGTAGGTGTTCCCCCTCCTCCGAGAGATTTTGAGGAAAATGAAGCCGCTTTCTTCCTCCCAATGGAGATAGAAGAATGGCTTTGACAACATCTAGGAGATAACCTTCAGCCAAGAGTCCTACTACACCGGGACACTATTCCCGAAATTTTCTCAACAAAGAAGTAGAACGCTTTATGATAACTTTATGTACCACCTGACCTATCTAGTTAAGAATTTTTACTTTTTAATTTTCTAGGAACGTTATGTATTTCTCTATGATTTTTAATGAAATGATGGTTTTAAGGTTTGGATGATGTTGTAATAAATAAAACACACTCGTGGTGGTAAAGGATAACAAGGGAACCGAGAAACATAGCCCCATGCACGAAAACAGGACCGCCCGACAACAATTCCTTCATTACAGCAAGTTCAGCACGGGTCGTGCCCGCCCAACACGGCCCCGTGCTGCACATCCTGCAGAAAATTGCCCAGTTCAGGTAACTGGAAACGGGCCGTGTTCGCTGAACACGCCCCCGTGCCCATGCTTCTGTACCTCTTCTTTAATTTTTGTCACTGGCACCTGAACACGGGGTCGTGCCCGGTCACCACGGGGCCGTGTCCAGGATGCCAGTAACATAAAATTTTGCTTTTAACACCATTTTACACATTCAATCAACCTAAAAACTTATTTTTGGGACACATTGAAGACAATGTGTAATTTAAGTGTAGGGGGGATGCTAAAACCTTGAATTTTGCAAGTCCTAATAACAAGCCTTACACAAAACTCTATTGGAACCGCTAATCACCCCAAATTTTTTTCAAAAAAAATTTCAATTTTTTTTTACTTGTCTAAGTTTAAGTTGGGAATTCAAGTCTTAACAAGGTTATATTTTTACAAGTTTACAACCGATAACGTCGTAATAAAAAGAACCAACATAAGAAAATTATGAAAAGGCATGACAAACTTAGTTAAAATTTGATTATATATACTTGATCACATAAAAAAACCTTTTTTTCCCACAAAAGTGAGTTTTGAGCCTTTAACGAGCATACAAATATATATCTTTACATTAAATGCTCATTTTTCGTTTCTTGTGTGAATAGCCGCTTGGTTCGTACGACTCTAGAACTTGCCACAACAATACATTCCCGGTCCTTACCAACTTAAACCCGAGTAAGTAAATGATGGAGGCATTAGGACTAACCCTTTTTCATTCTACACCATTATTTTTCATTTTTTACCACCTACCCAAAATCCCCCTAGTTAACCCCTTTGAGCCTAAACCTTTTCATTTCTTAACCCAAAACCATCACCCTTTTTACCCACCTAAACCTTTTTATTTTTAACCCTTTATTTTAGTAACAACGTTCGGTTTTCTAATGACTCTTCATTCAAAAAAAAAGTTATATATTTTGATGAAACCAAATAAACAAACAAGTACATCAAAAATAACCTTGTTTGAAACAAGTGGTTCATCAAAATAAAATAAAAATGTGAAAAATAAAAGTCTTTCAAAAACCGACGTTTGTTACGCCTTTCGCCCTTTTTACTAACCACTAACCCAACCACCCACCTTTAGCCCAAGCCTAACCCTTCACTCAAAAAGTCATCTTGATATTTACAAAGGTATATAGTTAAAAAGGAGGAGGATTGATTGCTTGGCAAGCTTATGGTAGAAGTAAGTTCCATGCCGCTCTCGAGGGATTCACTAAAAATACACCTTCGGCCGAGTGTTGAGTGATTCCCCCGTGAGGTATGTGAACTTGTATATAAATGGAATTTTAAAAAGGTATGTTATGCCCTAATAAATAATTTATCTTATGAAATGTTTTTAAATCATGACGAATAGGATTGTAAATAAATAAAAATAAAACCTAAATAATCTTGGAATTCCCGACACTCTATGACAAGCCCAAAAACCTTCTCTTCTACCCATTCCATTTGGGAGTGAATAAAGCCAATTATAAAGAGTTTTGCTTGAGGACAAACAAAGATTCAAGTGTGGGGGTATTTGATGTGCACAAAATGCAACATATAAATTACATCAATTGTGGCTTAAAACTAACCCCTTTTAGTAGTAATGTTGGAAAAAGTATGCTTTTGTATTCCTTTTGTATTTTCAGGATTAAATGAGCTCAAAATAACAAAAGAAGCAAAAAGACAGCAAAATCTAACATAAATACAAGAAAAGGAAGAAAAGTGATATGTCCGACCCCCCGACAGCATCTCCCCAAGCAAAACAGAGAAGCCAGAAGACTGAACACGCCCCGTGCTCAGCGAGCACGGGGCCGTGCCAAAGAAGCAGCAGAAAAGACAAACCTATAGAAGCTTCTATTGCCCACCATGGGGCCGTGCCCAGCGGACACGGGGGCGTGGTCAAGTTGCTGCAGGCGCATTTATTGTAATTACGAATTACAATTAATGAAGAGAGAGAGTGTCAGATGGACACGGGGCCGTGGCCAGCGGGCACAGGGCCGTGCCCAAGCTTCTGTTCAGCCTATAAATAGGAGTGCTTGGAGCTCTTGCAACTCATCCCTTGGCACACCACCTTTCTCACACTTCACCCACCACCACCATAACACCATCATCCACCACCATCATCCATTGTCCATCATAGAGTGTTTGAGTCGTCTCGGGATCCAAGGTTGATGGTAAGAGTTCTTGACAATCAAATGCCATGTTTGCCTAAGTCTCTTACATCACTTGGTGAAGACAAGTGTTTAGTGTAATACTTTTTATTTTTAATCTTTTGCACTTTTTAATTGGTTTTGTATTAATTACTTTAATTACTAGTTTCTTATGTTGAAGGTGATTCTTCCTTATCGTTTGTCCGTGGTGTCTTGGCGTTATTTTACTGTCTATATAAAATAAAACATTTTCACCATTCATATCTCCACGGTCTATATGGAGGTATGTTGGCTACCTGGTCGGGGGTTAAGGGAACGGTTTGGTAAAAGTCTTGCCATTGTTCAGTGTATAGATCCTGTAAAGGACCTGGGTCAAATTTAGTAGGACCTCCTTCAATACCCAAAGGTATTGGATGGCGGGGGTCCAAACTCTTTGATCCCCTCATAAGTTAAACTACTATTAAAAATTTAACCCGGCTACTGTTAGTGCATACATCAGTCGACTTCGTCTTGTATCGAGTCGTAGATTGCATTGTATAGATCAGGGCACGTTTTACAAGAAAATAGGAAAGTTAGTGAGTTTAGTAGCTGATTTCGCTCGTAGAAGCAGATTTCGCTCCAAAGTGTCATTATGACGTTTCGGGCGAAATCACATGGGTTTGATTTCGCTCCAAATGGTTTGATGACATTTCAGGCGAAATCAGAATGCTATATATAGGTAGAGCAGGAGCGAAATCAGAAAAGGAATGACCTTGTAATCTACGCCGAAGTGCTGCCGGTGTGAGAATCGATTGTAATCAACGTCAAATCAATACAATCAGTGTTAAAAGTGAAGAATCAGCTGTTTCTAAGTCAGTTACTTGTTTTCCGCACCTGTAATTGATCAAAACTCCTCTGATCGACTCATTCGGGTCAGCATAACGATCCTACAATTGGTATCAGAGCCAGTTGGAGGAGTTCTGCAGTTTACAGCCGAATTTCATCGAAATTTCTAGCTTCTACACCTTCTTTCATCATTTCAGGAAGTTTTACTGGACAAAATCTGTTCAAAATTTCACAGATAGCGTATAATTGGACATAGACAAATCCTTGAAAGTTTGACACTAAAATTCACAGTAAAAATGGACAAAATTGACATCCGAGCTGATTTCGCTCGAACTGGACATTGCTGATTTCGCTTGTAATTAGGTTTTGATTTCTCTCCAGGAGACAAAATTGTCTAATTTCGCTCCAAGCAATTAGCTGATTTCGCTCCAAGGTACTGGTCCTGAGGGATTCCGCTCCAAAGTCCCTTGTGATTTCGCTCCAGTGATACCAACTTTGGGATTTCGCTCCAAATTGTTTGTTGATTTCGCTCCTAGTTACAATATCAAATTTCGTTCCTGTGAACATATTGATTTCGCTCCAAGTAGTCTTTCAGTGATTTCGCTTCTGAGACTTGTTTGCTATTTCGCTCGAAAGCTACTATTTTTGAAAAACGTAATTCGTAATCATGAGTGAAGAATTCTACAACGCGTTCGCTTCATCTTCTACTGCTCCGGCTTCCATTGCTCAAGCCATGAATTTGGAAAATGAGACGGGTACAACACAAAAGCCCCCGAAACTGATGAGTATTGAAGAGTACTACGGGTGGAAAGACAGATTCGAAAACTGGGTCCAGGCAAATCATCTTAGGTCTTGGGAGTGTATTCTGAAAAAATATGTTTTGCCACGTACTGAGTTACAAGTTGTGAAAACAATTTCTGAGTTTAGTAATGAAGAACGAGATATGTATAGAGCTGAGAAAATGATGATCAGTCTATTACAGCAGGCAATCAAAGAAGACATCTTCATACTGCTTCAGCATGACAAAACATCGAAGTCAATCTGGGATGCTCTTCGGGTTAAGTTTGAGGGTAGTGAGAACATGATTAAGAGCAAAAAGGTGTTGCTCAAGAAAGAGTTTGATTTGTTTAGTAGTTTACCGGGAGAGGATACAAAGAAACTGATAGAACGATACTGCCACTTGGTGCGATCCATGTCAATGCTAAGTATTACAAAAGATCGTGAAGAGTGGGTAGACAAGTTAGCCGATGCGTTACCGCAAAAAGAGTGGGGAACTTACTTGATGATACCGGGGTTTATGATGGGTTAACAATTTCTCAGTTTATTGAAAAGATTGAAAGTCAGGATCTGGAACAACAAAAGATTGCGAGGATGAATAGTCCAAGTGGTCAACAAGATGTAAAGATGTATTACAAAGGTAGTGTTCCAGAAGCTGAGAGAAGTCCGAAAATCCAAACTGCTTTTAGTGCTGAGGATTCAACAGAAAAGGTTGATCAGGGTTCAAACAAAAGCAGCAGTGGATTCTCTTCATTTCCGAGTGTCAATCCAAAAGAGTCAACTACAAGTTTCCACTCTCAAAGCACAAAGACAGGAAATGGTTATGTGATCCAGTGCAACATCGCATTGAATCTTCCAGAGGGTCAAATTTTTTTGGAAGAAGTCAAAAAAGACCACATGGCTCTACTTGGTTCTGTGCTTCTCTCATATGAAGGTCTTGTTGCTGGTCGGATCGGAAATCCTATGCTCACAAAGGAGGATTACGATCAGATAGACGCCGAAGAGATGGAACTGATGGATATCAAATGGTGTCTAGCCAGTGTTCTTAGACGTGCTGAAAAGTTCAAGCTAATTACCGAAAGAAATGACTTTCTTGATGCACATGTTTCTACTTTAGGTTTTGATAAATCTAAAGTTACTTGTTTTTGTTGCAGGGAGAAAGGCCATTGCAAGCGAGAGTGCAAGAACAGAGAAGCTAGTGGAGCTCAGAATCCGTTTGGAAAAGACGACTACTACCGGAAAGCCATTTATCAGCAAGTTGGTCAACAACAACAGAAAGAACCACAAGTGGCTCATGGTAGAAGAATCGAGGATTCAAAGAGAGCGTGTTTGGTTGATTTTAACTGGAACAATTACATATCTCCTGATAGCAAAGCCTGTTTAGTAGATCAAGATGATGAAAAGTTACCAGAAGGCTTCAGCTGGGATATGTTTATTGATGAAAAAGGAGAATTCAAAGCGTTCATTGCTAAGATTGTTAGAGAACCAGATATGTTTGCTACATGGATGAAGTCTATTGGTGAAACTGTAAAGTCTATTGCATCTGATGAAAGCTCAGAAAATGCTGATGAAAACTCACAGAGTTCAGATGAGAGTGTACAAAGTGATGCAAGTTCAGAAAAAGAAGTTGACTTTGATCAAACACCATCTGTTTCTGATTCATCGGATGATAATTCTGAAAAATTTGTACAGTTTGATCAGTCACCAGTTGATAATAGCAGTGATAATGAGGAAGAAAAACATATTAATATTGCTAAATCTCATCTGTCTCCTGAAAGTTTTCATTTCTATTTTGCAGATCGCCTGAAAAAACTGAAGGAGAAACGAGCTGCAAAAGAACAACAACAAATGAAATCTGAAGATGTTGTTCAGAATGAGAATGTTGAAAGAGTTGCTGAGAAGATAGTTGAGACTAAGCAAGTGAAAGAAAAAGAAAAGGTGATTGAAGCAGAGAAAGTGATCGAAGTTGAGAAGATAATAGAAGTTGAAAAAATTGTTGAAGTCGTCAAGCCATGTTCAAAGTGTCTTGAACCATGCAAAGAATGTGCAGTCAAAGATGAAATGATAGCTGAGTATGAAAAGAAGAAGGAGCAGTTGCTGTTTAATCTCAATTATGTGAAAGAATCTTATGATGTCTTGAACAGAACAGTGACTGGTCTTCAAAAGACAAACTCTGAGAGAGAAAATGCTTTGACAATGATGAATGCAGTGATGATGTCGAAGCAAAAAGCTATCAACTTCTACATCGAAGAAAGTGCTAAGTGGAAGCAAGAGTTGGAAACAGAGAAGATCGAGAATGAGAGAATCAGAAGATTATTGCAGAGTTATTCTAGTTCTGATTATCTTATTGATCGAATTTATCCGACTGTTGCAGGTATGGAAGCTTTCCAAGATGAGAAGCCAAAGAAGAAAGATACTGGTAAGAAACCGACTGTTAGCTATAACAAGTGTCCGCCTCCAATCTGGGAAGGTTATTCTCCTAGAAAACCAAACGAGGAGCAACTTGAAAAAGCAGTCAATATACAGTTAAAAACCGACACAACTGATGAATTACCAGAAAACATTGATGTCACGTTCACCTCGTCTGACACTGATCATGAGTCTGAGTTAATAAAAAAGGTGGTCGATCAGGTGTTGGATACTGATGAGGAGTCTGAGTCAAAGTCTTAATCTGGAGGGTCAAGCTTGTCAGTCAATGGTTCAAAGTCGTCGGTCAAAAAGGCTTATAGTAAAGAGTTTTTGATATCCAAATCGAATTTGAATGATGAAACATTCGAAGTAGTTTATACTCTGAATGATTCTGACAAATTATATTACAACAAAGATTTTCCGATAATGAGTGTTAAAACGGAATTGATTAACAAGACTTTCAAACTAATAGAAATTAATATTCCTGAATTGAAAGTTTTGAAAATTTTTGAAAAACCTAAACCTTACACCTCAAGAGTTCAACAACGTTTAAACAAGAAAAAGGGTTACAATTCTGGTTCTGGTTTTCAAAAGAAACCAAACCAAAATCGTAGCTACAAAAAGAAAGGATTAGGTTTTATTCCACCAGAAAACTATAAAAATGAGAAAAATTCTAAAACAAAAACAGAATTTGTTTCAGGTGGAAGTGCAGAAGAAGAACAGAAGAAACCGTTCTGGAGACAATCAAACCAGGAGTTTCTTGCTGAAAAGAAGAGGAATGGAACTGGAGTGTTTCATCCTAAGGAAACTCGAATCTGTTTCAAGTGCCATGAATCTGGACACATTGCATGGAATTGTTCAAAGAATATCAAGAAAAAACAGGGAGTTTTTGAGAAATTGAAAGAAAAAGTTGTTGACGTTGAATCACCAACCGAAAAATTTAAATTTTTTGAAAATTCTATTCATGAAGTTGGTGAATGTTCTAAAAAGAATGTTTACAAAAAGAAAGCAAAAGACAACCAAGTGTGGGTTGTTAAGAAAGTTGAAGAGAAAGTCGGCGATGAATCTGGTTCCACAAAGCCAGAAGAGCCACAAGTTGAAGTGAAAATTTCAGTAACTGATGATGATTTTCCATCACTGAAGTTTGAAGAAATTAAGCAGAAAATTGGTAAGGTTGAGATTTCAGATCAGTTTTACTCCGAGAAAACTGAGTTTGATGTCGAGAAAACATTCAATGGGAGTGTTAAGAAAATGTTTGGGAAAATGTTGAATGGGAAAGCAAAGGGGGTTAAAGATTTTTATGCAACTAAAAAGGCAACTTACAACCCTACTGCGCAAGAATTGAAAACCATCAAGTCTGAAAAGACTTGGATGGAAGTTTGTTTTCCTTAAAGTCTTAGGACTTGCCGGAGATCCCAAGTTTGTAATCGTGGATCAGGAATCGGCATCTTTCTTAAAAACTGATTATGTAAATGAATCTTAAAGTTTGTTAAAATTTTACAGATTGTGGACTTGCCGGAGCTTCCAGGTAGGTAAGCGTGAAGCAGGAATCGGCATCTTGATTGGTAACATGTATTTGTGTAGATGTTTATTCCTACATGTGACTAAATGTTTTGGATATTCTTACAAGTGGTACAGAAGTTGCTTTATTGCAAACGGTAAATCAGGGACATTAAGTTGTACTTGATGTACTACACATGATAAAACGATGAACAAGATGATGAACCATAACCCCAAATCTATTAATGATTATCCTACAAGTGGTAAAAACAAACTTATTTTCCGGAAAAATCATTTTGATTAAAATAAACTTAAGTGTTTTGAAATCATAATGAGAAAATAGTTTGTTGAAAGGGGGAGTTCTGATTGTTTATGCCTAGTGAATGGCGAATTGATGCGATTCGATGTCGGTTGTCAAGTTTCTGTATAGTTTGTGTTACATTCTGTGTTTCAATTGGGTCAAGAGTTATAGTCTTTTTTCAATTTTCCTTAATGTGTTTGCATTTTAGGGGGAGTAGAAAAATTTTAGAAATTTTCAGAAAATCCAAAAACATTAGAAAATTTGAAAAATACAAAAACATTATAAAATCAAAATGAGTTTTGTTAAAAAAAGAGGAAATGATAGTACATCAGTGGACTGTCACAACATGCTAAAGATTTGGAATGTTAAAATGTGATAAACAATCTCACTGCGGATGTGTCAGTAGGTTTTTGCACATTTAGTAGATTGTGACGAGATATAAACATAAAAATTCAAACTTGTTTATTCGTGGGTAACAACTTCTTGGATATATGGGTAACCCCCGAAATCTTATTTGAAAGGTCCCTCTTTCTGAGATACTAGGTCTTTATGCTCAATGATATCTGGGGTATTATCCCGGGACTTCTGCTGTATGGAAATACTGACCTAGTCCCCGGATAATGCTTTCCGCAAATGCTTGAAACATAGCATCGCCCTCAGCATGTTGATGAAACAATAAAATTGATAGTCACTGCTGTTGTAACAAAAGATTCTCTAAAGGGGACACACCGAAAAGTCGAAGCCGTCATCTCTCTGCGTATACGGAAGTATCGACCTGAGCTCTCACGGCCCTCGCATTTAACCCCTTTACAGATATCATCTGTGGTATACTCACCTGTAAGACTGAATATTGGGATCTGGATACGGGAGTATATTCAAGTAGTGGGACACACGGATAAGTTTAAGTCATTAAGACATTAATTTCGTATCTCAAAACAATTGAATTTTGTGTGAAAATTTAAGAGGACAAACATACTGACAATCTAGGTGAATTGTTTAGAACTTAAAATGAAATCAAGCTTAACGGTGTTAGTGACATGTCTCATGAACTGATATGATCCTCTTACATAAACTCACAAAAATATTGTCTGTAAATATTTCATTTCTGCATTTACTTTATTTCAGAAAATCCAAAAAGATTTTGTGTGTGTTTTAGCATAAATTTTGAAAAATTCAAAAAGATTTTCGACAACTGATATTGAAAAGCTGATTTTCAAAATTCCAAGTGCTAAACATGATGGGCAAAATTTGAGGGGGAGTGTGTGCTTTGAAATTAAATGTTTTCAAAATCTAATCCTTCAATTGGTTCATCAAAATCTTTGTTTGATCTGAGGGTGAGTCAGTGTTGGTGCATATCTCTATAGTTGAATCATAAAAATTCACTGTAAGGTAGAGTTTATGCAGGTTAACTAGAGCCAAGTTTCGATCCTGGTACAATCCTCAGATGAGCCAGGTAAATCGATCCTAATGCTGGAAGAGAGCTAGATCACGATCTTGGAACGATTCTCTAAAGAGCCAGGTTTCCGACTATTGTGGACTCTGAAGACAAAGTTGAGCCAGGCAATCAATCGTGGACGAAGTGTGAAAGCCAGACAACGATCCTGAAGCTGATGATGCTGATGAACTAAAGGAATGCCAGCATATCGCAAGGGGGAGTCTGTTGATGAAAGAGAAGAGAGAGTGAAGCCCAGAGGCTGATCAAGGCTGAAGTTTGAGAAGACTCGACACGTGCGACTCGTCAACATCTGAGGGGGAGTCTGTTAGTGCATACATCTGTCGACTTCGTCTTGTATCGAGTCTTAGATTGCATTGTATAGATCAGGGCACGTTTTACGAGAAAATAGGAAAGTTAGTGAGTTTAGTAGCTGATTTAGCTCGTAGAAGCAGATTTCGCTCCAAAGTGTCATTATGACGTTTCGGGCGAAATCACATGGGTTTGATTTCGCTCCAAATGGTTTGATGACATTTCAGGCGAAATCAGAATGCTATATATAGGTAGAGCAGGAGCGAAATCAGAAAAGGAATGACCTTGTAATCTACGCCGAAGTGCTGCCGGTGTGAGAATCGATTGTAATCAACGTCAAATCAATACAATCAGTGTTAAAAGTGAAGAATCAGCTGTTTCTAAGTCAATTACTTGTTTTCCGCACCTGTAATTGATCAAAACTCCTCTGATCGACTCATTCGGGTCAGCATAACGATCCTACAGCTACTTAGGACTGTATCCCTGCTGACTCAGACTACTTAGCCGAGGGTAACGTCGCCTTCAAAAGAGGGGCCTACCACATTATGCATTAATAACTTAATTAATTATCTTTCAATAATCCGACCCTTTAGGATTGTATCCTTGCTGACTCAAACTACTGGGTTGAGGGTAACGTCACCTTCAATAGAGGGGCCTACTACAATAACTAAGATAATCTTTTAAAAGTGCAAAAGTGCGAAAATAATCAAAGGTTACACTAACACACGAGTCAGATCCAAGTGATTCATCTTATCTATCTGTTTTTATTTTTATTTTATTTTCAGCATTTTAGTTAGTTTTATTTTCTTAGTTTAAAATCTTCTTTCTAACATTTTGATTTGATTAGACGTTGAGGATAAACCGGTACTAAAAGCTCTTGTGTCCTTGGATGACCTCGGTATCTTACCAACACTATACTACGTCCACGATGGGTGCACTTGCCCATATGTGTGTTTAGTGTTAGTAAATATCGTGTTAGTAAATATCGTGTTTTATAAATTTAAAACTTGACTAAAAGTGTAAAAAGGGCTTAAAATATACATCTAATATATATAACACCTCGCACACATCAGGTATTTATAGGAAAACAAGAACCGTTAAGATCGTTCATCGTAAAACGAGATTCGATCTCATCCGTACACATGTGCCCATGGTTTTGTGAAACCTTGGGAGCCCCTAGTTTCATTAAAACCTTGTGCAAATGAGGGGAACAGCTGGAACAAGCTGGAATTTAGATTTTTCATTTTGGTCCCTTCCTAAGATAGCTATGGCAGAATGTCAATTTTGGTCCCTGAATGTGCAAAACATGGTTTTTGATGCATTTTTGACACGTTTAAGCCCCGTTAATCCCATTTCAAGGCTCTAAAATGAAGTTAAAGTATAGGGAACATGAAACATGCTCAAAAATATCTCGGATGTCGGTTCGTTTGGTCGTACGGTTGCGTTGTTCAGTTAATTACGACGAAACACGAACGGATGCGAAAGACGATCCAAATTACGCGACGCATGAAATTTTATCATGCCAATCACTAAAATAAAGTATTTTAATGATTACATAAATTTTTGGAAGTCCGGATATATTCAGAACGTAAGTTATGCGCGAAAATGCAAACTTATGCACTTTTTGACGCTTTTAGTCCCTGAATGAGCATAAAGTTTATTTTAGCACACCGAATCCCTCAAAGCCTATTTATAAGCTATGTAAAGGATATTTAGGGTATGCTTAACTTATGATCAAGTTCTAGAATGTTGGTTACAGTACTAATCAGCATACTTTCACAGTTTGTCGAATTTAGTCCCTGTAAGCGAATAAACTTGATTTCAGCATACCAAACCATCCAAAACTTATTTCTAAGTTATGTAAACGTTATTTAAGGTATGTTAAGCCTATGTCACTATTCCGGAGTGTTTGTTGCATTAAACTGGTTGTATTTACGCATCGGATCACGTATAACCTTCCAGAAAGCGATTTAAAGCCCGAAATCGAACAAGAATTGATATGTGCAAATGATACACAATTTTTTTACAAATCCCAAGTATGAAACACAATATTTCATTGATTTAGTATCTGTTTGATGGCCATGGAGGCACAGGTGTCACAGTCTCCCCTACTTCAGGAAATTTCGTCCCGAAATTTATTTAAAGGAAACCTGTGAGAGGCTTAAAACATGAAGTTGAAAGGATAAAACAACACTGGTTAGGGTTCTGAACTTCTAGTAACTTTAAATAACATCATGCTTGCAATGTAAGAGGGACACTTATATACAAGTATATGAAGCGCCATTGGTGCGTCCACCGTACCTCCATTACATTGTTCACGTTTCGTTATTGTTGCCACTATTGGTTCTTACACATGATAAATATTGCTATGGTTTACGGGCACTGAATTTCATAATTATGTATGCATCCATAATTACGTAATTCCTCGCACAGTCCACACAGTTGATCTTATACTGTGTAGGGGAAGAAAATCAAACGAATAATCCTGTGGTGATTTAACTAGGCTACAATAGAGTCTCTTTAACTAGATCACCAAAGGATCTTTTAACTAGATCAACGAACAATCTCTAGAACTAGACCACCAGAGGGCCTCTTTAACTATATCAACACATGATATCTTTAACTAGATTGACGAATCAATCTCTTCAACTAGATCAACGAATGATCTCTTTAACTAGACCACCAGAGGGCCTCTTTAACTATATCAACACATGATATCTTTAACTGGATTGACAAATCAATCTCTTCAACTAGATCAACGAATGATCTCTTTAACTAGACCACCAGAGGCCTCTTTAACTATATCAACACATGATATCTTTAACTAGATTGACGAATCAATCTCTTTAACTAAACTACCCAAGAGGAATCTTTAACTACATCAACGAAGGATGTCTTTAACTAGATTGACGAATCAATCTCTTTAACTAAACTACCCAAGAGGAATCTTTAACTACATCAACGGAGGACGTCTTTAACTAGATTGACGAATCAATCTCTTTAACTAAACTACCCAAGAGGAATCTTTAACTACATCAGCACATGATGTCTTCAAACTTTGGAATAGTACTTTTTAATCCAAGGGTTTTAACTATAACGTTGAAGCCCATTAAGGATTTAAGGTAGTACCTTTGGATATCCTACTATGAATCCCTTATACGAAGATATGGAAGATTCTACGAGGATTTGGATAACAAAAATTTAGATCACACTAAAACATAAAAGGGAACACATAAGCACATAATCACATAATTGTTTAATTTGACCTTTAATTTGTTATCTTTGGACACGGATAATTAAAGCACACCAGGAATCCAATCCATGGATTTCATTTGGCACTTTAATCATTTTCAAGAATCTATCTATGAAGATAGGAATAACTTAATAGGAATTCGGCTCTGTCCTTATTGAATCGTAATGTACGTATTGAATCATACAAAGAATTCAATTACGGGCTCCGATGAACGATACCCATTCACAAGGATCTAATTATGAGGATAGAAAGATCCTATATGGATTTTGGAATTTGTGTAACGATAGGTGTTTCGACACCTTGCACTAGGCGTGCTTAAGTCGATACACAAGGTAGAAAGTTCATGAGGTTGAGGCGCTAGATATGCCAAGGCGACATATGAAGCAGAATTTGAAGGTTGAGCAGCAGTAGGATTTGTAACAGCTTTGCTTTGGATTGCAAAGCGGCACATGTTAACCAAATGTCCCCATCGTCCACTGTGGGTACATTTGAAAACAGGGTATTTGATTTGGATGATGACGGTGGGATTGATTGCACCAAGGAGCAGCTCCCTTATACGGCTTCATCCCTGAGGCGAGTCATAGTGATAGCTAAATCAACGGCCTTCTGGAGTACGACGCCAAATTGTTGGGCAATTGTAGCACCTAGTCCGGACACTCGAGTGTTGTTGCGATGAAGTGGCATCATGAAGATGATGAAAGATATGGGAGAAAACAAGGGAAATGAAAACAGAATGATATTGCATAAAAATTGCGATCATTTGTTTATTACCTAAGGCAAACAAATGAGATGGTGACTAATCAAAGTGAATGGGTCAATATAATTTATCGCGAAGACATGCTCGCCTATAAGTGGACACTCACCCCAAGAGTTCCCAAGTAAGAGTGACTGATCCGATATTGCGGATTTGTACGAACACTCTAGCCTTAGACATAAGACTCAGGGTACAGGCACCCACCCTTCCAGTTTGCACGTGTTCACATTATTTAGACCCAAACTCTGACGAGATTTTGAAAACTTTGAAGGTTCGAAACCTTATAATAAATCATCCTAGAACAGATGATTAGTTTTCAAAGCAGATTCAAATTTGTGTTCTTATTGTGGTTGTCACCTAAGGACAAGTACGGTATTGTTTTAAAATCTAAACACAAGATAACTTGTGTTAGGGTCCTAGGAAGGTTATAGTCTAGGTCAAAGCATTACTAATAACCTAATTCCCAATAACCATTGGCTCTGATACCAACTTTTCTGTCACACCCCGACCACGTAGAACAACAAAACGTGGCGGAAACGTCGGGGAGTGTTGTAACAGAATCATTGTTTCACAACCATGGATTTAAACAGTTTCGTTTTATTGAATTAAATGAGTTACAATGTCTTAACAACAATGAAACATAACATAATTAACTAGTCTTGCATCTTTTAATGTCACTAAGGCCTCGTCCATTCCTATGTGAGCATACACCAATATCATCATCATATGTCACCAACTATTGTACCTGAAACACATGTGAAAATACGTCAGCATAAAAATGCCGGCGAGTACATAGGTTTTATGTGAGTGTCAAACTCATGGCTCGTTTTACATGTTGCAATACTTATTTAAAAACCTTATTTTGAAAAGTATAGCATTGCGACATAATTAAGCAACTCAAATCAAGTTGATTATAATTTATAAAATCTCGTAGCCATGATTCTTAACTCCAAAACATTTGCTTAATTTAAACCCAGATTGTAAATCATTTTTGAAATAAAACTCAAATGGTATATATATATATATTGATAGAAAAACCTTGTATTATAACTTTGTTTTGATAACATTTGCCCAAGTAATCTAAATAACGCAATGATATATAATGTGTTAAAAGCACTTATATATAGAAAGTACCAGCGGTGTATCCACCATGCTTTTAATACATTACACCCGCCCCGTTACCTAATCACTTCCCTTAATCCCAATGGTTCAAACAGTTACAAATGGTTCACAAAAATCAATCAGCTTCAAATGGTTCAAAATGTATAAAACATTGTGTCCATATACTGGATAAGCGTATGCAACAAATGAACATATATAGCGTGAAATGTAACGTAAAACAATGTACTAAGTATGCTAAGTTAACATACAAAGCATAAAATGTAATGTAAAACAATGTGCTAGCATGCTTAGTCAACATACATAGCAGAAATGTAATGTAAACTAATGTACTAAGTATGCACTGAATGGACATACATAGCATAAAACATAATGAAATCATGTACTAATAGTGTACTAATGAACATAGCAAGTATATGATATGAAAACATGGAAAGCATGAAAGTAGCAAGTAGGCACATGTGTTTCACCCCAAAACGTTTGAAAAACAGTAAAAGAGGGGACTATGTACTCACTTGAGGGTGCTTAGAAGTCTTGAACAACAACCAAGCAAAGCTAGAGGGATCACAGAATCAACCGGCACCTAATATAGGTAACTACATAAATAACCTGACCCAAATCGGGAGATTGGATAGTATGAGGTTTCGTATACCAAATGAGTATTGGAACTCATATGATATGCTTTAAGAAAGCCTACATACTACAATGAAACCTAACCTAAGTGCTTACGACCCATTATGACCCGTTTAGGTAGCTTATGCTACTTTTACGCGTCGTTCGCGTAAAACGCGTTCGGACCGCCTAACTAGCCCTATGACAAGTATTATATACCTTAACATGTCTAATAATGTTGCCTAATCAGTTTAGATGTCAAAAATTATGTTACATATTCTTAAAATGAATTTATGCGTAAAAAGGACATTTTGGTAATTTTCCTAAGGCATATAAACTACCTATCATACAATTACTTAAACGAAGTGACCATAAGGTATAACCACGGAAGGTTATTCCCTATACAACTATGGTCACCTAATGTGTTTGGTCGGATCCTAATGATCGACCAAACGGGTCGGGTTCGAAAGTCTAAGCGGTTGTTTAGACAGCTTACCTTTACGACCCTATATAAGCACAAATCTAAAAGTGACGAGTTAAACATGTTAAAAAATGTTTAACGAGGTTTGAAAACAAGTTTGATATCAAGACAAAGGGTCTTGATACCCAAAAGTAGTTTGGTTACAAAATACGCAAGAATATGCATTTTGGCTAAAACTACGACTCGCCACTAAGCCTAGATAACGTGGTAATCAGTAGGTATAGTCACTAGGGACTTTAACCATCGTGATTACGCTCACGTTATGAAGTTCAAACGAACTTCGTGTTGACCATAAACTGGTCAATGCAGAAAGTCAAACAAGGTTTGACTTTCACGCTGAAAACGCTTAAAAGAACGAAAGAATACTTACAAAAGGTCCAAGAACGGAAGTTTGACCCGATTATTCTCAGGTGTGAAGTGTAAGCACTTCAACTTAGAGAGCAATCAGATCAAGGTATGGGTTTTGAAGCAAATGGAGTTGGGTATTTATAGGAAAACAAGAACCGTTAAGATTGTTCATCGTAAAACGAGATTCGATCTCATCCGTACACATGTGCCCATGGTTTTGTGAAACCATGGGAGCCCATTTCATTAAAACCATGTGCAAATGAGGGGAACAGCTGGAACAAGCTGGAATTTAGATTTTTCATTTTGGTCCCTTCCTAAGATAACTATGGCAGAATGTCAATTTTGGTCCCTGAATGTGCAAAACATGGTTTTTGATGCATTTTTGACACGTTTAAGCCCCGTTAATCCCATTTCAAGGCTATAAAATGAAGTTAAAGTATATGGAACATGAAACATGCTGAAAAATATCTCGGATTACGGTTCGTTTGGTCGTACGGTTGCGTTGTTCGGTTAATTACGACGAAACACGAACGGATGCGAAAGACGATCCAAATTACGCGACGCATGAAATTTTATCATGCCAATCACTAAAATAAATTATTTTAATGATTACATAAATTTTTGGAAGTCCGGATATATTCAGAACGTAAGTTATGCGCGAAAATGCAAACTTATGCACTTTTTGACGCTTTTAGTCCCTAAATGAGCATAAAGTTTATTTTAGCACACCGAATCCCTCAAAGCCTATTTCTAATCTATGTAAAGGATATTTAGGGCATTTTTAACTTATGATTAAGTTCCGGAATGTTCGTTACAGTACTAATCGGCATACTTTCGCAGTTTGTCGAATTTAGTCCCTGTAAGCGAATAAACTTGATTTCGACATACCAAACCATCCAAAACTTATTTCTAAGTTATGTAAAGGTTATTTAAGGTATGTTAAGCCTATCTCACTGTTCCGGAGTGTTTGTTGCATTAAACTGGTTATATTTACGCATCGGATCGCGTATAACCTTCCAGAAAGCGATTTAAAGCCCGAAATCGAACAAGAATTGATATGTGCAAACGATACACAATTTTTTTACAAATCCCAAGTATGAAACACAATATTTCATTGATTTGGTATCTTTTTGATGGCCATGGAGGCACAGGTGTCACACGTATGTTTCTAAGACTTTATGCAAGTATATTCTATTGAGGCTACTTAATCTGAAAAGAAGGTTTTATTAACCTATTAGGATACTAACGCGTCTTATTTAAGTCAAGGACTTAGACCAGTTAGTTTAAGGATACTTTTCGGCTCGAAATGCTAGATTAAGCGAAGACCGGAATGGAATGTAATTTAGACCCAACAAGTATGAATACTTGTATAATATGGGTAAACTAAATAAATTCTGGATTTTGAAGTTTAGATGACAAGGTTAAACCCGTTTCGGTTAATTTATGCAAATTAGTTACATAAACCGATCCGAACGCGTATAAGCATAAACGGGTAACTGAATGAGTCATATACAATTTCCATATGTTATTATGCTTAAAATATGTTAAGATATCAGAAGGATATCAACATGTATGCCCAAAAAGATTTTAAGACCGAATTAGGCCCCATAAGGGCATTTTGGTCGTTTTGAAGTTTATAAAAGGGGTTTAAAGGTAAATTGAAGTTCTGGTCAAAAACATTCTGAAAAAATATTTATTTTATGATGTTATAAGAGTAGGATATTATACATATGTGCGGTTTACCATTTATGGCCAAATTATGCCCTGAACGGGCATTTTGGTCATTTCACATATGCTTTTAGGGATATAATTGGAATTCTGAGTTCATGACTTATACCTACTGTAAAAATATCTTTTATAAAATCAGTAGGTAACAAGTCTTGGGTTCTAAATATGGTTTTAAACCATACTATGCACCTAATTAGCGTAAAAGTCGATATTTGATGATAATTTCAAGGTTTAAGTGATTCTGAGGTTTTTGACCATCTTTGGATGGTCAAAATTTTTTATTTTTCATATCTCATCAGTAGCAAAATGTTTTGCATGTTAGTTATATGTAAAACTCATTTTATTTGCGAAAGGATATTATCGTCATTTATAGACTTTATGCAAGAACTCAAGGTTAAGGTCAGTATATAATCTGACCCAACATCCCAATAATTCCTAAAAATGATATCACAACAGTAGGTAAAGAGTTTTGTGTCAAATTTATGTTAGAAATTTGATATACATGCCAAAGGGCATTTTAGTCTTTATAAAAGCTTAATTTACGATCATTAGCATAACTTCGGTTTATGACCAGAATGTAAGTGTCAAAATATTTTAAATATGCTTACTAATCAGTACCTAATCCATTTGCATGTTCATTTATTTGAAAATCTCATTTTTAGACCATAAGGGCATACTAGTCAATAATAAGCATAATATCGGAAACATGCATATAATTCAGATTACTAAGTGACTATGTAACATAACCTCAGAGGGCTTTGCTACTACATAATATGGTCACAAAGGAACCTTAAGACATAGAGAAAATAAATTAATTCGGGTCAGAACTAAAAGTCAAAGCAAAAGTCAAGCTTTTGCGACTTTCGGTTGCGAACCGAGCTTAAACTTAGAATTATCGGGTTGAACATGTTTAGACATGTTCTAATAATATTTACCAAGTTATTAAAGTCATAAAACATGTTTTATAATCTCTATATTATCAGATTTGATTTTTATTTTAAAATTTGACATTTTATTTAATTACTTTGACCCGACAATTAACTAAGTAAACGTGGTAATTAGGAGGTGCCCTTTTAAGGGATTAACACCTACCTAATTACGATAACGTAGCCATATTCGCCTCGAACAATGGCTGGACCGTTTAGGTCTAAACCGAAAGTCAAAGGCGTTCTGCAGCAACTTTAACTTTCGGTCTTTAAACGCATAAAACCGAACTATTGTGGCTAAGGACACTTACAAAGGGTCCTAGCTCGAACTTTGAACTCAGGGGAGCTTCCTTTTTGATCAGGAACCTCAAGAATTGCTCAAGAAAGCTCAAGCAAGAGAGAAGAGATGGAAATTATGAATGGTGCAAGAATGAAGGCAGCCCAATGCCTCTATTTATAGTTGAAGAGGGAGTTCTTGGATCATGCCAGGTGTTAGGACACTCCAGAGATGATCACAGGTGTCCAAAGTGGTTTTAAAAACCATCAAAAATCCATAGATTTCGAGTTCAAAGGATTGGTGGTTTGTTTGGAGGCCAAGGAAGAAGAAACCTGCAGGTGTCACAACCATTCTGTCGAAACGAAGGTGTCGCGTCACGCGACGGCAAAGAGGGGGAGGGGTCGCGCACCGCGACCACACCTGGACTCAGCAAACATGTTTTAAAACTTGACACTTTTAGTCCCTGAACCTTTTAATGCAATATATCTTTTGTAATTGGCACATTTAACCCTCCTAGTTAGGTTGTAAGTGATCTTGGAAGTATAACCAAACACCATTAGGCTCCGGGTTTCGTTAAAGGTCACCAGAATACACTAGTTTCTCTCGTTGACGCTTTTAACCCTTCTTCTTGAAATTTTACATAATTATCACAAAACGATACCGAAACCTTGTGAATTCATTATTACGTATTCTCGAGAGTATAATCGAACATTACGAAGCCCCGAGTTCGTTAAAAGGTCACTCAGAGGTAAGAATTAACATGTTGACACGTTTAACCCCTTTGTATTGTAAACTTTCGATTTCTTTCACAAACGACTTCTTACGTCCAATAATTTACTCGTTTAAGAATACGTTCATCGTGTGTGGTCAATCAGAGGCATAAGTTTAACATGTTGACACTTTTAGTCCCTCTGCATACGTATTTTCATAGTTTGTCAACTTTAGCCCCCTTAATTCAATCTCTTACATGTTTAGGGTTTAGAACACGTGTCCCCACATAATTGGACACGATTTTACAAGGTGTTACATCATCCCATACCCAACTCATATTCGTAAAATATTTCTTTTTTCAATCCTATAGCCACGAGACTTGGGTTTTTTGTCATCTCTAACCGAACTAATTGTGGCGAAATTCTCATGGTGTGTGTAGCGTAATTTTTTTTTTTTTTTGGGTAAAGATGTAGCGTAAATTTACAGTAAAAGTAAAAACTAAAAACACATAACAAGTAAATTGAGGGAGAATGAGAAAAGTAATAAACCGAACCAAGGGGTGAAAGGGTAATTTTCCATCGGCAACAGAAACCGAGCTAGCTAGGGTTTTAAAGAGAGTTTCCATTCTCCAAACCCTAGATCTATCTGTCATCGTAAGAAAGACAAGCATGGTAGGCTTCGAAATCGGCGACGTCCCCTTCAACCCCGACGGTTGGGGTCCACCGGAATCCACCGACTCCTCCGTCCCCATCCTCCCTAACCACCCCCTCAACGTCCCCTTCGCCCCCTTCTCCCGCTCCGACAAGCTCGGCCGCATCGCCGACTGGACCCGATCCAACCCTAACCGCCCCAACAACAACAACAACCGCTCCAACGACTCCGCCTTCGACTTCACCACCGACGATTCCTTCGGCGGCGCCCTCAACGCCGACGAAGACTCCACCTTCCGTTTAGTCGACGGCAAGCCCCCACCGCGCCCTAAGTTTGGCCCCAAATGGAGGTTCCAGAACAACCGCAACCAGCTCCCACAGCGCCGTGACGAGGAGGTGGAGGCCAAGAAACGTGAAGCGGAGAAGCAGCGTGCTCGGCGTGACCGTTTGTACCATGCCAATCGCTCTGGAGGTAATAACCCCAGGCGTGAAGCCGCGGTGTTTAAATCCTCCGTTGATATTCAGCCCGAGTGGAATATGCTTGATCAGATTCCCTTTTCCACCTTTACCAAACTCTCCTATAGCGTTCCTGACCCTGAAGACCTCCTTATCTGCGGTTCCTTAGAAGCCTATGATAAGACTTACGACAGAATCACACCCAAGAATGAGCGTCGCTTGGAGCGCTTTAAGAACAGGAATTTCTTCAAAGTTACTACTACTGATGATCCCATTATACGCAGGCTTGCAAATGAGGATCAAGCCACCGTCTTTGCCACCGATTCTATCCTTTCCACCCTCATGTGCGCCCCTAGGTCCGTTTATTCTTGGGATATTGTCATTCAGCGTGTTGGTAACAAGCTCTTTTTTGACAAGCGAGATGGCTCCCAGTTGGATTTGCTCTCCGTTAATGAGACCTCTCAGGAGCCATTGCCCGAGGCCAAGGATGATATCAATTCCGCTCATTCTCTATCTGTTGAAGCTGCTTATATTAACCAAAACTTTTCCCAGCAGGTTTTGGTCAGAGATGGGAATAAGGTGACTTTTGATGAGCCCAATCCCTTTGCTAGCGAAGGGGAAGAGGTGGCTTCCGTTGGGTACCGATACAGGCGCTGGAAGCTTGATAACGATACCAATTTGGTGGTTAGGTGTGAGGTCCAAAGTTACATGGATGTTAATAATCAAAAGTCTTTCTTGACTTTGAATGCCTTGAATGAGTTTGATCCCAAGTACTCTGGTGTTGACTGGAGGAGGAAGTTGGATACCCAAAGGGGTGCGGTTTTGGCAACAGAGTTGAAGAACAATGCTAATAAGATAGCTAAGTGGACCGCGCAAGCGATTTTGGCTAGTGCTGATATGATGAAATTGGGTTATGTGACTCGGGTTCATCCTCGTGATCATTTCAATCATGTTATATTAGCGGTTGTTGGGTATAAGCCAAGGGAGTTTGCAGGGCAGATTAATCTGAATACTTCGAATATGTGGGGAATCGTCAAGTCTATTGTGGATTTGTGTATGAAGTTGAATGAAGGAAAGTATGTTTTGGTCAAGGATCCACAGAAGCCACAGGTTAGGATTTATGAGGTTCCTGCTGATGCATTTGAGAATGATTATGTGGAAGAACCGTTGCCTGAGGACGAACAGGTTCAGCCTCCTGTGGAGAATGCTGCTGATGAAAATGGAGCTAAAGATGAAGTGGAAGCCAAAGAAGTCAAAGCTGAAGCTTAGAAGGTAACAACTTTGTTATGCTACATGTTTTTTTTTTAACTTTTGTGATGTTTTTTTCTATGCTTTACTTGTTTTGTTGCTTGGAACAATAGTTAACGAGTTATTGGTGTGTTTTTAATTTGCTTGCTTGCGATATGTTCATTTACCCTTGGGGTTGTTTGGATTTGAGTTTGAAATCCAACTTTGGTTTATTGTGAATTCAAGGCACAGAGTTGACATTTAATTCTTTATACTTTGCTGGAACTGTGTTTCTAGGAGATCAATATCTATTAATCACATTCAAAGTTTTGAGCTTTTACTGGACAAGTCCTATCTGGGATATTTATATAATAAAAATTGTAATTTTGGTTCTAAAAAGAACGAGGCACCCTAAGGCGTGAGGCGTTGCTCTATGTAAACAGGTTCTATTTACAACCGGAAACCGCATCTCTTTCATTTGTTCTACATGTCAACCTTTTTTATCAAGCAACCCTTTCATACATAATTTCTTAATCTCTTTGGTTTTCTTTACATGTCAGTCTCCTAGAAACCCTAACTTATACCATCTTTGACCAATTTTAACCTAGAAGAACTAAGGTGTTGCAATTTTTTGATGATATGTCAAGTAAGAAGGAAGCCTATTATTTATGAATTTTGTGCTTGATGCCTTGCAACGAAGTGATTTTTTATTTTATTTTTTTGAACGGCAAATTTGGATCATATCTGTTATAAATACTCGGATTGGTCTGGACTTATTTGAATCATATCTGTTTAAACAAGAATACTTAAATTTTTATTTATATTAGACATTTAATATTTATTATGTCTTATTATAAAATGGTTATACAGAACAAACACAAAGTTCATTGAATGATGTAAATTGGTCTAGAAGCATAATATTGTGTTGAATTACTATTTCAAAAATGAATTGAAAGAAATAAAATTAAAGTGTTAATGACAAATACAGTTTACCTTTGAGGTAATATTATAATTTACTAACTTAGAAAGAGTCAAATGGGTCAAGCATCTACCGCCACCCTTGCTCTTTGTCGCCACTAGCCTCCATAAAAATGAACACCGCAGCGAACCTTTTCTGATTTTCTGTTACCATGTTTTGATTTGTTACCTTCCTTCCCGCTTAGTATGGGATGAGAGCTTCTGCAAAGCTCATGATGACACTTACTGTATAAATTGATTGCATTCACATATTTTCTCAGAATTGTCATATATTGATTGTTTTTTTGGTTGAAAATTATAAATAAACGGTCAACCGTTTGATCATATGTTTTGTTTTCAGGCGGAGTAATGCATTGCAAAAGAAAGAAGCTGAAGTTTTGGTTCTTTTTGTTTTTTTTTTATGACGACCTTAAATTAAGTATGTGATATTTCGTTTTTTCATATGTAAGGATGGATATACTTACCGCCTGTCTCTGTTACCATAAAACTTGCATCATTTGATGATCAAACCGGAATCCAAAGATATTTAGTTTCAAATGAAAGATGATTTACCAACTAATTGTAGGTATGAGGGATATAGATGGATGTTTTTAGGGTTGAAAGATAATAATTATTGTAGTAGGTATTAGGGATAGATATGGATGGATGTTTATACGGTTAAAAGATAATAATTGGTTGTTCTAGATATAAGTTGGCGATTAAAACTAAAAGGTCCTCAACCATAAGTTGGTGATCAGAGGAGTTCTCTTTTATAAACCAACTTGCTCGTAGTTGGTTTCAGGAATTGCTCTTTTCATTCCTATTAGTCCATCTTGACAAGGGTTTCGGCAAACAGCTCTCTTGAGCTTGTTGTCTTCACGTGGGTACCTCTAGACTAGTGTTGTAAAAATCGCGACTCGTCACGATTAATCGCTAGTCAGCCAGTAACTGATTAGTTTTTTTTGTTAATTAGTCCATTAATCACTAGTCGGACCTAGTCGGCCGGCCATTGAGGCCAGATTCCGGCAAAAAACTTGTATATTCCGGTCAAAACCTCTAAATTTCGGCCAGTTTTCAACCAACGCATGTGAATTACAACAATTAATCTTGTATACTTAAAAACATAAGTTGAGTAAGAGTTAAAACCTAGCTATTTAAAATATGGAATAATGGATTTTAATAATCCAAACTATTAGCCGTTGGCCGGCAATGGTCCCAACTTTAAAAATAACTAGTAGTGGTCCCACCTTTTCACATGTTGTAAACTAATGGACTTTTACTAACAAAACCTTAATTTCTTTTTGTCCCCTTATCCTGTTTGGTTTAGTAAAAGTCAATTGGTTTACAATATATGAAAAGGTGGGACCACCACTGATTATTTTTGAAGTTTGGACCGTTGCCGGCCAACAACTAATAGTTAGGATTATTAAAATCCATTATTTCTTAAAATATTTACCTATAAAAATGTATATATGTATACATAAAAGATAAAACTAAAAATTATGTATAAAAAACCCGATCCGATTAATCACGAGTAGTCGTTAGTCCCCACCTTATCGGCCGTACATTAAGGTCTTAAAGTTATATATACACTCTTCAAAGGTGGTAATTCTTTTGGCACAATTTTTAGTTTTTCTGTTTATTGTGTTCTTGCAAATGGATTCTTTTTCTATTTCTTTTTCATTAGGCAACTCACATTCTAATCCTGCATTTTAATCTACACGTCCAGTAACTTCTAATGTGCCTCATGGATAATAACATCTTTTCATTACACTTTATTATCTCTTTGATTACACATGAATGGATTTATGATAGAAGGTTTTCAAATGTTTATTATCGTTATGTTTGTTAATGTATTTTGTTGCGAAAATTTTTAAACAAATGTACAAATTCCAACAATAATCAGTTAAATCAAAATATAAAAGTTAAATAATAGTTTAGGGATTATTTTTGTAATTCACTTTATTTTAAACTAGTGGGATTTCAGGTGCTTTGTGATGGAAATTCGGTCGGTATTAATTTGGCTTGGTACGGTACCATATTTGCTATAGCAACTGAAAAGAAATACTCAGAAGAGTTAACTGTCATTTTCGCCCATATGGTTTGTCCAATTATGCTAGTGTCACACCCCGACCACGCAAAACAACAAATCGTGGCGGAAACGTCGAGGAGTGTTGTAACAGAATTATTGTTTCACAACCATGGGTACAAAAAAAGTTTCGTTTTATTGATTCATTAAGTAATTTACATTGTCTTAACACAAAACAAACAAGTTACATATCGGCTATCATTGTTATTATGTCACTAAGGCCTCGTCCAGATCCTATGTGACTCATACATCCTAGCAGTCAACATCAAGCAACATCACCTGAAACATATGTAAAAACAAAGTCAGCAAAGAAATGCTGGCGAGCACATAGGTTTATGAGAGTGTCGGATTCATGGCCAGTTTACATGTTGCAATACTTAATTAAAAACATTGTTTTGAAAAGTATAATATTGCGACATAATTAACCAACTCCAATCAAGTTGGTTATAATTTGTAAAATCTCGTAGCCATGATTCTTAACCCCAAAACATTTATTTAATTAAATCAAATTGTAAAACATCTCGTAAAAACTCGTTAATAAAACTCGCATGGTTTATATTATTTCGAAAACCTCGTTGTGTGACATCGTTTCAAAATCGTTTCCCCAATGAACTAAATAATGACACAAAATGTAATATGATAAAAGCACTTATATATAAGATGTACCAGCGGCGTATCTACCATGCTTTTATCATGCTACACCCGTCCCATTATCTAATCACAACCCAAAACCAATCGTTTAATCAAATCATTTATCTCGTTTAAGTCGTTTCAAATAGTTTAACTCACCCCAAAATCGTTTAACTCCTTTTAATTGTGAAACTACTTTTGGTCGTCTCGCTAATAACATCCAAACCTTCGTGACTCGACTATCTCGCTTCTCGCATTAACAAACCACCAAAGGGTAAGTTAACTATCACAGATTCAGTCGTTACCTACATAACCCCCACACATTACCATGGGTGTAGTCTGATAACGGGATTTGTCAGATCCTATGGTACCATAACCTAATACTGGTCGGCTTGATCAATGCTAATGAATGTCATTCGTTATGTAACTACAACTAATAAGTTTGTTCACTTTATCGAAATCGTTATTAGTTTAATATAAACCATTTTAATCGTTTTCGAAAACCAACGTTAAAACATCGAAATCATTTAACACATATGAATCACCCCAAAACATTCGAAAACAGTAAAATAGGGGAACTATGTACTCACATCGAAGTGCAAAGTATCCTCAATCCAAGGAATTCAACAAGCTCAAGCAAATCAGGGAAATTCAAATAGCACCTAGTAATTGAATCACTAGTCAAATAATCAACACCTAAATCGGAAGATCGGATAGAATGAGGTCTTGTAAACCAAATGAGTGTTGGAACTCATGTGATATGGTTTAACAAAGCCTACATCCTAAATCGGAACCTAACCTAAGTGCTTTCGACCCGTTACGACCCATTAAGGTAGCTTACGCTACTTTAACGCGTCGTTCGCGCAAACGCACGTTCGAGACGTCTAACTAGTCCTATGACAAGTATTATATGCCTAAACATGTTGCATAATCAATTAAGTGAAAAAAGTTTATGTTACGTATGCTTAAAATCCAATTATGCATGAAAAGGGCATTTTGGTCATTTACCTAAGGCATATAAACTACCTATCATACAACTAATTAAACCTAAGTGACCATAAGGTATAACCTCGGAAGGTTATTCACTATACAACTATGGTCACTAAACATGCTTGGTCGGATCCTAATGATCGACCAAACGGGTCTAGTTCGAAAGTCTAAGCAGTTGTTTAGACCGCTTGACTTACGAATCTATACAAGCACTAAACTAAAAGTGACGAGCTAAACATGTTAAAACATGTTTAGTTAAGTTAGAAAACAGGTTTTGATATCAAAACAAAGTGTTTTGATACCCAAGAGTAGTTTGATTACAAAATACACATTAATACGCATTTTAGCCGAAACTACGACTCGTCACTACGCCTAGTCAACGTGGTAATCAGTAGGTATAGTCACACCAGACTATAACCATCGTGATTACGCTCACGTTGCAAAGTTCAAACAAACTTTGTGTTGACCAACTCGTGGTCAAAGCAGAAAGTCAAACACTGTTTGACTTTCGTGCTTGAAAACGCATAAAAGAACGAAAGAAACTTGCAAAGGGTCCAAGCTAGGAAGTTTTGATCTAAAGATTACTCAGGTATGAAGTATACACTTCAACTTAGAGTAAAATCAGACCAAAGTGTGTAGAAATGAAGTGAAAGCATGGGTTTATATAGGATTCGGTAAACCGTTAGGATCGTTCCTCGCATTTCGAGCTTTGATCTTGGCCCTCCACTTGAGCTCATGGTTTTCAAAACCATGGGAACATGGAATACCATCAAATTTGAGCCTATAGCATCCAAAACCAGCCATTAAAACCCATCAAAACTTCAAATTTGGACCAGATTCAATGTTCTGATCTGCAAGTCTGTCGCGGCCCGCGTAGATCTACACAAGATCTTACGCGGCCCGCCTGGTAAAGTTTGGCAGATTTGCATTTTAGTCCCTGCACTTGGGAAACTTGCATTTTGATGCATTTTTGACATGTTTAAGCCCCGTTAACCTCATTTCAAGGCTCAAAAATGATGTTAAAGTATAGGGAACTCAAAACATGCTCAAAAACATCTCGTATGTTGGTTCGTTTGGTCGTACGGTTGCGTTATTCGGTTAATTACGACGAAAGTCGTAACGAACGCAAAAACGATCCAAATTAAGCGACGAATGGAATTTTATCATGCCAATCACTAAAATAAAATATTCTAATGATTACATAAATCTTTGGATGTCCGGATATATTCAGAACGTAAGATATGCGCGAAAATGCAAACTTATGCACTTTTGACGCTTTTAGTCCCTATTGATCAATAAAGTTTATTTTAGCATACCAAACCCCTCAAAGCCTATTTCTAAGCCATGTAAAGGATATTTAGAGTATGTTTAACTTATGATCAAGTTCTGGAATGCTCATTACTATACAAATCGGTATAGTTTTGCAATTTGACACAAATAGTCCCTGCGATCGAACAAACTTGATTTTGACGCACCAAACCATCCAAAACTTATTTCTAAGTTATGTGGAGGTTATTTAAGGTATGTTAAGCCTATGTCACTATTCCAGAGTGTTTGTCGCGTTATACTGACTGCGTTTACGCACCAGTTTGCGTATAACCTTCCAGAAAGCGATTTAAAGCTTGATATCGGAATCGAATCAAATCGTAAAATCATCAAACACAAATACACACATAATAACACCAAAACACATATAATAACACCAAAGCACATTGTTTTATTGATAATTAACATTGTTTTACATTATACATCGATTACAGAACACAGTTGTCACAGCTAGTGCAGGCCAAATTTGAAATTTATATCATTTCCGTCCTGACGTTCTTGAAACATACATATTCCGTCCAAAAAAACTAAAGGTCGAATCAAATAACAGAACCAGGAGAACTAAGTTCATTATTCAATATGATGAAGAAACTTCTGATGCATCTCCTATCAAAACAACAACCACTGCTTCATCCCACCATCCACCACCACAAGCACAACTCTCACCATCATAAATCTATCCACAAATCTACCCTCCACTGTTTTTGACCCATTGGAACTAGAAAATGTATCAAAAGAAATACAATCTTTCTATTCCACAACTGACATCAGCCAACTTACTTTTCCAACCCTCAGAAGATATCAGAAGCCCAAAAATGTACAAGAGTGCCTAGAGCTGAAGCTTGTGCAGGCTGAAAAGATAGCTGCTTTCAAAAGAAAGGGAAAAAGTGATAAGGAGGCTCAGCAAATCATGTCTGCAGAATTCACTAAAGTGAATAGACTTGAATATTTTGAAAAAGATGTCAGTCAAAAGGCATCTCATGGACCAGTTAGCAACCCTCAAGTCAAAAAGGAACTAAAGGAAGACTATCTGGATTTTATCATGAAGAATAAGCCATACAGAGCTTCAAGATCTCAACTCGTTGGTCTATAGAAGCCCTTCTGGAAGAAATTGCTAGGATTGAGATGTTAAAGCTCAATCTAGATATCAAGCTCACTCTTCCCAACTGGGCTGCAGGAAGAAAACTTGTTGGCCTAAAAGCAGTTGAACTCACAAGGAAGAAGGAGGAGATGGTTGCTGGAAAATATGATATAATGCAATCCATGGCTAGGTGGGATGATCCAACAATAAGGGAAACTTACAAGAAATTAGAAACTTTAAGAGCCAAATATCCCTCAATCCCTAAAAAGCCTAACTATGGAGACTTACTTATCAGTTCAAAGGCCATCATATCTGAACTTCCATCTGCAAGACATGTCTCTTCAATGGTAAGAAGCTATCTCAAAAGACAGAAGGATATGTCTACAGAAGATGAGAAAATATTTGAAGATGATATTATGAAGGAAGGTATCAGGAATATGATAATGTATGAACATCCTGATAGCAATCTAGCAGGGTTGTTAGGGCAAGTCTTAGGAATGCATATTCCAGCACCTCTTCAAATAACATCACTCCTAGTAACCCCTGCTGCCTCTAAAATTCTAAAGTGGTCCTCAGACAAAGTCAGCCACGAATGAGCATTTTCAAGGAAAATTGGTAAGTGAAAAAGATTTCAATGAACAGTGTGATGAGCTTAAAAATTGAAGATCTACAAGATCTAATGGATCTTCCACTCGAAAGGGATGCTGATGATGTACTCTCATAAATATTTGAAAAACAATTCAAAGCACAAATCAATTAACTCTACAGACTCCCCCTCAACATTCCTTTCGAGTGGAAGATCCATTAGATCTTGCAGATCTTCAATTTTTAAGCTCATCACGCTATTCATTGAAGTCCTTTTCACTTCCCCATTTGCCCTGACAATGGTCAATTCATGGCTGGCTTTGTCTGAGGACCACTTTAGAATTTTAGAGGCAGCAAGGGTTACTAGGAGTGATGTTATTAGGAGTTTAAGCATTTTTTCGGAAAGTATATAATATTACAAGTGTTTTCCCCATTTAGGGTTTTATGTATAAGTGTTTCTTTTGATATGCTTTCGTATCAACTTTCAGTCATTTCAGGGAGTACCAGAACTCTCCTAGCATGAATAGTGTGTTCACATTGTTACCAATGTATTTGGACATAGTTTGTTTCGTTTCGTGAGACGTCAAATACAACGATATCATATGTAATGTAAGTGATATGTCCCAAGATTGGTAGACTTTATGAGACTCAATCATTCACAATTAAGTCTAATGTACATAATTAAATATGTAAATAGTGATTAAGTTGTATGGAATTACTATTTATTTTGCCGGTTGTCACATCTTGCAGATGGAAGTTCAGATATGATGGCCTTTGAACTAATAGGTAAGTCTCCATAGTTGGGCTTTTTGGGGATTGAGGGATCTTTGACTCAATTGTATCAAGATATGAGATTCTTCACGACTTGGCATGGTAAGCTCAGGGGATGACATGTGTGAGATACGTCTAAATTTCTCCACTTGCAACCTTTATTGCAGCCATGATGGTCTAATCTCTACTCTCTGATGATAATATAGATTTGAACATCAATAATTATGATTTTTGTTTTTGTATTCAGAACCCTTTGAATCTATACATTTTAGTATTCGGAACCCTTGAAATCTATCCGGGTACGGTTTACGTTTTATTTTGTGTTTTTTTAAACTATTTTAAGGGGTTATAATGATATTATATATTGTGAGTGATGTGTGTCGGTGTGTATATAATTTTAGTTATATATTAAAGCCCTTTTACACTTTCTAACCAAGTTTTAAATTTATAAAACACGATATTTACTAACACTAAACACACATATGGGCAAGTGCACCCATCGTGGACGTAGTATAGTGTTGGTAAGATACCGAGGTCGTCCAAGGACACAAGATCTTTTAGTACTGGTTTATCCTCAACGTCTAATCAAATCAAAAGTTAGAAAAAGGTTTTTAAACTAGAAAAGTAAAACTAACTAAAATGCTGAAAAAAAAAATAAAAGAAAAAACAGATAGACAAGATGAATCACTTGGATCCGACTCGTGTGTAGTGTAACCTTTGATTATTTTCGCACTTTTGCACTTGTTTAAGAGATTATCTTAGTTATTTTAGTAGGCCCCTCTTTTGAAGGTGACGTTACCCTCAACCCAGTAGTTTGAGTCAGCAAGGATACAATCCTAAAGGGTCGGATTATTGAAAGATAATTAATTAAGTTATTAATGCATAATATGGTAGGCCCCTCTTTTGAAGGTGTCGTTACCCTCGGCTAAGTAGTCTGAGTCAGCAGGGATACAGTCCTAAGTAGCCGGGTTAAAGTTTTAATAGTAGTTTAACTTATGAGGGGATCAAAGAGTTTGGACCCCCGCCATCCAATACCGGTGGGTATTGAAGGAGGTCCTACCAAATTTGACCCAGGTCCTTTGCAGGATCTATACACTGAACAATGGCAAGACTCTTACCAAACCGTTCCCTTAACCCCCGACCAGGTAGCCAACATACCTCCATATAGACCGTGGAGATATGAATGGTGAAAATCTTTTATTTTATATAGACAGTAAAATAATGCCAAGACACCACAGACAAACGATAAGGAAGAATCACCTTCAACATAATAAACTAGTTATTAAAGTCATTAATACATAACCAATTAAAAAGTGCGAAAAGATTAAAAATAAAAAGTATTACACTAAACACTTGTCTTCACCAAGTGATGTAAGAGACTTAGGCAAACATGGCCTTTGATTGTCAAGAACTCTTACGATCAATCTTGGATCCCGGGACGACTCATACACTCTATGATGGACAATGGATGATGGTGGTGGATGATGGGGTTGTGATGGTGGTGGGTGGTGGGTGAAGTGTGAGAGAGGTGGTGTGCCAAGGGATGAGTTGCAAGTGATCCAAGCACTCCTATTTATAGGCTGAACAGAAGCTCGGGCACGGCCCCGTGTCCATTGGGCACGGCCCCATGTCCATCCTCCTCTCATTCTTCATTAATTGCAGTTTGTCTGCATTAGTTGACCACGCCCCCGTGTCCGCTGAGTACGACCCCGTGTGCAGAAACGTATCTATACTATCAAGATTTGCCTGGATTCTGCGAATCTTATAGTTGACCACGGCCCCGTGTCCGTTGAGCACGACCCTGTGGTGGGCGATAAAAGCTTCTACAACTTTGTCTTTTCTGCTGACACTTGGGCACGCCCCCATGCTCACTGAGCACGGGGCGTGTTCAGTCTTCTGTTCTCTTGTTTTGCTTGGGAAGATGCTGTCGGGAGGTCGGTCATGCCACGTTTGTTTCTTTTCTTGTATTTATGTTAGATTTAGCTGCCTTTTTGCTTCTTTTGTTTATTTGAGCTCATTTAATCCTGAAAATACAAAAGGAAGACAAAAACACACTTTTTCCAACATTAGTACTAAAAAAGGGTTAGTTTTATGCCACAATTGATGTAATTTATATGTTGCATTTTGTGCACATCAAATACCCCCACACTTGAATCTTTGCTTGTACTCAAGCAAAACTCTTTATAATGTGGCTTTTACACTCCCAAATGGAATGGGTAGAAGAGAAGGTTTTAGGCTTGTCATAGAGTGTCGGGATTTCCAAGATTCTTTATTAAGTTTTATTTTTATTTATTTACAATCCTATGCGTCATGATTTATTAAAACCATCTCATATGATAAATTACTTATTAGGGCATAACATGCCTTTTTAAAATTCCATTTATAGACAAGTTCACATACCTCACGGGGGATCACTCAACACTCGGTCGAAAATGTATTTTAGTGAATCACTCGAGAGCAGCATGGAACTTACTCCTACCATAAGCTTGCCAAGCAATCAATCCTCCTCCTTTTTAACTATACACCTTTGTAAATATCAAGAGGACTTTTGGGTGAAGGGTTAGGCTTGGGCTAAAGGTGGGTGGTTGGGTTAGTGGTTAATAAAAGGGCGAAAAGCGTAAGAAGCGTCGGTTTTCATAAGACTCGTTATTTTTCAAAACTTTTTATTTTGATGAAGCATTCCTTTCAAACAAAGTTGTTTTTGATAAACTTGTTTGTTTATTTCTTTGGCTTCATCCACACACACACACACACACATATATATATATATATATATATTCATAACGAAGTCATATGAAAAACTGAGCTTGTTACTAAAATAAAGGGTTTAAAATGAAAAAGGGTTTAGGTGGGTAAAAAGGGTTTTTTTTTTTTTGGGTTAAGAAATGAAAAGGTTTAGGCTCAAAGGGGTTAACTAGGGGGATTTTGGGTAGGTGGTAAAAAAAAAAGAAAAATAATGGTGTAGAAATAAAAAAAAAAAGGGTTAGTCCTAATGCCTCCATCATTTACTTACTCGGGTTTAAGTTGGTAAGGACCGGGAATGTATTGTTGTGGCAAGTTCTAGATTCGTACGAACCAAGCGGCTATTCACACAAGAAACGAAAAATGAGCATTTAGTTTAAAGATATGTATTTGTATGCTCAATAAAGGCTCAAAACTCACTTTTGTGGGAATGAGTTTTTATGTGATCAAGTATATATAATCAAATTTTAACTAAGTTTGTCATGCCGTTTCATAATTCTCTTATGTTGGTTCTTTTTATCACGACGCTATCGGTTGTAAATTTGTAAAAATATAACTTTTTTAGAATTTGAAATTCCCAACTTAAACCTAGACAAGTAAAAACATGAAAAAAAAATTTTGAAAAAATTTGGGGTGATTAGCGGTTCCAATAGAGTTTTGTGTAAGGCTTGTATTTAGGATTTGCAAGATTCAAGATTTTAGCATCCCCCCACACTTAAATTACACATTGTCCTCAATGTGTCCCAAAAATAAATTTTTAGGTTGATTGAATGTGTAAAAAGGTGTGAAAAAACAAAATTTTTTGTTACTGGGCGTCTGGACACGGCCCCGTGTTCAGGTGCCAGTAACAAAAGTTTGTAAAAAGAAACAGAAGCCGGGACACAGCACGCCCCCGTGTCCAGTTACCTGAACTGGGCATTTTTTACAGATTGTGCAGGACGGGGCCGTGTTGGGCGGGCACGGCCCGTGCTGAACTTGCTGTAATGAAGAAAATTCGTCGGATGGCCCTGTTTTCGTGCATGGGGTACTGGTGCAAGTTTCCCTTGTTATCCTTCACCATCCCGAGTGTGTTTTATTCCTGAAAATTAAAACTATACTAGAAAACATAAAAATTAATCTAAACTAAACTAAGGATAGTTCCGCGGAATGCCTCCGTGGTGCGCCACGTTTATAAGGGTCCTTGGCTAGACCCAAAGCCTGGTCATATGTTACCCAAGTGGGATGTTTTGCATCCCATGCTACACCTTCGGAGAGCATCATCCAAGCTTGAGTCGATGACCTTCATGTAGTTGACCGGATCTTCGTCTTCTACTCTTTTTCCAACCCCAAACTTCACTTCTTCTTCCCCAAACTTCAATGTTAGTGTTCCGTCATTCATGTCTACCACTGCTTGTGCTGTGGCTAGAAACGGCCTCCCTAGGAAGATAGGGACTTCGAAGTCTTCTTCCATGTCTAGTATGACAAAGTCGGCTGGGAAGACGAAATTTTCGACTTTGACCAATAGATTTTCAGCGACACCTTGTGGATATTTGACGGATCGGTCGGCAAGTTGTATGCTCATCTTTGTAGGGCTCCTTTTTCCTAGGCCGAGTCGTTTGAACATTGAGGCAGGCATGAGGTTTATGCTAGCCCTAAGATCGGCTAGTGCATTGCGAATGGGGGATTCCCCAATTGAGCAAGGAATCGTGAAGCTTCCAGGATCAATCTTCTTTTGCGGGAGTTTGTTGAGTAGTAAGGCGGAGCATTCTTCGCCTAAGTTAACTAATTGCAATGATTCAATTTTCCTTTTATGAGTGAGGAAGTCCCTCATAAATTTCTAATATTTAGGCATTTGAGTTAGGACTTCGATAAATGGAATATTAACATGCAATTGTTTTAATAGATTTTCGAACTTTGCGAATTGCTCATCGGTCTTTTGACGAATTAACCGACCGGGGTATGGAACCGGAGGAGCCTTAGTAGGATCTTGAATTGGTGGAGAAGCCTTCTCTTGTTGGGGCGGAGTTGTGCTTCTTTCAGTTGGCGGTGATGGAGCCTCTTCGGAACCCACGGTGCGGTTTCTCAATGTTATGAGATGGAGTTGTGCTTTCGGGTTGGTTTCGGTATTACTTGGTAACGCGCCTTGTGGTCTATCGGAGAAATTCTGAGCTATTTGATTTAATTGTTTTTCAATGTTTTGTATACTAGCTTGTTGATTTCTAAAATTCGATTCCAATTGTTGAAATCGATCCGAGTTTTTCTTTTCGGTGTCGCAGATGAGGCGAGATACAGTATCTTCAAGCCTTTCTCGTCCACCTTGTTGTTGAGAGAAATTTTGTGACTCGACTCTTGGTTGTTGAAAGTTTGTTCGTTGGTTTAGATTTTGTTGGTTACTACTATTGCCGGGTTCTCTCCAACCAAGGTTAGGGTGGTTACGCCATCCTTGGTTGTCGGTACCCGTTGGAGGACCCGACGGCCTAGGTCTATTGTCAATGTAGTTTACCGACTCGGTTTGATCATCTACTTCTTTCATACAACTCCAATTTTCATGTGGCCCACCACACCCCTCACAAGCCATAACCGAGACCGTTTTTGTCATTTCTAACTTATTGATTTTTGAAGAAAGGGCCTCGATTTGGGCTTGTAAAGAAGTGCTTTCATCAACCTTATGGGTGCCCGGGGCAATAGATTTATTGCCTCGGGGAGTGTGCCACTGAAAATTGGTTTGAGCAATTACCTCAATTTGATTGTAGATTTCATTTGGGTGACGATTACCTAAAAGTCCCTCGGAGCTAGAATCAAGTGTTTGTCTTGTGTGTGGCAACAACCCATTGTAGAAAGTGGATACTTGTTGCCACACCGCAAGACCGTGATGAGGACACTTTCTTAGTAGCTCCTTGAACCTTTCCCAAGTTTCATATAAGGATTCCCCGTCCTCTTGTGAATATGTATTAATTTCAGTCATTAATTTAGCCGTTTTAGCAGGAGGGAAATACTTATATAGAAACTTTTGGGCTAGTTCATCCCAGGTATTTACCGAGCCAACTGGGAGGGCGTTAAGCCAAGCCTTAGCTCGGTCTTTTAGTGAAAATGGAAACATTCGAAGGCGGATGGCGTCGTTTGATGCTCCATTGATCCGAAAGGTATCACATATTTCTAAGAAATTAGTAATATGTAGATGGGGATCCTCTTCCGCAAGCCCATGGAAGGTTGCGGAGTTTTGAAGCATCTGTATCAAATGTGGCCGAAGTTCGAAGTTATTGGCTTCGACATTCGGCGCATTGATAGCGGCGCCTAGATTACCTACGGTGGGTGGTAGGTAATCCATGAGGGTACGTTGGTCCGCCATTGGAAGTGGGTTCCCCGAAACCTTCTCTTGGTTTTTAGCTTTGAGTCTCTTTCGTAGAAAGCGTTCGGGTTCGTCTAGGGGTTCTTTTATGTCTCTGCTGGAACTGGAGCTCATACACTACGTGGAGAGTGTAAATGTGGCGCCTGAGTTCCAAATCCTGCAATCAAAACAGAAAAGAACGTAGGTCAGAGGGTTCACCACGGCGCCGTGCTCAGATGAACACGGCCCGTGGTCGGAGATACAGTGATTGTTTTCCGGATCCCTGTTAATGGGGAGTTGGACACGGCCCTGTGTTGCACCGACACGGCCCCGTGCTCAGCTCTCTGTAACTCGGAAAATAAAAACTGCCAGTGACAATGCTGGGCACGTCCCGTGTCCGACCAGGCACGACCCGTGCTGAGCTCTGCAGAAACTGAAAAATAAAAAAAAATCCTAAAAAGAAAAGAAAAATTTAGAAAAAACGATTAGGCCGTTGATTCCTAACTTTCTTAAAATTCTTGTGTCATCGGCAACGGCGCCAAAAACTTGATGTGTGTCGGTGTGTATATAATTTTAGTTATATATTTAAGCCCTTTTACACTTTTTAACCAAGTTTTAAATTTATAAAACACGATATTTACTAACACTAAACACACATATGGGCAAGTGCACCCATCGTGGACGTAGTATAGTGTTGGTAAAATACCGAGGTCGTCCAAGGACACAAGAGCTTTTAGTACCGGTTTATCCTCAACGTCTAATCAAATCAAAAGTTAGAAAAAAGGTTTTTAAACTAGAAAAGTAAAACTAACTAAAATGCTGAAAATAAAAATAAAAGTAAAAACAGATAGACAAGATGAATCACTTGGATCCGACTCGTGTGTAGTGTAACCTTTGATTATTTCCTCACTTTTGCACTTGTTTAAGAGATTATCTTAGTTATTGTAGTAGGCCCCTCTTTTGAAGGTGACGTTACCCTCAACCCAGTAGTTTGAGTCAGCAAGGATACAATCCTAAAGGGTCGGATTATTGAAAGATAATTAATTAAGTTATTAATGCATAATATGGTAGGCCCCTCTTTTGAAGGTGACGTTACCCTCGGCTAAGTAGTCTGAGTCAGCAGGGGTACAGTCCTAAGTAGCCGGGTTAAAGTTTTAATAGTAGTTTAACTTATGAGGGGATCAAAGAGTTTGGACCCCCGCCAACCAATACCGGTGGGTATTGAAGGAGGTCCTACTAAATTTGACCCAGGTCCTTTGCAGGATCTATACACTGAACAATGGCAAGACTCTTACCAAACCGTTCCCTTAACCCCCGACCAGGTAGCCAACATACCTCCATATAGACTGTGGAGATATGAATGGTGAAAATCTTTTATTTTATATAGACAGTAAAATAATGCCAAGACATCACGGATAAACGATAAGGAAGAATCACCTTCAACATAAGAAACTAGTTATTAAAGTCATTAATACATAACCAATTAGAAAGTGCGGAAAGATTAAAAATAAGAAGTATTACACTAAACACTTGTCTTCACCAAGTGATGTAAGAGACTTAGGCAAACATGGCCTTTGATTGTCAAGAACTCTTATGATCAATATTGGATCCCGAGACGACTCACACACTCTATGATGGACAATGGATGATGGTGGTGGATGATGGTGTTGTGATGGTGGTGGGTGGTGGGTGAAGTGTGAGAGAGGTGGTGTGCTAAGGGATGAGTTGCAAGTGATCAAGCACTCCTATTTATAGGCTAAACAGAAGCTCGGGCACGGCCCCGTGTCCATTGGGCACAACCCCGTGTCCATCCTCCTCTCTTTCTTCATTAATTGCAGTTTGTCTGCATTAGTTGACCACGCCCCCGTGTCCGCTGAGCACGACCCCGTGTGCAGAAGCGTATCTGTACTATCAAGATTTGTCTGGATTCTGCAAATCTTATAGTTGACCACGGCCCCGTGTCCGCTGAGCACGGCCCCGTGGTGGGCGATAGAAGCTTCTACAACTTTGTCTTTTCTGCTGACACTTGGGCACGCTGTTCAGTCTTCTGTTCTCTTGTTTTGCTTGGGAAGATGCTGTCGGGAGGTCGGGCATGCCACGTTTGTTCCTTTTCTTGTATTTATGTTAGATTTAGCTGTTTTTTTGCTTCTTTTGTTTATTTGAGCTCATTTAATCCTGAAAATACAAAAGGAAGACAAAAACACACTTTTTCCAACATTAGTACTAAAAAAGGGTTTGTTTTATGCCACAATTGATGTAATTTATATGTTGCATTTTGTGCACATCAGTGAGCCAAGTTCAAAGTTGACAATATCTAAATTTACACAATTTCATTTAACTTGGATAATCATGGATTAAGGGTAGTAGTAGCTACTTTTCGGAATATGGCATCACTACGTTTTAGTATTGGAAACCCTTCAAATCATAAAGCGAGATAGATTAGTGGCAACGTTAATCCATTAATCCATGATTATCACTACAATGTTTTCATCTTGGTACATCACGTCATTCGATGATGTGATAATCAAATGTAGTGATAATATGGATTAATGGCTTATTTTTCGTCGGTTAGTTGTTGTTGCCTCACCTCGCCCTCCCATTTAACTTAATTAATCAACGATGTCATCTAGTGGTAAAGAGGCATGCCCTCCCTAGTGGAGATGCAGGTTCGGTTCCCGCTTGGGTCATTTTCAACGGACATCTGGATGAAGGGACGAATTTGGGCTTTAATCACAGGTTCAAACATGGCGGGGGCGAGTGTAACACCCCGTGTTTTCGAATGTCAAAGTCAAAGTCAAGTCATAGTCAGGTTTGACTTCTTTGACTGTAATTAGCCTATTCTATGTTTTATTTTTGTGGAGTAAGTGTTGTTAATCAAAAAGGAATCGAAGTAATCGAATGTTTAATCGACGCGAAACGATTTACGGCTGTGAATAGTAGGAAGTAACACTGCGATAAAGTTAATCAATCAATAATCAAGCTAATCGAACCATCAATCAAACTCGAAACTCGAACTATGCGAATTTGGTGTTATATTACGTGTGTGTGTGCCTTATGTGTTACCTGTGCGTGTTTACTTTATGTTTTGTGCGGTAATCAATCGAATCGAAACTCGAAACTCAATCGAATGCAATCGAAATCGAATCATGATAGTTAGTGAAGAAGAGATTATGCGAGATATAGATGCTTGTATGTAGATATAGTGGTTGGGATTAAAAGTATTTTGAATGGGAAACTCTATCGTACTCGTATCGTCTTCAATCGAAATCGAAATATCAGAAATCGTCGCACCGAACACTCAAAGCAGGCTGTGGATCGATCAGGTTCCTAGCCGATCGAACAGCCCAGCCGATCGGACGGACTGTCCGATCGAGCAGGCTGTCCGATCGGGGTGCCTGGCCGATCGGCCAGCCCTTTCCTCTTTGGGAAGCCTATAAATAGCCCTGTCATTGTCATTCTTTCCACTTTTGGAAACCCTCTGACCGACCAGCTCGTGCTCCTCCTTCTTTTCTCAGATTCCTTCCGATTTTGGTAAGTTTTCATCCTAAATCTTGTACTTTCTTGATCTATACACACTCCTACACCTTTCTATCTTTCAAATCTTGATTTCTAACCGTGAAATCATCAAGATCTAAGTATTCTAGGATGATGTCATCATGGTGTTCTTCAAGAACATCATGTTTTAGCCTCAATCCACCAAGAATCACTTGGATCTAGCCGATTTCCACATAAACAAACTAAGATCTATCACAGATCTGAACATAACTATAGGGAATTAGGCAAGACACGACCTAGTCCGGGTCGCTGTCTTAGAGACCTAGACTATAGTTAGGAACCAACAGACCAAGCTTATGTGCTATATCCTGTTACTCTTCGCTATCAGTGCACTCAAATTTTCAAATATAATCAAGCGATTCAGTTAGGATTAGGTGTGAAAACCGCAAACTCTCGACTAAATTGCTTGATCAATGCTGATTTTATCAATTCATCAATGATTTCTTCATTAATTTTTCAGAACCAACGAGGAGAATTACACCAAATCAGGAGTGAAATCCATATTTTGATGAATAATCTCCTCATATTTTACTAAAACAAGGAAGAAGTTGCTAAGCTAGGGGTGAAACCCTAACCTTGACAACTTGTTCTGGATTTTATTTATCTCACCAAAGCCTCGACGGACTCCAACGACCTGAACTCATGAGTATGACCTAGGGAATGCGTGTTGAATGCCCAAGAAACGAGGCAGAGACACGATCCCAAAAGTCAAAATGTGACGACAAGTCTATTGTGAATAGTCGAATCGCTTTGGGTAGTCGATGTCTAGTAGCCGCAGACAATCCGTTTCTCGATTTGATGTGTTTCGATTCTGAACCCGCAATTGCCTACTCTGATCGTTCGCTGATTTTATATGTTTTATGTGTATATATCTGTTTATGTGTTTAAATTTTGGGGCATTATTCGATTTTTGCTATCACTTCGATCGACACACACGACTCGCATTGCTCTCCTATCTCAAAACGGTAACAAATCGCTCCGAACTTAGACGATACTATGTTGTGATATGCGCTTATATGCTATACGATCATACTATACTACCAGATACGCTATACGCAACCGATATATACGAACGAAACACGAGCTTTGAATGATAGGCTTCTGTATTCTGACAGCCTCTGTGACTGAATGTGTATGTGCTTCTATGTTTCTGTGTCTCTGTGCTTCTGTGTTTTTGTGCTCTACGTGCTTATGTGCTTCTGTGGTTATGTGCCTATGTGTTTATGTGATACCTGTTTCGATGTGTTCCTAAGCTTTAGTAAGTAGTAGACGTGTGAGGTGACATTCGACTTGTTGTGTCTGAGACCTGCGACAATGTCTGTTGCAGACCATGCCGTCATCTGGACACCGAACCCCACTTACTCGCCAAGAGAAGAGAGACAAGCGTCTTGCTGCTATCATCGCCAAGCAAGTGGCAAAAGCTGTGAGCGAGGTGTATGAAAACGTCAGCAAATCGTCTGAGGAGTCGCGAACTGAAGTTCCTAAGGACGCTAACAAGACCGTTTTCAGTTTCAAACAGTTTAAGGCATGCGGACCAAAAGAGTTTATCGGAGAAGATGGCCCTACCGCCATGTTCCAATGGTTTGATTCGGTTGAAGTCACTCTGCGCCAAAGCGGCTGTCCTGAAAATCTTCGTACCTTCAATGCGACCGGCGTTTTCCAGTCCCGAGCTCTAGACTGGTGGACGGCCGAACGAAACAAACGAGGGAATGATGCAGCTTATGAGCTGACTTGGGAAGAGCTGAAGCCCATCATGATGGACGAATTCTGCCCTCCCCATGAACGCCAAAAGCTGGAGGACGAGTTTTGGAACATCAAGCAGAAGGACGGAGACAACGCTGCTTTAACTGCTCGCTTCAAGCAGCTTAGCATTATCTGTCCCGATCAAGTCAAGACGCCAGACATGGCCATCAAGAAGTACATTCGATCTCTACCTGATTGTGTTGCCGACTTTGTTCATGCCGCCAAGACATCATCAATTGAAGAGACTTACTTGCTTGCCGCTGAGATCAATGACAAGCGGGTAAAAGCTGGTTTCTGGGATAAGCTATCCAAGTCTCTGCATCAAGCTACTACTGCACCAACCGCCGACCCCACTACTCAACCCTCCAAGTCATCACGCCGCAAGAAGAAGCACAACAACAGCAGCTCCAGCAACAAGAACTGTGCTGTCACAACAACTGCTGCCCCTCTACAAGCCGTACAGGCTCAGCAGCAGTCTCATCACCGACCAGCCCTAGTGACCAATGCACCGCCAGCGAAGCGTGCTTACACAGGTCCCCACCCGCTCTGCCTGACATGCTCATATCATCATCCGGTGGGAATCGCCTATCGTTTTTGCGCTCACTGCAACCTCTACGGTCATTTCACTGCTAACTGTCGCTATGGTCCTCGTCAAGCTCCAGTTCAAGCCACTGCTCATCAAGCTCTACTCCCAGCCCTTCAAGGCCAACCCGCAGCTCAAGCACCCGCGGTCAATGCTCGAGTCTGCTTTGCATGTGGTGACCCTAACCACTTTGCAAACATGTGCCCAAACAGGGTTGTGAAGCAAGAACCCCAGCAGCAGCAGTAGCCTCAACAGCAGCAACAAGCAGCCCGTGCCAGAACCTTCAACATCAACGCCCGTCAAGCCCAGGCTGACAACAACGTGGTCAATGGTACATTCCTTGTGAATGGTATTTATGCATCGTGTTTGTTTGATACTGGAGCCGATAACAGCTTTGTGTCATTTGAATTCGAGAAGATCCTTAGTCGTAAGCGTTCTTATCTCCCCTCGTCATTCGAAGTTGAAGTCGCTACTGGAAGAACCGTCGCCGTTAATTATGTTCTCCGTGATTGTACTCTCGAGCTCAACAATCATATCTTCCCTATCGACCTTATTCCGATGCAGCTCGGAAGTTTCGACATCATAGTAGGCATGGACTTTCTTCGCGAACACCATGCTGTAGTTGTGTATTTTGATAAGATGATTCGATTCTCGCTCGCGAATGGTGATCTATTATGTGTGTACGGTGAAACAGCTTCGAAAGGTCTCAAGCTCATCTCGTGTATCCAAGCTAGCAAGTATCTCCGCAAGGAATACAGAGCTTTCTTGGCCAACATTGTAGTAGCGGAGAAGGAAAAGAAAAGGAAGGCCGAAGTCAAAGACGTTCCAGTGGTTCGTGAATTTCCTCAGGTGTTCCCTGATGATCTTCCTGGACTGCCGCCAAGTCGTGATATCGACTTTCGTATCGACCTTATTCCTGGAGCTAACCCTGTTGCTAAAGCCCCTTATCGACTCGCGCCATCCGAAATGCGGGAACTTTCGAACCAACTCCAGGAGTTACTTGAAAAAGGCTTTATTCGCCCGAGCACCTCTCCATGGGGCACGCCAGTCCTTTTCGTTAAAAAGAAGGATGGGTCGTTCAGGATGTGCATCGACTATCGGGAATTGAATAAGTTGACCATCAAGAACCGTTACCCTCTGCCCCGAATCGATGACTTATTTGATCAGTTGCAAGGTGCCAAGTGTTTCTCGAAGATCGATCTACGTTCAGGCTATCATCAATTGCGCATTCAAGAGGAAGACATCCCCAAAACCGCCTTTCGCACTCGATACGGCCACTATGAGTTCGTTGTTATGCCTTTTGGTTTAACTAACGTACCCGCGATTTTCATGGACCTGATGAATCGCATGTGTAAGCCATTTCTAGACCGTTTCGTCATCGTGTTCATCGATGATGTCTTGATCTATTCTAAGTCAAAGACCGAACACGCGCAACATCTACGTTTGGTTCTCGAGCTACTCCACGGGAACCAACTCTATGCCAAGTTCTCCAAGTGTGAATTCTGGCCGGAGGAGGTTCAGTTTCTGGGCCACATCATTAATAGTCAAGGTATCCATGTCGATCCCGTGAAGATTGAAGCAGTTAAGAGCTGGATTACGCCTAAGAACCCGTCCGAAGTTCGTTCTTTTCTCGGACTAGCGGGCTATTATCGACGATTTATCGAAGGATTCTCTAAGATCGCTGTGCCGCTTACCGCTCTTACTCATAAAGACAAGTCTTTTGTTTGGGGAACTGAACAAGAGTCTGCGTTTCAAACCCTCAAGCATATGCTTTGCAACGCTCCTGTTCTCACATTGCCAGACGGAAACAACGATTTCATTGTCTATTGTGATGCTTCCAACCTTGGTCTTGGCTGTGTTCTCATGCAACGGGACAAGGTTATAGCTTACGCATCTCGTCAGCTCAAAATCCATGAGAAGAACTATACAACCCACGATCTCGAGCTAGGCGCAGTTGTTTTTGCATTGAAGATTTGGCGACACTACCTGTATGGTACCAAGTGTACGATCTTCACCGATCACATGAGTTTACAACACATCTTTAATCAGAAAGAACTTAACATGCGTCAACGCCGATGGGTAGAACTTCTTAACGATTACGACTGTGAGATTCGTTATCACCCAGGCAAGGCAAACGTTGTTGCAGACGCGCTCAGTAGACGGAGTTATTTGCTCAGTATTCGCAATACCTAAGCCCAGCATGATCTCGAAACCCTCATCCGCGAAGCCCAACATGCTTGTTTTAACGAACGCACTTTGAAGAAAGAGAGGATTTATCACGATGGAGCTCAGCTTGTAAGCAAAGCAGATGGGATCTTCTATTATCTGGACCAAATTTGGATCCCTAAGCGGACCGATTTGTGAAAGATTATAATGGACGAAGCCCACAAATCCCGATACTCTATTCATCCCGGCGCCGATAAAATGTACCAGGATCTTCGTTACAAGTACTGGTGGCCAGGCATGAAACGGGATATTGCTCTCTATGTTGGAAGTTGCCTAACTTGTGCGAGAGTTAAGGCTGAACATCAACGACCTTCTGGCTTACTCGAACAACCTCCAATCCCTATATGGAAGTGGGAGAGTATAGCTATGGATTTCATAACCAAACTTCCGCCCACGCCATCATGTCACGACAGCATTTGGGTTATAGTTGATCGTCTGACCAAATCAGCCCACTTTTTGCCAATACGGGAAGACTACAAGGTAGAACGACTAGCCCGAATCTACACCGACGAGATCATTTGTAATCATGGTACGCCTCATGACATTATTTCAGACCGTGACGCTCGGTTTACTTCGCGACTGTGGGAAATGTTTCAAGCAGCTCTCGGTACGTCGCTTAACCTAAGTACCGCATTCCATCCTCAAACCGACGGACAGACTGAAAGAACGATCCGTACTCTTGAAGACATGCTCCGTGCGTGTGTCATAGACTTCGGTGGTAGTTGGAACAAATACCTACCGTTAGTCGAATTCCCGTACAACAACAACTATCATGCCAGCATACAAATGGCACCATTCGAGGCTTTATATGGAAGAAGATGTCGATCGCCTATTGTATGGCACGAGATCGGTCATTCGCAATTAACCGGTCCCGAGTTACTACAAGAAACGACTGACAAAATCCTCCAGATTCGAGACAACTTGTCGAAAGCCAGGGATAGACAGAAAAGTTACGCCGATAGAAGACGCAAGCCTCTTGAATTTGACGTTGGCGACTACGTACTCCTAAAGGTATCACCTTGGAAGGGTGTGGTCAGATTCGGCAAGAAAGGGAAACTAGCGCCTCGATATGTTGGACCTTTTAAGATTCAGGAAAGGATCGGCAAGGTCGCCTACAAACTCGAACTACCGGAGGAACTTAGTAACGTCCACCCGACTTTCCATGTGTCAAACCTCCGAAAATGCCTAGCTGATCATGATCTGATTGTACCTCTCGACGACCTTCAAGTCAACGAAACGCTACACTTCGTGGAAAAGCCTGTCGAAATCATGGATCGCTAAACCAAGCAACTCAGATGCTCGCGCATCCCTATCGTGAAAGTCCGATGGGAAGGCAAACGAGGCGCATAGTTTACTTGGGAACTCGAAAGTGACATGAAGGCTAAGTACCCGCAGTTGTTTAAATGAAGATCTGAAGCGTGAAATTGGTAATATCATTCACGGTGCTGTACAGCTTCGAGCCTAATTTCGGGACAAAATTCCCTAAATAAGGGGAGGCTATAACACCCCGTGTTTTCGAATGTCAAAGTCAAGTCAAAGTCAGGTTTGACTTCTTTGACTGTACTTAGCCTATTCTATGTTTTATTTATGTGGAGTAAGTGTTGTTAATCAAAAAGGAATCGAAGTAATCGAATGTTTAATCGACGCGAAATGATTTACGGCTGTGAATAGTAGGAAGTAACAATGTGATAAAGTTAATCAATCAATAATCAAGCTAATCGAACCATCAATTAAACTCGAAACTCGAACTATGCGAATTTGGTGTTATATTACGTGTGTGTGCCTTATGTGTTACCTGTGCGTGTTTACTTTATGTTTTGTGTGGTAATCAATCGAATCAAAACTCGAAACTCAATCGAATGCAATCGAAATCGAATCATGATAGTTAGTGAAGAAGAGATTATGCGAGATATAGATGCTTGTATGTAGATATAGTGGTTGGGATTAAAAGTATTTTGAATGGGAAACTCTATCGTACTCGTATCGTCTTCAATCGAAATCGAAATATCAGAAATCGTCGCACCGAACACTCAAAGCAAGCTGTGGATCGATCAGGTTCCTAGCTGATCGAACAGCCCAGCCGATCAGACAGACTGTCCGATCGAGCAGGCTGTCCGATCGGGGTGCCTGGCCAATCGGCCAGCCCTTTCCTCTTTGGGAAGCCTATAAATAGCCCTGTCATTGTCATTCTTTTCACTTTTGGAAACCCTCTGACCGACCAGCTCGTGCTCCTCCTTCTTTTCTCAGATTCCTTCCGATTTTGGTAAGTTTTCATCCTAAATCTTGTACTTTCTTGATCTATACACACTCCTACACCTTTCTATCTTTCAAATCTTGATTTCTAACCGTGAAATCATCAAGATCTAAGTATTCTAGGATGATGTCATCATGGTGTTCTTCAAGAACATCATGTTTTGGCCTCAATCCACCAAGAATCACTTGGATCTAGCCGATTTCCACATAAACAAACTAAGATCTATCACAGATCTGAACATTTACACGGTGTGAAGGTTTGAAAGAAGGATTTCCAACTTTCTTTCAACTCTTTTACACTCAATGCCTTCAAACCGGTAGAAACGGAGCTTGAGCCAACTCACTAATCATTCCAATAGATGTGAGGTTCAAGATTTGGATTCTATCTACGAGGTTCACCGATTTCGGGTTAAACTATAAACTCCGTTCCGAACCGCTCACCGGCCGGACTTGGGTGATTCCTGTCTGAGCAGAGGAAACTAGTAAGAACGAAAGTGTCATGTTTCAGCTCGTTGTCAAATTACCTCGATATAACCTCAAACAATCAGAACAGCCAAGTGTTAGACGAACAGGCCGACCAGGTCAGGATGCTGATCGATCGACCAGGCTGTTCGAACGAACAGCCCAACCGATCGGACATGTCAGCTGATCGACCAGGCCAGCTGATCGGCTAGCATATGGCCCCACACTTTGATAATTTCAGGAAGTATGGTATTGAACGAAGTAATGTTCGATCGAACGACTGTTTGGCAACATCACTCTTCGGATCATGAAATACTATGCTTCAACCCTTAATCGATTTTCAACTCGTTCGACGTATTGGAGTGCCACCCGATCGAACATGCTGTCCGATCAGGTGACATCCTGCTGAGGACTTACTACTGAAGTGTCTAACCGATCGGTTTAGCCGGCCGATCGAACGGCCCGTTCGATCGATCGACCTGAAAGGTAAGAACACTTCAGTGTTCTCAAATACTACAACGAAAACTTCAAAAGGACAAGCCATCATACTCAAACACATCCTACTCAAAGGAAGAAACAATCCACTTGAACAATCTAACCGATCGAGCCTACCAGCCGATCGAACAGGCTGTCCGAACGGACTGTCTAACCGAACGAACAACCCGTTCGATCGAACCTGCTGTTCGATCGACCAGGCTGTTCGACCCATCATCACTTGTTTCCATTTAACGCGTTACTCATCGTTATGCTATCGAACTATTCAGGTTAAACCTACTCTCAAGCGCTCCCTTCAATCCATCAATCAATCGCTGTGAGTATACTCGAACCCTTTTTGCTTTAGCACTTTTGGGTGTTACATACGTTACTTATCTAAATCACAAACGAACACACTACTCAACTATTTAAACGCTAACCATTCTGCATGTATTACGTGACTAAATGAATGCTTGTTGTTATGTTTACACGTGGAATGCTGTCTACCTGCCTTAACGACGTAGTACTATAGTTTGGACTCAGCACCCGTTCACACGGGGGTTGTTAAGGACAATTACTTGCATGGATTACGGTGGTAATCATGTATTGCGAACTGCCTCGGGCAGTCAACCCGCAGTCATTGGTATCGATAGATCCATGTCGATAATTAACATGCTTCGTTTTCCTCTGTGTACGTGCTAGTTATGCGTAAACTATTTCGAACTCTATTATGCTATATCAAACTTGTATGCTCACCTTTACATTGTATGTATTGACTTTATTTTAACGTATGTGACAGGTGTTTAAGATGTTTGCTTGCTAGGGAAGCGAGGCTAGAATAAAGCTCTAGAGCCCCCCAACAAATAGTTGTCTGTCATGGTCAGGATAGGGGTCTTTAGAAGCAAACAAACAATTTTGTTATTTATATTTAAATCTGAGTTGTTGGAACAGAATATTTGACTGGTTGTTATCTGTAATAATTTGTTTTACTATTTGGGATACGGTATGGGACGTATTATTTAAACTAAATGGTAATGATAGTTGTTGTGGAAACTTCTGGACAATCTGTTTCGCTCATTGCCATGCCCCGATGATTCCGCCATCGGTTGGGGTGTGATAGCGAGAGTTTACGGATTCCATCCGGTTCCCATGCATAGGGGGTGGGGGTACGGTCTCACGACAGTCGAGGAATCGACCTTAAATATAGCCCCGAGCATAGTGAGTTTACACGTGAGAATGTTTGTTGTTAAAAATAAATAAAGAAAGAAAGAAAAAGAATAAAAAATAAAATATTTTAAAGAATTAATTACTATTTTCGTCCCTGTGGTTTGTCAAAATCACTATTTCAGTCCATTAGTTTAAAAATTACGATCTCAGTCCCTGTGGTTTCACTTCCGTAACCATTTCAGTCCACCTCTATTAACCCCATCCATTTATTCTGTTAACTACACGTGAATTGACCATAATGCCCTTATTAATAAAAAACAAAAAGATCTCTAAATGAGTTAATTACTGTTTTCGTCCCTGTGATTTGTTAAAAATCACTATTTCAGTCCCCGTGGTTTCAATTTCGTAACCATTCCAGTCCAGTCTCCTAACACCGTCTATTTTACCGTTAAGTTTTTAATGAAATACCTAAATTACCCTTGTGTTAATTAAATAAAAAAACCATGGAAATTTAAAAGATTGTATTCTAGGACCCACTTATTAAAACACAACCCCACGCTACCCCACCCACTCCATCTCTGCTCTCATTTCCGGCAAAAGTTTCCGGTCATCTTCTCCGACATCACAACCCCACCCTCTTAATGTCCGGCGACCCATTACCCCACCCCAGTTAATATCTTCCTAGCAGCATCAATTAACATAATAACTTTGAAAAATAATGCTTACCTGAACATTTTCTCATTCTAAAATCCAAAATTAAAATTTTGGAACCATATATGTAAAAAAGTGCTAGACTTCTACTGAAGCCATGGTGGGTCGAACCCTACAATCCAATTTAAGTCCATATGTCATACAACAATAAAATCATATAAGTCCATATTTAATTAACACAAGGGTAATTTAGGTATTTCATTAAAAACTTCACAGTAAAATAGACGGTGTTAGGAGACTGGACTGAAATGGTTACGAAAATGAAACCACAGGGACTGAAATCGCAATTTTTAAACCGATGAACTGAAATAGTGATTTTTGACAAACCATAGGGACGAAAACAGTAATTAGCTCATTTAGATATCTTTTTGTTTTTTTATTAATAAGGGCATTATGGTCAATTCACGTGTACTTAACAGAATAAATGGATGGGGTTAACGGAGGTGGACTGAAATGGTTACAAAAATGAAACCACAGAGACTGAAATCGTATTTTTTAAACTAATGGACTGAAATAGTGATTTTTTTACAAACAATAGGGACGAAAACAGTAATTAACTCTATTTTAAAATAGAAAACACAAAGAAATGAGATAACAAGAAGGTTTAGGGGTTCCGAAACCCAGCCAACAATAGCAATAGGTCTGCATTCATCGTCATGGCGGCAGCCGTCGTAGCCAGGTCCCTCCTCCGTTCAGCCTCCACCTCCGTCAGAGCATCAGCCCCTAGAATCTCCGGCTATACACGCTCCTTCCGCTCTTGAAAACCCCTTTCTCATCGCATTTTCAGGTTACGTCTCTCACATTCTTTTTTTTCTTATTTCTTCGTAACCTTCAACTTTCCCTCAGTATCTGCAATTTTGAATTTTCACATATGATTGATGATTTCCGTCTACTCGTGTTTTGGTTAACCAGTTAGTTATTAAGGATATTTGACACCGCACACTGTATCCTTATTGCTAGATAGATTGCCATGAATGTTGTTTAGAACATAGAAAGAAAGTTAGGTTTCCAGGGTCTTTGTTTTTAATATGCATTTCTTGCGCCAAATAACAACTGTGTGAAAAAATAGGTCACCCGTAGAGATGAGTTGTGTTACTGTGGAATCATTGTTTCCCTTCCACACAGCCACTGCTTCTGCATTGCTCACTTCAATGCTTTCAACTGCTCCTTGTAGATATGGTTGGCTCATTGATGGTATCTTTCTTTCCTAAACTTCTCATGCTATGATTTTTTTGGTTACATACATGAAATTGAACTATCTATACTTGGCCAGTTTGTTTCCATGCTGTGTGTAGTGTAAACTTGTATTATTAGCATTTTTTAATCCATCACTCCACTGGTTATTTGTCGAATCATTAGAATATATAATTACCACACATGAATACGGCCATTAAAGAATTATTGGTTTCTAAGTGTTCCTAAATACTTAGTAGTTCTCATTTGAACCCGCTGGTGTGTGTGTGTATGCCCTAAATCTTGTTTGAATATGTTTATTGTTACATGCTTGATTGGCACATCATGGTGACAATTTAAATTCACTTTGCAGATTCTTAGCTCTGGGTTTGTTCTGAGATTTACGTAGGGTAATTTTCTTTCTGCTTTAATTTTTATTTCTTAATCTGGTTTATGATACTTGATAGTCTTCTTTCAAGATTTTGTATTACTTCATTTGTTTTGGTCTGGGATTGAAAAAAATATATAAATAAAACCCGCTCTTATCAGATGCGTTGGAAACTCGAAACACCAAACATTTGTTTTGTGAGTGACTGCCGCCTGCTCTATGAGTGACCACTATATTTAATTTAAATGAGCCAAGGCTAAGACGCACACATTACGTAAGCAATGCGCTAGGTATCACCATCATTTTTAATATCCTGTATATGATTTAAGTGACTATCTAGAATAAAAAATAAAAAAATCATCTTTTATGTACAACCCCCTGATGAACAAAATTTGCCCTCCGTGACTTTCATTCCTGAGCAGATAGAAGCGATGAACCTGTTGCCAAGTGCCTTAGGCCCTGTGCAGATTTTGGGATACAAACAACTCATTCTTAAAGCAATGTGCGCCTGTAACCAATTTGGTTTGGTTTGTTTTTCGCTGGGTTGTTTTCTTTTCAAGAAGAGGGATTGTTAGTGTGGGTCAGGGTCAAGTTTGATTGTAAGAGTTAATTACTGTTTTCATCCCCGTGGTTTGTCAAAAATAACTATTTCAGTCCATTAGTTTAAAAATTGCGATTTCAGTCCATGTGGTTTCACTTTCGTAACCATTTGAGTCCATGTGGTTTCACTTTCGTAACCATTTCAATCCATTTATTTTGTTAGTACATGGACTGAAATGGTTACGAAAGTGAAACCACAGGGACTGAAATCGCAATTTTTAAACTAATGGATTGAAATAATGATTTTTGACAAACCACAAGGACGAGAACAATAATTAACTCTTGATTGAAAAGTTATATCAATGGTCACTTGAAAAAGTCAATGCTTGATTAGAGCAGGTATTACTATCAAAAAATTTCTCTCGAAACACGGCCTAGGGTTCCCATAAGATGGCTCCCCGTAGCAAGGCAGTCCAATCCAATTTACAATTTTATCCCCGATTTAAAATTACGATTTCACCCTCAGTTCAAAATTACGTTTTTGCCCCCAGTTCAAAATAAAATTATGCTGTTGCCCCCAGCTAAAAATTACAGTTTTGGCCTGAGTTTGAACTTACGATTTTATCCCCAGTTTAAAATTACAACTTTGCCCCAAGTTCAAGGGTCAAATTATTCTACAAAGGCTTCTAATTGTAAGAAGTGTAAGAAGGATTTATAGAGTGACAAGTGTCTAATAACCTAAAATTAAACCCACTACATCACCATCCAAAACCTGAACACCCACCCCCACACCACCACCACCCAAAAACCTAAACCCCCCACACCCCCCTCCCGGCAAAAAAAAAAAAAAAAAAAAAAAAAAAAAAAAAACTATACCTCACCAAAAAAACCCCAAAAAACCTAACCCCCCACCCTCACCCCCAAAAACCTAAAAAAAAAAACCTACCCCCCACCCTCCAAAAACCTTAAAAAAAAATACCCCCCCTAAAAAAACCTAAAAAAAAATCTAAAATAAAACTAAACACCCACCCCACCACCACCCAAAACCCCCAACCCCTTCGCAAAAAAAAAAAAAAAAAAAAAAAATTGGGGGGGTGGGGGTGAGTGAGAATGGGGGTTTAGGTTTTTTGGTGGTGGTGGATGTTTAATTTTTTTTTTTTTTTTTTTTTTGTGTGTGTAGTGGGTTTTTTTAGGAGCCTTTGTACCCTTCTTACAGTTAGGATCCTTTGTATTTGATCATAATCCTCAAGTTCAAAATAAAATTATACTTTTGCCCCCAGCTATAACTTACTATTTTGCCCTCGGCTCACAATTATAATTTTGCCCTAAGTTCAAAATAAAATTTATGGTTTTGCCCCTAGATCAAAATTATGATTTTGCCCTTCGTTCAAAAATATGATTTTGCCCCCATTTCAAAAATTATGATTTCCCCCTCACTTTAAAGTTACGTTTTTGCCTCAATTTAAAATTTAATTTTGCTTTTGCCCCCTAACTCAAAATTACGATTCTGCCCACAGTTCAAAAGTTTTATTTTGTCTCAGTTTAAAATAAAATTATGGTTTTGCCCCCAGCTTAGAATTACGATTTTGCCCTTAGTTTAAATTTATATTCCGATTTTACCCCACGTTCAAAATGATGATTTTGCCTCTGGTTCAAATTTACAGTATTACCATCACTTTAGCTTTTGTCAAATTACGATTTTACCCCACTAAAAAAATATTCCGCTCTCAGTTTAAAATACAGTATTGCCATCGTTTTAGTTTTTTTTAGCAAAACTATAAAAGTGTTTTGTTTTAATTGGTTGACTCAATTTAATTTTTTTTCTCCGTGTCAAGGAGCTGCCTAACACTCACTCATTAGTTTTGACAAATTGCAGTTTTGCCCTGAGCTCAAAATTGCGGTCTTCTTATCGTTTTAGTTTTTTTTTTCTTGGAAACTATAAAAGTGTTTTTTTAATTGGTTGAGAATTATTCGACTATCGCCCCGCACACTGGTGGGGCATCCACTAGTTATCATACATAGCGGTAATAATTTATAAATAGAATACAAAAATTGAAATTTATTTTTGTTAGATAAATAATATTATTTTATTAAATTCAATTCCAAGCAATTTCCATATCTCCAACTTTACATTTGTAAGATTTCGTTTTCAATACAACTTACAGAACGTATCACTCACTGAATACCGACGGAACCAAACTTTGGTACCAAAACTCAAGAAGTATAATCAATCGCTTACTGAATCATATTACTACTACTATCATGACGAACACATATAGACCAGAGAGGATTAAAGAGGACTCAAAACACAATCCTTTTACACTTTGAAAGATGATATGTTCTGTTCATGTTAAACAAACAAGAAATGCTAACTAACCCAAGAAGAAGATATGCAATCATTCTTCAATAACATTTACCAATTCATATTCCACTAGACAGGTTGTTATCCTCTTTGACAGCTGTAGAGCATTGAAGGCTTGGAAAAGCCATAAAAGTTACCTAAATAAAAAGAAGTTTTATTTTCAATAAACTAGGGTTTATCCCTATAAATGTATTATAAAAAGTTTGGTGTTTTAACTCTGATAAAAATATTTTCTAACTACGGTCCTGATGTATTCCGCTGCCAAATTAATAAACACCGATACCACCCGCTTTGCGTGCTGCAGCCGCCCGCCTCCTGGGATAGGGGTCGGGGGGTTGCGACAGAAGGTGGTATCAGAGCTACAGCAACTGGTTTAAGCCAATGAAGTGTTATGCTGACACTTAAATTATGTGTTAGGAAATAATTTATGTGATTATGTTTAAATATGTATATTATTGTTTTGTGTTATTTGACTATTTGTTAGTTTACAGTATGAGTGAGCAAGGTACATTCGACGCTTATCGTCAATTAGCTATTTCCCCAAAAGATGAAGGAACCTAATCTCAGCCAAATCCCTTAGGATACTCAGCTGATACTGAGGAATGAATATTTATTTTTAAGGCACAGTCTGAATATTTATTTTTAAGGCACAGTCTGAGGAACCATTTCCTTCCAAAAAGAGAGGATGGTTTAATAGGGGAGCACATGAGAGAAGAAAGAGAATGAAGAAATTACAACAACAGAGAGCAATAGTAAAAGCCAATAGGGAAGTGAATGCACAAACTTAGGAAGCAGTCAATAGGCCACCGTGGGAAGAAGAACTAGATAGACAGTTGGCAGATTTCTATATGCTAGCCACTACAACAGTAGACTCTAACCTAAATCAAAGAGCAGAATTACAATTGTTACCTTTATTCCCAGACCAACAAATGCTAGAACCCAACCAGAAAAACCAATTCCCGATACCTGCGTTCGATCCCAATGAGTTACCTAGGATTCTAACCCCAATCTCTTCAGAATATGATCCATGGTTAGATTCGGCCCTATATACTCTTGAAGAATCAGTGCCTGAACCACCGTTAAACCCACCAATGAGTAGAGAATATGTGCAGCAACTCCGTCAGTATGGCGAAAATTTAGTAGATGAAGGGAATAGAATTCGACAGATAGGAGAGAAACTAGTTTGGAAATATGATGAGAATGAAATACAGTACTGGATGAACGGCACCTAGAATAATACCTAGATATGAGTGTAATTTTGTAATTTGATTAAAAAAAGACTAAAATAGATACGGATACATAACTACTAGTATATTTTATTTTCAGTTGTAGTATGTAACCGATGCATATATATATAAAAAGAGTAAAAGTCGCAATGTTCGACGTTTTTGATCAACCTGCTTATGTGATTATTGTATGTCTGTGTTAAACTTTATTCTGTGATATTGATACCTGCTAAATGTTTACAATTCAGATGTCGAACGAAGTAAATCAGGAAAACCAGAATAATGAAAATAACGGAAACCAAATAGATAACAGTGCCATCCAACATATAGTAGCACAAGGAATTATAGATGCTATGCCCTATATTATCAAGACTTTTAAAGAAGCAGAAAATAATAAATCTGCAAATGGAAACGCCAACACACTGAAACAAGTCACAGTGTGAACGATAATAACGGACTGATAATCCAAGCTCCAATTCCTAAAAGAAGAATTCTCATGCAATGAAGGAGCCATTGCAACATTACGTTGGATAGAAAAGACAGAAGCAATCATAAAAATAAGTAAATGTGCAGATGAAGATAAGATTATGTTTGCTTCTAATCTTTTTAAGAATGCAGTCTTAGAATGGTGGAATACTATTTTCCAGTCTAGAGGAAGTGACATAGTTTATAATATGGAATAGACCAACTTTAAGGAAATGGTTGAAAGAAAATTTTGTCCTACCAATGAAAAGGAACAAATTGCCAATAAGTTCCTAAATCATAAAATGACTGGAATAGACTGCAAATGTTACACTACCATATTCTTTAAATACGCTAGAATAGTGCCAACCTTAGCCTCACCTGAGCCAGTGTTAATCTCCCGTTACGTTTGGGGATTAATTAGTGAGATTAGACACGTAGTAAAGACAGTTAGGCCACAAACCATAGAAGAAGCAGTAGAACTAGCCAACACCCTGACTGATGAACTGGTACGTACACAAGAGGAAAACCAGAAGAAGAACCTAGCTCAAAAACTTACCCAGGAATTTCGCTACAGTAATTCCAACCGTGGAAAAAGTACAGGTTCTTTCTCTACACCTTATTGCAGATATTGCAAAAGGAAGCACTCTGGAAGTTGCTCCATATACTGCAACTTTTGCAAAATGTCTGGACACAAGGAAGAAGATTGTAGGAGGAAACCTAGCAATAGGATATGCTTTAATTGTGGAGAAACTGGTTACATCAGACCGGACTGTCCGAAACAAGCTCTAGCAACAACCAACAAAGCTAAGACAACTAAATGACCCAAGAAAAATGCCAGAGCATTTGTTCTGACAGCTGAGGAAGCTAAGATGATTCCAGATGTGATAGCCGGTACGTTCTTAGTTAATAGTATATTTGCAAAAGTATTATTTGACTCTAGTGCAAACCAAAGTTTTATCAATACTTCTTCTACAAACTTCTCGACCAACCCTTAACCAAACTTCAACAAGATTGTCTGGTGGAGACAGCAAACGGAGAATCCATTAAGATAAGTGAAATCTTGCAGGGAGCAAGAATAGAAATTTCGAATCATAACTTTTCAGCTAACCTTTACCCAATAAATCTTGCTGGATTCGATATTGTATTAGGAATGGATTGGTTGGTAGCCAATCGTGCTAGTATTTTATGTGATCAAAAGTCAGTACAAGTGAGTACACCAAGTGGTAAAAAGATCACAATCAAAGGAGATAAGCCAACCCGATTGACAAAATTCATCTCTGTGATGAAAGCTGCAAGTTATGAAAGGAAAGGAGGAATAGTATATATGATTTCCGTAATCATTAATACTAAAGGAAAAGAATTAAAAGATATTCCTGTAATATCTAAATTCTCAGATGTTTTTCCAGAAGAGTTACCTGAATTACCGCCTGATAGAGAGGTTGAATTTAGGATTCACCTACTACCAGGGACGGTACCGATTGCCAAATCACTATATCGACTAGCACCAACGGAGATGCAGGAACTAAAGAAACAATTGCACGAACTTCTTGACAAAGGTTTTATACAACCAAGTTTATCACCGTGGGGAGCCCCAGTGTTGTTTGTTAAAAAGAAGGACGGATCAATGCGTATGTGCATTGATTACCGAGAATTGAACAAGGTTACGTTTAAGAATAGGTACCCACTACCGACAATCGATGATCTATTCGATCTACTTCAAGGAGCTCGATTCTTTTCTAAGATCGATTTACGCTCAGGATATCATTAATTGAAAGTATAGGAAGATGACATTCCTAAAACTGCTTTCAGAATAAGGTACGGTCATTATGAATTTGGTCTAACCAATGCCCTAGCCTCATTTATGGACATGATGAACAGGATATGTAAACCATACCTAGATAAATTCATAATTGTCTTTATAGATGATATTCTAATTTACTATAAGAGTAAGGAACATGCAGAGCATCTACATACACTTCTGACATTATTTAGAAAAAAGAAGCTTTATGCGAAATTCTCAAAATGTGAATTTTGGTTACAAGAAGTGCAATTCCTTGGATTTCTAGTTAATCATGAAGGAATTCATGTGGATCCCACAAAGATCGAGGCGATTACCAATTGGAAAGTCCCTGAATCGCCAACAGAAGTAAGAAGTTTTCTTGGACTGGCAGGATATTATAGACGGTTTATCCAAGATTTCTCTAGAATAACCATTCCATTAACCAAACTGACATGCAAATCAGTTAAGTTTGAATGGGGGCCGAAACAGGAAGAAGCCTTTAGGATTCTTAAGCAAAGATTAACCAACGCACTCTTACTCGCATTACCAGAGGGAACTGAAAACTTTATAGTCTATTGTGATGCGTCTAAATTAGGATATGGATGTGTTTTGATGCAACGCCAGAAGGTTATAGCTTATGTCTCTAGACAACTTAAGAAACATGAAGAAGATTACACAACCCATGATCCAGCGTTAGGAGCCATAGTTTTTGCCTTTAAGATTTGGAGACACAATTTATATGGAATTAAATTTGTTATCTACACCGATCATAAGAGTTTAAGATATATTTTTGGGCAAAAAGAATTAAATATGAGACAGAGACGATGGATGAAAATTCTTAGTGATTATGACTAGTATCATGCTGGAAAAGATAACGTAGTAGCTGATGCTTTAAGTCGAAAGTATCATGAAAATCCGAAACGAATACGTTCTCTCAGATTAAATCTATAGGTAGATTTAAATGAGCAAATTAGAGAGGTACAGGAAACAACTTTCGAGGACGATGCTGAAGGTTTAAAAGGAATGATTAAGGAATTAGAAAAAGGAACAGATGGAATTTGGAGATTCCATAAGAAAAGGATATGGATACCTAAATAAGGAAATCTACGCCACCAAATTCTAGAAGAAGCTCATAAGTCTAAGTATTCGATACATCCCGGAAGTGATAAGATGTATCAAGATCTAAGAAAGAATTTCTGGTGGATAGGAATGAAAAAATATATAGCAAACTACGTTGCTAAATGTCTAACCTGTTCACAGGTTAAAGCTGAGCATCAGAAACCCTCGGGGTTATTGCAACAATTAGAGATGCCAATATGGAAATGGAAATTGATAACAATGGACTTTATTAGCAAATTACACAAGACAAGAAAAGGAAATGATACAATCTGGGTGATTGTTGACAGATTGACCAAATCTGCTCATTTCTTACCAATGAAGGAAACTTTCAGTATGGAACAATTAGCCAAGTTATATGTAAATGAAATAGTTTCATTACATGGAATTCTTTATCTATTTGTATTTGATAGAGATAACCGTTTTACTTCTCATTTTTGGACTAGTTTTCAAAAAGCAATGGGAACCAGGTTAAATCTAAAACACAACTTATCATCCACAAACGGACGGACAAAGCGAAAGGACAATACAAATAATGGAAGATATGCTTAGAGCCTGTGTAATTGATTTCGGAGGAAATTGGGACGATTATTTACCATTAATAGAATTTTCCTACAATAACAACTATCATACGAGCATTAATGCTGCACCATTTGAAACACTTTATGTACGAAAGTGCCGAACTCCAGTATGTTGGGCAAAAATTGGAGCAAAGCAACTATCTAGACCAGAGATAGTGCAAGAAACAATGAACAAGATTATTCAAGTTAAGAAAAGACTAAAAGCAGCACGAGATTGCCAAAAGAGTTATGCAGATAACCGACGAAAACCTTTGGAATTTCAAATAGGAGATAAAGTATTGTTAAAAGTTTCTCCATGGAAAGGAATAGTCAGATTCGTTAAACGAGGAAAGTTAAGCCCCAGGTATGTTGGACCTTTTGAGATTATTAGAAAGATAGGACCCGTAGCTTATCAGCTACAACTGCCAAAGGAAATGGCGGGAATATATGATTTGTTTCATGTATGCAATCTCAAAAAGTGTTTAGCGGACGAATCTTTAGTGATATCTCTTAAGGACATAGAGGTAAATGAGAAACTTAAGTTCATAGAGAAACCCATTCAGATTGAAGATAGAAAGATCAAGAATCTCAAACACAAGAGATTAGTCCTGGTCAAAGTAAAATGGGATTCCAAGAGAGGACCAAAATACACTTGGGAGCTCGAATCAGAGATGCAAAGGAAATATCTACACCTGTTCTAGTAGATCTCGAGGACGAGATCTAAAACAAGGTGGGGAGTATATAACAACCCTCCTAAACACACTTAGACACCCCTAAACGTTCCTTATGCACCTCATATATGCGCTACACGGCCCTAATTACCTTAATATTTATAAAAAAAAAAACAAAAACAAATTTATGAGATTGTCACGGGACACGACCCGGACCCCCTTTGTCTCTCGCAGGGCGCGAGCCTAGTGACTTGCTGGACACCCCTTGCGCCACGTGTCCGTAAGCGTGTCGAGGCTAGTGGTCTGACTCGACCAAGCTAGAGCCTAATCTACCCTTGTCGCGGGCCGCGAAAGAAGAAGAGAGGGGCTTAGTGGGCCGCGAGCCGCCTCTCGACCAGCCTATAAATAGAGGCTTCAGGCCTCATTTGTTCACCGTTCATTTTCTGATTCTCTCTCAAACTTTCTGTTAGTATAAACTCTCGGGAAAAATACCCCTAAAAAGCGAAGCTCTGCCTCGTTGTAAGTACTATAACCCTATTTGTTACCCTACACGATCGATTTAGGGCTCCGTAACGCATGTCAAGGCTCTGCCTGACTCAGTCGTTGGAGTTCTGTCTCGTGTTACACCCGATTGATCTAGGACTCCGTAATGCATGTCAAGGCTCTGCCTGACTCAGTCATTGGAGTTCTGTATCGAGTTGTACTGTTAATGTGATTTGGATTATTTTACTAACACGTGTGCATTGTTTAATTTTAATAGAATCAGAAGATACACCAGGAAGCTTTAGTTTTACCTAAATAAATAATGTGAGTACATCTTATTTTTATACACATTTTTGTAAAACCTCAAATGTTTTCAATTATACTTAACAGTGATTGAGTCTATGTATTCTACAATTACTGCCGGTATGTTGGGGTTTTATATACATTATTTTAATCCGTTACTATTGGACAAAGAGTTAGCCAATAAGTAGCATGACCCACAAGTCAGGATTGACAGTACTGAATGAGTAACTGTGTAGATATAAATATTGTAATCGCTCTCAATACTGTAAAGTGATAAAAACTGTTTTGATTAAACTGAGATGCACTCGCCAATATTTCTTGCTGATAAAACCTTTTTAAAACGCGTTTCAGGTAACTTAATGTGAAGCTAATAGAAGCCAGCTGGAGAGCATTGAAGACTTGGAAAAGTGGCTATAAAAGTTACCTAAATAAAAAGGAGTTTTGTTTTCAATAAACTAGGTTTTATCCCTATAAATGTATTGTAAGGAAAACCTGAGTTTTATCCCATTTATTTATTTATTAATTATAAAAAATTTGGTGTTATAACTCCGATAAAAATATTTCCTAACTACGGTCCTGATGTATTCCGCTGCCAAATTAATAAACACCGATACCACCCGCTCTGCATGCCGCGGCCGCCCGCCCCTCGGAGCAGGGGTCGAGGGTTGCGACAGGTATGATCGCAGGGGATTCATACCTTCATTATTATGATCACGTTGCAAAGTTCAAATTGAACTTTGACTTGACCGAAATGGTCGGAACCGAAAGTCAAAGCACAAGTCAATTTGCTTGACTTTCGGCTAATAATAGCTAATAAATTGAAATAGACTAGGAAGAACACTTACTAGTCTTGAAGAACACTTTTAGAACTCATAATAGGAGGCTCCTAAGCAGAAGCAACTCCCCAAGAAGAGTTTATGAGTGAATTGAAAAATGGTGTGCATAAAATATTCAAGCTTAAGGCTATATATAGTTGATCTAATGCTCTAAGGTTGAGACAAGTGTCCCATGGAGTGATTAGAGCATGCTTAGTGTCATATTAGGTGTCATGATATGGTGAAGTGTGGCAAGTTACGTGAAAGGTGGCACAAGGATGAACAAGGCTGTTGTCCAGCCATGTTTCTACTATCAGCGCACCCCTTACGGACCGTAAGGGACCTCAGGTGCACATTGTTTTAAACACCCTTGCGGTGCGAACCGCAAGGGTATAGTGATACGGTCCGTAAGAACCTCCAACAGATAAATAATTTTGCCTTTAAGGCAGATTTAGCCCCTCAACTTATATTTTAGCCCCTTATTAATATTTTTATGATTTTTAACCATTCCTTTCAACATTGTGAATTATGTGGAAGGTTTCTAGACACGTGTCATGCAAGGATTTGATCTAAATTTTCGAGGTGTTACATAGAATCGTTTACGGCACTTCCATTCGTATTTAAATCGTAACTACACTGTTAAACCTGAAATCCTTCCGTTTAAATCCTGTTACACACAATACTTCCATATACGTGCAACTTCGAATTTTGTAGATCGGAATTTAGTTCATCGTAAGTACTCGCGTTTCACCACAAGCATTCTAATCCTAAGTCGTCCATCAACACATCTATGTTATACATTGTATTTCATGTATTAACTAATATGTGTTTTTAGAGTCTTCTAAACACTCATGACTTCGTACTCTTACTCATGTAACGCACTGTGTCAAATTAGGGTTTACCGTGAATCTACACACACATCATAGCTAACAGTCCGTACTAGCAACAATTAGGGTGTAACAGGATTTCATAGTTGTCGCACCGGAAAACCCTAAGTTTTTTGGAAATCTCTCGTTAGTCATAAACACCATTGATGCCGAAACTCCACCATCAACATCAGACCACCACTGCCGCCACCTAGACACAACCACGGGTATATTCTTGATCGCCATACCTGGTTAGTTTCTGATCGCTGCCTCGGTCATGGTTGATGTTTCAATTAGAGTTTAGCGCTCAAAATCAATGAACTTGGAGTAATATTCTGCAACGTGACAATAATTGGTGTGAGAGACTAACTTATTCTGTTTTGTTTATTACAAGGTATCGATAGATTAGGACTTGTTTTCATAAGATTAGTTTTCTTTGTCATATAAGGGTGAAGGGAGTGGTTAAACAGGTGAAAGTGGCAAACTTTAAAATGGACCAATCAGAGTGTGCCATGTCAGCAAGTGTGAAGAGTTTAAACTTTGGTGAAAAGTGTTGGCAGTGGTGTAGACACTTGAAAGTGGCAAACTTTTTTTATTTTTTTATCTTTAATAAACACGTCAAGTAAAGCGGTTAAAAAAACGCCAACTAAAACATTCTCCAAACTATTACTTTGTAAGTTAAACACCCCTTCACCACCACCACCACCGGTTCCACCACCACCACCGGTTCCACCTCCATCACCACTCGCCACCACCACCACCGGTTCCACCACCTCCTGTTAACCACCACCCTCCCCCGCCACCATCACCACTCGCCACCACCACCACCGGTTCCACCTCCATCTTCAGCATCATCCAATCATCATCAGCATCATCCAATCATCATCAGCATCATCAGCCGCCACACCAATCATCATCAGCATCATCAGCCGCCGTGGCTCCGCCCATCGCCGCCGCACCCGTTCGACCGGCTATATTGCCGTTACACACAAAAAAAGGCACCAATCATCAGCCGTTACACACCAATCATTGCCGTTACTCACTTTGTCGATCGGCAATTGTTTACCGACTTCCATGGTTTACCGCGCGGCAAAGGTGGCCGTCGGCGGTGTTGTCGCTCGGCAAACACCTTTGCCGATGAGTTTGCTGCTCCACTCCCTTCACCCTAAGGAAGGTTAAAGTTAAATGAAGAAATGTGGAGAAACAACAAATTCCTAGCAGCATCATGACCTCGCAACAAACATCTCTCTTCTTCTCCTCCAAAACAAACTTTACGCTCCTGTAAATTCAAATCTTTTACTTACACCAATATTCGATTTATTATATATTTATTTTTACATCATCAATATCATGATGGAATCATTATAAAACTCTTTCTCTCTGCCTTCATGGATTCCGACTTTTGGACCGCTCGTCTCGCCGCCGCTAAGCGGCAGTTCACGATGCAGCACCACCACCATCATCAGGCCACCTCACATCTGGGTTCGGTTTGTCTTTGTTTTCCAATTCCAATTATTATTATTTTACGATTGGGGTTAGTTTTTTATTGTTAATTAATTAATATTGCAGATCGGTTGAACGTTGACAATTTGGAGGCTGAAGAGGAAATCCGACCCGATTTTCCATGCCCCTATTGCTATGAGGATTTTGACATGGGCTCCTTATGTTCTCATCTCGAAGATGAACACTCTTGTGAATCTAGAACCACTGTATGTAATCTCCCTTCTCTTTCTCTATATATCTTCTTTTGTTGGTTTGTATGAATAAATAAATAAATCCCTTTGAAATTGGCATGCTGGTATCCAAGATCAGTTTCTGGTTGTAAGTTTGTTTGGTGATGATAAATTAAAGTAATGAATCTTAGTTAATCATATGCTTTGTCACTCTTCACTTCATGCAAGTTCCTATTCTACAATTACTTTATTTTTTTTAATTAAAGCTTTATTTTCTTCTACTTGAATTTAGAATCTCATTTTTCTAATTTTACAGTGCTTATCAAAGGATTGATTAGGTTTGAATTTTATGCAATCTTGTAGGGTATAGATGAGGCTTCCTATCCTTGACTTGGTTACTTACAGATTGCTCGGAGTTTGATTATTTCTATTTTATTTAATATTGTATATTATTTCTACCTCCTTATAAAACAACATTTAGCACTTTCAAATTTCAATAAATAGTGAGAAATGCAAGTACCATGTAGGTTCATATGCAACTTGCAAGTAGGGGTTTAATGAGCCAAACTAAGCCTGATTAGGCTTGAACTTGCCTTGCCTTGTTGTTTAACTTACGAGAGGTCCGGCTTGGTTTGTTGTAATGAGCCAAGCCAAGCCTGATTAAGCTCAAACTTGCTTTGTTGTTTAACTTATGAGAGGTTGGGCTCAGTTTATTTTGAGCTCTATGTCTGAAGCTTAAGCTCAACGGGTGAGTAGTGATAAAATTTCGGGCTATGCTCGATTTATATTTAACTATTTTTTAGAGTAAATTACAAGTTTTGTCCTTTATGTTTGTACCAAATTGCAAACGGTGTCCTTTGCCTTTAAATTTGACGAGTTTTGTCCTTAACGTTTCAAAATCCTGCACATTATGTCCTTTAGCCCTAACTCGGTTACATTTTTGTATTAAAACAGATCATGTGCCTTGCACATGAGGGCACTTTTGTTATTTTACCTTTTAAATAAGCTTCTATCTCTCTCCCAACTCTCTTTCTGTCTCAATCTCTAACCTAACCTGCCAAACCACCACCACCCACCCCTTTACCACCAGCCCCCACCATAGCACCACCCACCCCACACATCCCAACCGTAAACAAACACCTGCTACCACCTCCTTCGTACATCTGTAGCCACCACCATCCGTTGTACCTCCACCAACACCTACCCACCACCGCCTTTCCACCACCCTCTGCCACATCCCTCAACCCGCTCGTAACCCTAGCCCACCTGAAACCTGCAAGAACCTACACCATAGGCCCTTTAAACCTCAGACGACCAACCACCTGCTTGGTTCCGTCACTCAACCACCACCATAAAACCCTCTACCACATCCCCGCCGCCGTAGATCTCTGTTTGGTCCCGTCACTCAAACCCTAGATCTTTATTCCGCAAACATATCATAGATGCCAATTCTCCTGATTCGCGATATTAAAGATGTGATTCTGATAATTCAATTTTGATCTCTGCTTTTATCAAACAAATCATTTGATAAGGGGAGGTGGCGGCAGGTGTGAGAGAGATAAGAGTGAGAGAGTGCTGAGTTTTGTTTTTTTAAATATCTTTTTTATTTCACAATAGTCCCTTGATACAAGTTGTGTTACACAATAGTCCTTAGGGAGGTAAAAAGCTTGGTTTAAAAAAGCGCGAAGCGCTCCGAAGCGTTTTGGTTCCAAAAGCTTTAAGCGAAGCTTCAAACGCGAAGCGAGAGCTTCACGTATACGAAGCGCTCCATATTATATATAATTATATATAATGTTAATTTTATATATATGTATAAAAAATAGTTATCCATATTATATATATGTATTTTATAATGTTAATTTTGTACTTTTATGCATAAATTAAAAAGTTTAAGGACCACATGTAAACTACTGAAGATAGAGGGGGTTAAATGTTTAAATAGACAAACTATCTTTACACTTTTTAAGTAAAAAGTTAGAAGTTTCAGGGACTGAATGTAAACTAATGAAAGATAGAGGGGTTAAATGTTTAAAAACCTTAACTTATAAAAACCCTAAAAGCCTAAAAGATAGAGGGGACTGAATGTATACGCAGCCGCTCAGCATCTCTCTTCTTCTTCCCCCTTCTTCCTGGTTTCTGGCTGAAAGCAACTCCGTCGCCGGAATTTGTTGCCGGATTTCACATAGGAAGTCGCTATATCGTCGATATAAGGTCGATATGTACCTTGTAAAGACTGTTGGGCTTAAAAAATGGCCCAAATGGTGATCTAATTGGCTGGAGCGTCGCTTCACAACTTCATCGCTTCGCCGCTTAAAGCTCGCTTCACATCGCTTCACGTAATGTAACGCTTCAGACCCAAAAAAGCGTTTTTTCCAGCGCTTCAACGCTTCACGATCGCTTGAAGCGCGCTTTTTTAAACACAGGTAAAAAGACAAGAACGCCCTCATGTGCCTTGCACATGACCATACTTAACCAAAAAATTTAACTGGGTTAGGCTCAAAGGGCATAACGTGCAGGATTTTGAAACGTTAAGGATAAAACTTGTCAAATTTAAAGGCAAAGGACACCGCCTGGCGCCTGCAATTTGGTACAAACATATAAAGAACAAAACTTGTAATCTACTCATTTTTTTATTTGTATGTGTAATTATTTTCTATACATTTATAATTTTGATTATATATATAGCATAATGTATATATTATCTAGATTTTTATTTCTAAGTATATATCATAATCTATATTTTGTAACTATATAATCCATCACTTGTGGTCTAGTGGTTGGAAAGACTTAGGTTCTCCTTGGAGACTCAAGTTCAATCCCCACTAGTGTCACATTTGGTGGATAAAGGCAATGAAGGCTAGTTCTCTCAGACCCTAGGTCAAGAGTTCGAGCCCGTGCCACCCCGGGTTCTAGTCCACCGTGCGTTACGCCAGAGCGCAAGCCCCTGCAAATGGCAATGGGTGGTATGGTTTCACGGGGAACGCCGTTAGCCAAAGTTTGACGCCAGCGTGGACCCGGTTAAGACAACATACGGTTAAGACAACATAGTCTGGCCAGAGTGGGGTTAGGACCCTATGTTTAGGACGGTGTGAGATCTCTCTCACAACAAGTCAAAGATTCTCACCGTTGCAAAAAAAAAATTTATTTTGTAACTATATATTTTATTATGCTATATAAATACCATAACGTTTATTTAAATTATTGGCTTGTGTAGCGAACTGAGCTCTAATAAAGTAATAATTGGCTCATTTATTAAACGAGATCCAGTTAGGCTTGTGCTTGGCTAGATCCTATCTTTTAGCGAGCTGAACTAATGAGAGAGCAGCTTGGTTCGTTTACACCCCTGTTTAAAAAGTTGTGACTTTACAATCGTAGCTGACCACCAGATATGAAATAACTATTATATTCAATTCAATATTGGTTGTGCTTTATTCTGCTGATTTGGTCATTTATTCAATTCAATTCAATTCCTGGTTACGTGTATGCAGATTTGTCCAGTTTGCTCAATTAAAGTGACTCGAGATATGTTAAGCCACATCAGTCTGCAGCATGGACACTTGTTCAAATTGCAGAGACGTCGTAGACTTCGTAGGGTAGGCAGTCAGACGCTTTCTCTTTTGGGAAGGGATCTTAGAGAGGCTCACCTGCAGGTGCTCCTTGGCGGCAGCAGTGGTGCTTATAGGTTGTCCACCACCACCACCTCATCCGATCCTTTCCTTTCGTCTTTGGTTCTTAACTTTCCTGCCTCCGAAGCTGAAGAAATCACCAAATCCAATCTTGATCAAACATCCCTTAAGACACCTCAACATATATGGAAATCAAGGTACATTTACACTTGTTTTCCAGATGCCTCGTCTATTGAGGCACTACCAACCTAAAACTTGGTATAATATCATATCATATTAACCCTGATAAAAAAATTCATAATATCAGATATACCCATTTTCAAATTTAATACATTATTATCTATGCCCTTCCCTTGCTTAAACCATGAGCTTTGGAAATTTGGTCGGTCATAAGAAATTTGGCCTAGTGTAGATATGACATTGTGAAAGTTATTAGCTAAAAGAGGAACATGTTAAAAGTCCCCCAAAGTCTACTTTAATAAATCATTTTATTTAAATGTTTAGATTCTTATCGTGTTTCTTAATCATAATTAAGACATTGATTATACGTTTTGCAATTATGGCTGGAAAATGAATTGTTCTTCCAACTGAACCTATGTATTTATTTTAGGGATATGGGCCAACAAATATCGAATTCTAACAGCCTGTTTTTGTGTCACAGTTTTGATCCTTCCTTGAGCTCTGAAGAACGGGAAAAGAGGTTGAGACAGGCCACAGGACGAGCGGTTTTTCTGCAAGATCTGCTCGTATCAACGCTGTTGGCCGATTAAACTTGATTACCAAGCGAGAGCTGAGCAAGTAATTTGCAAATATAATGTCAAATTATCTGTTATCGGCTCTTGCTCTTTCGCCCGCCCACTGTTGTATGAGCAAAAACCTGACATTTTCTTGCTAAAGAAATCAGTAATATTTATTTCTTATTCATTAAATCAACATTCTGTCCCTAGAGTGTATTAGCAGGCAGCAGCAGAGATTTAAGAACAACTATAATTGTCAACAATTGAGTCGATGATAAGTGAAATAACAAATGAACAAACTCTTAATGTTTGATTATATATATACTAGCAAACACAATCTCTATGTAATAGAAAAGAGATAATTACAGATATTAACAAAGATTATACTATAGGCCTATAGGGATAAATTTCAAATAACAAACTCTCAAGCGCCAACCAGGGAGGGTCACCAGCGTTGGAAGGGAAAGAGGTGTGATTTTTTTAATATTAAATAGGGTAAATTACTTTTTGAGTCCCTGTGTTTTATTGGTTTTAACTAGTTGAGTCCAAAAGCAAAAAGTTTAACGACCTGAGTCCCTATAAGCACTTTTCTTAACCATTTGAGTCCAATTTTCTAACTCCATCCACCAAGTTGGTTAACTACAAGGGTAATTTGGTCATTTACACACAAAGTACAAGTCTTATATGCATAAAAGTATAAAGAACAAGTCATTAATGCATAAATATTTTAATCTTATATATAAAATAAATTTTATATATATTGTTACCTGCACACAAAAAAGTTTCACACACTCACCTGTCCATCCCTTCTCTCTCTCTCATCTACACCCCTACCACCACCATAACAGTACCACACCACCACTGCACCACCACCATCTCCACCGCACCTCCACTGCTAACACCACCTTCCTTTGACCATCAACCAACAGCAAACGAAGGAACCAATCGAAATGACGAAACAAACAACGGTTCCGGTGATTCGATTCCTTTATCATCTGTTCCCCCGGTGGATACACAAATTCCACATCGGTTCCGGTTCCTACACAGTCGATTTCGGATGATTCTGGTGGAGAATTGGTGTCTGATTTGGAAACCCTAGGTGAGTGATGCTGGGTTTTGTTGAGGAGATGATGCGGGAGGTGAGTTGGAAACTTGACTGTGATAGTAGTTGTTTAGGGAAGTGATGGTGACGGTGACGGAGGTAGGTGGCGCGTGTGAAAGGGAGGTAAGAGGAAACGGCGAAGGGAGAGGTAGTGGTGGGGATGGTGGTGCGGTGGTGAGGATGATGGTGGTGTGGTGGTGGTGCGGTGGGGATTGTGGTACGGTGGTGAGGATGATGATAGTGCAGTGGTGGGGATGGTGGTGGTGCGGTGGTGGGGCTGGTGGTGGAGGGTGGTGGTGATAGATGTCTAGAGAGAGGAAGAAAAAGAGAGGTGGGTTTGTTATTTAATCCCCAAATTGTTGTTGAATTGAATCTGAAAATTTGGGGTTTGTGTTTGGAGATTAAATCTTGATTCTTGATATGATTTGTTGATCCATTTGGCGGCGAGGGGATGGTGTGGTGTTCGGAGGTGGCAGCAGTGGGATGGTGGTGATAGGGTTTTAATGTTGGTGGTGTTTTCGGTAGTGGAATGGTGGCGGCGGATCTGATGGTGACGACGGAGGCAGGGCCAGAGGCGGTGTATGGTGGTGGATTATTGTGGTGATGGTGGTGTATGGTTGTTGGTGGTGTTTATAGAGAGAGAGAGTGTAAAGATGAAGTTGCAGGAGAGATATATAATAAAGAAAGAGGAAGGGATAATATAATACAGGGGCATTTTAGTCTTTTAATAGAAAACTAACAGAAAATATGGATGGAGTTAGAAAATTGGACTCAAATGGTTAAGAAAAGTGCTTATAGGGACTCAGGTCGTTAAACTTTTTTGCTTTTGGACTCAACTAGTTAAAACCAATAAAACACAGGGACTCAAAAAGTAATTTACCCTATTAAATAACTAGGTTTAAACCCCGTGTATTACATGGGCTGTATAAATGTAATTTTATATGATAAATAATAAAAAAAATATATCTTTAAAAAAAACTCGTGTATTGCACGTGTTGAATTAAATATAACGTCATATGTTAACACATACAGTCGTCAAGATTTTTCTTTTAAAAATGAACTTTGATGTATTATTTACTTATTATAACATTTTAGTTAGTTTTTTATTTATTATTAGGCAAAAATCACATTTGTTACATGGAGTTCAATCCCGTTTTTATGGTACATTCTAATTATGAGATATAATGATTTTAGTTAATTTTATGCACCTTCATGCTTATTTCTTTATTCCATTCATAAAACTTGTCTCAAATTTGTATTCAAGAGGGTCTACGGTACAAAAAGGTGGAGATCGATCCCCACATTTTTATATATTTCATCATTATCGAGAATTAAATTCTCTTTGAATGGAGTATAGAATTGTTATATTTAAAAATGGTATTCTTTCTAAATGTTGAGGCAATGTGTGATAAATGATGGGTTTAAATCAATTATAACAGTACGTCTAACATTATAAAGGTGAAACTAAGTTGCCTAGATTTGATATTTGAAAGAATTGTGTGACTATAATGACGAGTTTCAAACCATTATAGCGATGCATCTTAAAACACGTATAATTTGATAAAAGGATATGCCCCGGACCTAGAATAATTACTTATTCTGGTGAAAATAATAATAATAATAATAATAATAATAATAGAATTATTAATTAAATATTATCAAACGGGAACCTATCATTCCTAATTTACCATATTTTCAATCACCAAACTCCAAAGTATATATATCTACTCATAATACTCGAGATATAACTTAATGAATATATAAAAAACAAACGTTTATCCTTATTTAAATTTTTGTTTAAAATTATATATAGAAAAACAAATATTAATTCTAATCTAATTTTCGTTTAAAAATATTATTATTATTTAACATGAGAGATAAATAGAAAAATAAGGTGAGAAAACACCAAAAAAATGACACGTGTCTAAAAAAGATTTTCATTTATTAGTATAGGAAGATACACCCACGTAATCATATCTAGACATTTCGACATAATACCACATCTCAAAAACCCCCCACAACACCCCTCTTCCCTTGCAGTACCCACGTATGTCCTGTGGCGTTAAAAATTTCCGACTGTAACCAGGAAATGCTTGTTTGAAGTCTAAATCATCTATTATGTAGTATTTAAATGTGAAGAGAAAAGGAAAACAACATTGCGTCACCCACAACTATCACTTTGACGTCCGTCACCCCCCAACTTAACACTTAGTATGTTCTGTCACCACGTCGTTAGCTGATCACTAACTTTTGATCCTGATACCATACTTTTGGGGGTGTCATAGGGATCGTAGGAAGGGATCTTAGGACACCCCCAAAAGTATAGTAACATGATCAAAAGTTAGAGATCAGTTAACGACACGATGACAGAACACACTAAGTGTTAAGTTGAGGGTGACGGGTGTCAAAGTGATAGTTGAGGGTGACAGCGGCCAATAACCAATAGTTTGGGGTGATAAAATCAATAACCCAAAAAAAAAAGATAAAAAGGAAAGAAAACGATGATGATTATATTATAATTGATTATAGTTTTGTGTTAATAATTTAATACTTAAAAATGTCATTAGCAACAAAATCTCTATTGGTAAGAATCTTAAGGTTTGTAACATGAGGCCCTGACCATAACACCCTATATTTCCTATAACTAAGAGCATTCATATCCAACTTCTTATTTTTCACTCTATACTACACTAAAAATTACAATCTTTCATTTCTTCTTTTCAATTAAATAATACCTTTTAATACCTTTATCATTATATTTTCTTTTTCTTCCACTCACAACCACTTTTAAAATATATTAAAAAATTATAAAGGGTGAACAGTGTCCTCTCAAATTTATAGATAAACAGTAACATTTTCTCTCTCCTCTACTCACAACCACCTACAACCATTTTTCATAAAACAAAACCCCACTCACATCATTTGCGGGGTTGATGTGAATACTCTAACATGTATAACAAAAACCGTACATACATTTTATTTAATTTTATAATTTCAATATTATGTAAGTGTCAATTTATTTATTTTAGAGAAAATGTCTGAATAGTTCCTGTGGTTTGCTCCGGTTTCACCTATAGTCCATACACTTTTAAAATTACAGCTATAGTCCCTAACTTTTGCACATTCGTTTTCGGATAGTCCCTGAAGTGGATGGAGGTTAGTTTTCTCAGTTAAGTGAGTGTGAAATGACTATAACACCCTCAGTATGTGTAAGACCCTTAGTTCATTTATACGAGTTTTATATCGATTACGACTATAATTGTTTAATTATGCTTACACATACTTTACAAAATACGTATTTCTTAAAACTTTTAAGAAATAAAACAATTCAATAATTTAGAAAACATTCGCCGTTTAAAAACATGACGACGAATCATTTCGCGGAAGCTTGAATCTTGATCGTGTTCGGTTCTTTATCGAGCTTGATCGTCCTCCGGCACCATATAGTATCCTACATTTCATTAAAATATGAAATGAGTTAGTTATAGGGCGTTTAAAACGTGTTTAAACGAAATCGCAAGATAAAACAGTTGAACATCAGCACTTTGGCCAGATATAGCAGCCCTCGCGGGCGGCGACTTCTTTAAGCAGATCCTTCGCGGGGCGCGACAGTGGTCGCATTGCGCGACGCCATGACCACTTCGTCGTCGCGTGCCGCGAGGACGTGTTTTCGACAGAATGTTGATTACTTGCAGCTGCATATTTCCAGCCAACTTTAATTTTACGAAAACGAGCATAACTTGCACGTTTTTTATCCGATTTACGTCACGTTTCTTCTTACGTGATCGTAAATTTATTCTCCATCACATGGAGTTAACATCCGACATCTGGATTAACAAAATTTTAGACTTTTAAGCCTTCGGCTTAAAATGTAGTTATTAACTTTTGACCCGTTTATGTATTAATCAAACAAACATGGTTGTTTGATCCAATTTACTCATGAATCTTATATTTTCGACATTGTCTAATATATTAGGTTCAAATCACGGGTTTCATAAGTATTTTAAACCCGTTTTCGCTCATATGCTTGTTTTGACCCGTTAAGGGTATTTAAGCATATTTTAAGCATGAATCGCTTTCATTCGTTTCTAGCGTCACATTTCCACATTTCTTATCAAATGATCTTCCACCACAAATATATGTGTGGTGGTTTCATAGTGGAAATCTGTTTATTACGAGTTTTACCCCTCGGATCCTCCTTTTACGGCAACGACTCATATAGAGTCAATTGACCAAAGACTCACATCTTTCTCTTTTTATACTTATTCCAAGTGTTTATTTAGTCATAAAACTCATTTCCAAACAACCTTTAAGGGTCGTTTGCTTGACTTAGCTTACAAGGGCATTTTGGTCCATTTTAGTCTTTCATTAAAATGAAGGACTTTTACAATCATGTTTGACCCAAAATCCCTCTTTTAACTATGATTTTGATTTGAAAAGTCATTTGTTTTCAAAACACAATGACCATCATATGAATCATTCGGTTTACTTATTAAAGTAACCCAATGTCTATTTTGACTTCATTTAACTCTCAATGAACCTTTCGTTCTAATTGAGTAGTTAACCTATTACACATACCTGGCTCAGATCAATATATTGACCCATTTCAATACCTTGCCTTAATAGCCGCTAAGTAATAGCGATGTAAATATCAATTCGATATTTATCCCTATAATTCAAACAACTTGACAAACCATTAGTCAATATTGTCAAAGGGTGATATTTTCACCTTTTGACCCGCTTGGTCTAATTGACCGTGTATCTTTGCGAGACGGTATTTATTACCATCTTATCTACATAACTCGCTCCGGTTTACACCGTACGGCCATTTTACTTATAACCCATTTCTTGATTCTTTTGACCCTTTTATGTCTTACGCCATAAAGTGTCTTTCAAAAACTAACGGTTATCTTCAATGAGTGACCGAATTACCGAATTACCGTTTTACCCTTATTAATTGTATTGGTTTACCTTATAAGGTAATCATTCAAAACTCGTTATTTATTAGTCATTGCATGACTAAATAATCTTATTAACTCTTTTTAACCATCCAACATAGTTTATCATATTGTCTTTTGTTCCGAACCGCACATGTTGGGTCGAAACATCATAAGTCAAATATGACTTTTTATTATTCATAACCTATAAAAGCAATAGATATTAAATAAAAGGTGTAAGCTTTGACTTACCTTGCATCATGATTATGCTTTTCTTCATACTTGATTTGTTTGACCCGTTTCATTCCCAAGCTTCCACCTAGCTTGTTAAGCGTCAAACTATCATTGTAATTTGTAAGATAGTTAGACTAGTTATAATCATTCACGACTATTCTATCCTACGATCTTTATGTCGAAATTATCATTCGATCGTATAAAATGGTCATTTTGACTTTAAAAAGTCAAACTGCCTATTGACAAAAGTAATTACACGATGTAGCTTAACTACTCGTTTTATTACTTTTCTACTATACGTTAAGCATCCTTACTATGCTACCGTTTTAACTACTTATGAATTCAAGTTATTGTAATCGAATTTCATTCGATTAACACATGATGATATCAAACATCATTTTAATCATAATATATCATCATTTTCATTTTATCATACTAATCCAATTCCTAGCAAGTATGATCATGTACTCAAACACAAAATTTGTTTAAGTATTTCCTGATTACTATCAGATATGATGATTCTAATCATAATTATATCATCAAATTCATCATATGATTAAAACCCACTTATCCTAGTGTGGTAATCATATAATCATTCAATTTATAGCATCATATGCATAATTTTCACTTAGGGTTTGGTTTCTAAGCAAGTATACATTACTAATTCAATCATAGCTTCAATAATTCATTCATAATTCGTGATTATGATGATAACTCAAATTTCACAACTTCACAAATCATCAAAATTTGACATACCTTATGATCCCCTAGCTTGGGTGATCATTAATTCACGTTCAATTGTGAATTTAGACTTCGTTTGAGCCTTCAATTTGATGATTTAGCAAGAACTAGGGTTTTGGCTTCATGGGGAGTTCTTCTGGTCGAACCATACATCCAGAACATACACACTGAATGTGTGTTTTTCTTTTAAGTTTTCTTTTATAACTTAACTTCCCATTTATCCGACTCTGGCCCCTCATGTTTGGTTAGTTTATTAAGTAGACTACAACCCACTTAATTCCTATAACATTCCCTCTTAATTATCTAGGTTAAACATTCCTAGTTAACTTAGTGGGTTTGGGGGAATTCATGACTCAGTTTATTTTAAGTCCCGTTAACTCGGGCCTTTTATAAACTTTATTTCTTCAAAAGTTTTCATTTAACTTTTATTCAATATTAGGTTTATTTATTTAAAATCCTAATATTCACCGGGTTAATTTTACCACTAATGGTAATTTACCCGTCTTTTAGTATTAACGTGGTTTGATTACCAAACCCGTTTTCAGGGTGTTACAAGTCTATCCCCCTTAAAGAAGTTTAGTCCTCGAAACCTTTCTTATACAGTTCATTGAGTTTTAAACTCAATGTAATTGACCCGAGTAATCTTTTAAGCATTACTCATATTTTAACCAATTGTTAGTATTACCAGAAAAGTATGGTAATATCTTTTTGGTTACAAAGCATATACGTATTTCATACGAAATAATGTAAATCAATATAACATAATCTCGTTATTTCAACCGATTTGGTTAACTTAGCGAAATCCATCGCTTTTATACTTTCGGACTCTTCATGAATCCGTTATTTTAACCTGTTCAGAGGTCTTTAGTGATATCGTTCACTTTAAACAAACAAACTACTTTGTTTGTGAACTTATAGCCTTATGATCCCTCAAAATAGGTGATCAGTATTTTCTGTTAGTGAGGTCTCATGGGTCGTCACTTTTATCTTGTATCTATATACTTTTATTGTTTACTTGACCGAGTCGCCAATTTGGCCATTTGATCATGTAAATCTATTGATTTTTTTTCCACGCTATTCTCATAATAAATAGCGTATTATCCAAATTCTCAATTTGAATTTCGACCTTAACTGGTCTCACTAACTAGACTTATTAGTCCAGTTACTTTATACCCATCGCTCGCATTATAATGTGATTCTACTTCACATTACTTTTCTTGACCGTGATCGTGTCACGTCATGTTTTTAAGTTTATGTCAACCTTTCATTTTCGAAAATATTTATTTTCGAATATATCGTCTTGCACCTATCAGTGTCAAGACCTGTAGCTTTAATATTTACTAATTAAATTTCTATCAGAATTCATGTTTATAAAAACGTTATTTCTTACTAAAACTGAAGTTTTAGTTTAACGTTTTCTCTTTAACTTTTGTCAATTATCCATACCAGGATATTGACAGTTAAGAATTTATTCTTTTGTAGTCTTGGTTTTATGCAAGGATTCTCAACTGGTTCCCTCGCTTGTCGAAGTAAACCGTAGGTTCTTTCACTTTGCCTCGTGGGCTATTTCTTTAGGCTTTTACCTTGTTAAGGCAAGGCCCTTATAGTTCATTTCTTTTTATTTATGACCCCAAGGGTCATTTTGGTCCCGTAGACCTTTTTCATTATTTATAACCCGAAGGTTATGTTGATCCCGTAGATCATTTCTTAGGGGCTGTTTGGCAACATCTGAATCAATAAGTGCTGAATGAATAAGAGGTCTGAATGGGTAAGAGGGTCTGAACCAGTAAGTGCTGAACCAATAAAATGTTGTTTGGTTGCACATCTGAATGATATGTAAAATGACATTTTTACCCCTGAACCAATTTGTTCCTATTTTTAATTCCCACTTTATTTTTTTTAGATACCCACTGCCAAACAATTGATGCTTTATCTCATAACAATCAACATCTTCACATCTTCAATCATCTTCAATCATCGACCAGGGATTTAATTCCCAAGCCCCAACCTTCAATCCTCCACAAACCTCACCCTCCCCTCTCCCTCTCCCTCGACCTCCTGTTCGACAAACACCACGGTCACCAGAGAACATCTTCTTCCCTTAAAACCCTAGCCCCCAACCCCCTGCCTTCTCTTCTGTTCTCCGGTCACGCGCACACACCCCGACACCCCCCTTGTACTAGAACATCACACACCCCCTCTCCCCTTGAACCGTAACACACACACACACACCCCAGAATCATGGAGAGGAGGAACGTCGGCCACCACCATGATGGCAGCGCACGGCGGCGACGGTAGACGAAGAGAGAGGGGTGCGACGGTGGTCGTATGCGGCAGGTCCGTTTTTTCTGGCAACAGAAGCTGCATCAGCGGCGGCACCGGCGACGGTAGCCTCACCGACGATGGCGGTGGCAGGTGGTGGACGTCTTGGATAAATTGTGCTTTTCTTGTTTAGTTTCTTCATCAGGATAAAGGTTTGAGGGAGAGTGATGATGGTGGCTTTGCTGGTTTTGAGAGAGTGAAAGGGACAAAGGGGTAGAGAAGTCTTATGGTGGAAAAGTTTTTAGTCAGACATGTTACCATGTATGACCGGGTCAGACAAAAATAAGAGGTTGGGTAAGAGGTCAGATGTATAAAACAAACACTCTGATATCTGACTCAGTCAGATATTGGGCATTAAGAGGCTAATAAGAGCCTACCAAACAGCCCCTTACTCATTTCATTTTTAAAATACATGTTTGGTGTCAAGGCACCCTGTTTATGTTGGAAAATCATTTGGTTTCAAGTTTAAGATCCGTTAATCTTGACTGTAGTTCGTGACTACAATCTTTTTATTTCAGATCATTCTCCCGACTCTATGACTTCTCGCGTCATTTATGCGTCGGTTCGTCTTATGCTCACCGTTATCTGGTTTGCATATATTCGTATTTGATTATGTCCCATTACCGGGCTCATTATTCTTTTGTGTTTAATGCTACCGTTATCCGACTTGCGCTTACTTATGCCATCCGGCATTATATTGTATTCAACCCGTTTGACTTGTTAATGTGAAATCCATCACTTATAAACAATCAAACTTTATTCTTTATTCAACTCGTTCAACCTCAAAATAGTTGAACATTTTTATTCAAATTTCTATTTGTGAAATTTTATAGTCTTTTTGTCATAACTCATAATCCGAGTCCTTTGACTTTCAATCCGCGTTCCCGTCTCTCGGTTTACGCATGTGTTTAAATTCCTACCCATCAACCGGGTGATTTACCGAAGTCATTATTAATGCAACCCTTTAGGTATGCATTAAGACTTCGTTTTGACTTGTTTGGTTGTCTTAGCTGTAGGATCGTGTTCGTGACCCAAACGAGTCAATCAGAAGAGCTCTTATCCGTTTCAGATGCGGAAACTAAGAAACGGACTTGAAAAACAGCTTGTTTCACTTTAAAATGCCTTGTATATTAATTTCACACTGATTACAGTCAAACGGCACTTCGGCAGCACTTCGGTACCGGAAAATCAGAACGTTACAACTGAATCCGCTTGAAGGGTATTTATAGGGGATAGATTCCGCTTGAAAGAACACATGACAATTCAAGCGGAATCACATATTATCTGATTTCGCTTGAAAGTGTCACATGTCACTTTCAAGCGGAATCACCTGTTCAAGCGGAATTACAATGATTTCAGCCTAAAACTTCATATTTTCTCGTACAACGTGCCCTGATCTAACAATTCTAATACTAGACTTGATACAAGACGAAGTTGACAGATGTATGCACCAACAGACTCCCCTTCAAATGTTGACGAGTCTTCAGTGTCGAGTCTTCAACGTCTTCAGTCTTTATCAGTCTACGGGCTTCCAGAATCTTTCTCTAACTCTTATCACACTCCAATTTTCTTGACCAGATCTCTTGATTCTTTAAGTTCATCAGCATCAGCAATCTCAGGATTAGATCCTGGCTTTTTGTCAATCAGACTCCCCCTCAATTTGTGCTGAGATCGTAGTCTAGCTATTTTCATATTCAAGCATCGCTACCAGACTCTCCTGCAAATCCTCTACCCAAAACATAAGTTTCATAAAAATAAGATATAACAAATTTTTTTTAAAAAATTTCTGATGACCACTAGTAAAACATATCATTCATTTTCAGAACCATTTTCTTTCAATAGACTCTTTTTCTCTTAAAAAACTTTTCAATCACACTCTCCCAAACTTTTCATCATGTTCAGCACTCTGAATTTTGAAAATCAGCTCTTCAATATTAGTTGACTAAAATCTTTTGTATTTTTTTTAAATTATGCTAAAACACAATATTTTTGGATTTTTGAATTTAAAGAAAATGCAGTAAAGAAATATATACAGACACTATTTTTGTGAGTTTGTGTAAGAGGATCATATCAGTTTCTGAGACAAATCACCAACACCGTTAAGCTTTAAGCATTTTAAGTTCTAAACGATTCACTTAGATTGTCAGTATACTGATCCACTTAAATTCTCACACAAAGTTCAATTGTTTCGAGATACGATATTAATGTTTTAATAACTTAAACTTATTCGTGTGTCCCACTTCTTGAATATACTCCCGTATCCAGATCCCAATATTCAGTCTTACAGGTGAGTATACCTAGATGATATCTGTAAGAGGTTAATTGCAAGACCGTGAGAGCTTAGGTCAGAACTTCCGTTCACCAGAGAGATGACGGCTCGACTTTTGGTGTGTCCCCTTTAGAGGATCTTTTCTTTAACAACACATGATTAGCATTTTTCAATGTTTCATCATTTTTTGTACTGAGGGCGGTGCTATATTTCAAGCATTTGCAGAAAGTATTATACGGGGACTAGGTCAGAATTTCCATTCAGCAGAAGTCCTGGGATAATACCCCAGATATCACTAAGCATAAAGACCTAGTATCTCAGAAAAAGGGGTCCTTCAAACAAGATTTCGGGGGTTACCCATATATCTGAGAAATGTTACCCACAAAATAAGCAAGTTTGAATTTAGGTTTATATCTCGACACAAATTACTAAATGTGCAAAAACCTACTGGCACCTCATCAGTGAGACCGTTTATCACATTTTTACTTTTCAATTCTTTAGCGTGCTGTGATAGTCCACTGATGTACTATCATTTCCTCTTTTATACAACAAAACTCATTTTGAATTTTATCATGTTTTTGACTTTTTCAAATTTTTAATGTTTTTGGATTTTCTGAAAGTTTTTACTCCCCCTAAAATGCAAATACATATAAAGAAATTTGAAAACAAACTGTACAAACAAATCGACAACTGATATCAAAACACTTCAAATCGCCATCCTATTAGCATAAACAATCAGAACTTCCCCTCTCAACAAACTATTTTCCCATTCAGATTTCAAAACACTTAAGTTTGTTTTAATCAAAATGGTTTTTCCGGAAAATAAGTTGTGTTGTTACCACTTGTAGGTTGGGGTTCATTTCACCATATTGTTTTAAATCGCAAGAATGAGGATTACATCAAGTTCAAATTAATGACCTTGATTAATCATTTTGATAGAATAAAACTTCTGTACCACTTGTAAGATTATCAACCAAACATATACCAAGAAAGATGCCGATTCATGCTCCACGATTACCCACTTGGGAGCTCCGGCAAGTCAGGTGTTTACTCAAACATTATGTCCACCCAAGCCTGACCAGCCTTGGGTGATTTTGGTACACATCTATCCCACCAACATTTTGATTTGTAAAACTCTTTGGCACCTTTTACCTTCCTGTCAACCATCTTACCAAAAATATGTTTGACTTTCCCATTGAAAGCCTTCTCAACATCAAATTCTCCTTTACCAGTGAAGAATTGATTTGAGATCTCAACCTTTCCCACTTTCAAATTCAAATTTTCCTTTGATAATGGAGGAAAATTCTCATCGTTCACTACTGGAACGGAATCTGCAATCTTTTTCTCAACAAAGGACTCCTCTGATTTTATGGAATCAGATTCATTGTCAGAACTGCTTTCAGCTTTTACAACCCACTTTTACTTGTTCAAATCACCTCTTCTTTTGTAAAAATGATTTGAATTTTCACCTTTTTCAGAAATAGAATTTTTCATTTTAAGTTTCTCAGTTGATTGTTTCTGTTCATCAATAAATTTTCTTCTTGAAACAAAGTTAGAAGAAACTCCCTGTTTTTTGTAGTTGGACTTGGGACAATTCCAAGCAATATGTCCAACTTCTTGGCATTTGAAACAGGTTCTTTTATCAACTCTTTTGGCAAACATTCTCACATTCTTCTTTACTTCAGCAAGAAACTCCTAGTTTGACTGTTTCCAGAAAGGTTTCTTCTGTTCATCCTCTGAACTTCCACCTGCAACAAATTTTGTGTTTGGTTTATAAGTTTTCTGATTTTTATAATTTTCTGAAGACATGAAACCAAGACCGTTCTTTTTGAAGTTACCATTATGGTTTGGTTTCTTTTGAAAATCATAACCACAATTATAACCCATTTTCTTGTTTATCTTTTGTTTAATTCTTGAAGTGTAAGGTTTAGGTTTTTCAGAAAGATTTAAATCTTTTATTTCAGAAATGTTAATTTCTGTCAGTTTGAAAACCTTTTTAATCATTTCAGTTTTTACACTTCTTATTGGAAATTCCTCATCAGAATATAGTTTGTCTGAATCATTCAATGTATATGCTACTTTGATTGATCCGTCATTCAAATTAGATTTTGATAACAGGAATTCTTTATTGTAAACCCTTTTAACCGGTGAACTCGAACTCTTCTCAGACGAACTCGAACTATCTGACTTAGACTCCGACTTTGACTCTTCATCCATATCCAACACCTGATCGACAACTTTCTTAATTAACTCAGACTTATGATCAGTGTCAGACGCTGTGAATGTGACATCAATACTGTATGGTAATTCATTAGTGATTTCAGACTTTAATTTGATGTTTAGAGCCTTGTCTACTTGTTCCTCATTTGGTTTCCTGGGCGAATAACTCTCAAAGATAGGAGGCGGACATCTGTTATACTTGACACTTGGTTTCTTACCAGTATCAATATCTTTAGTCTTTTCCTTCTTGAAAGGCTCAAGACCTGCAACAGTAGGATAAACACGATCAATCAAATAATCGCAAGTAGTATAACTCAACAGCAATCGTTTAATCCTTTCACTCTCAATCTTCTCAAGTTCCAACTCCTACTTCAGCTTAGCACAGTCTTCAATATACTCATTGATGACGCTCTGCTTTGTCATTAATGTTGCGCTCATTTTGTCATTTGCTTTCTCAATTTCTGAATTTGTCTTTTTTAGACTATCAACTGTTCTGTTCAGCACATCGTACGACTCCTTTACATACTTCACACCAGACAGTAAATCTTCTTTAATCTTCTCTAATTCAGCAATCTTTTTGTCTTTCTCCTCACAAACTTTGCAAGATTCTGAACATTTCAAACATGGTTTTTTAACTTCAACCACTTTTTCAACTATCTTCTCAACCTCAATAGTCTTTTCTACTTCAACAATTTTTTTCTATTTCAACAATCTTCTCTACTTCGACAACTTTTTCAACTTCAACTATTTTCTCTACCACTTTCTCCACTTCAACAATTTTTTCTATTGCATTCTTAGTCACTGCTTCATCTTTTGTTTCTTCAGCTTCTGTCTTTGCCTTTTCATCAGCGAGTAGCTTTGCTGCTTCCAGCTCTCTTTTTAATCTGTCAATCTTCTTTTGATTCAGCATCTCAACTTTATCTGCATAGAAAAAATTAAAGCTGTCAGGATCAATGCTTTTTCTACATTTGTTAAGATATTCTTCCTCATCATCAGTATCAACATCACTTCCTAGATTTGGAAATATTGGAATTCTTTTCTGACTAGCTTCATCTTCACCCAAAATTCTAGCAACAAGAGCTGCACCAGTTATGTAATTGTCCCAACTAAATCCCTCTGCAACAAACTCATCATCTTGATCTATTATCCCAAAATAAGCTTTCTTATTTGCTTCTTCGATCATTTTTCCATGAGCAGTTTTCTGATCCTTTTGTTGAGGTTGTTGATCAATCTGATGAAAGATGGATTTCTGATAATAATTGTTCTTTTCTTGATTCCCAGTTGCTTCTTGGTTTTTACACTCTCGTTTAAAATGACCCTTTCCTTTACAACGGAAACAGGTTACTTTAGACTTGTCAAAACCTAATGGAGAGGTAGCCATTCCTCGAAACTCATCTCTGCCAGTAATTTGTTGAAACTTTTTTGCTCTCCTACATGCACTAGCTAAACACCACTTCACATCCATCAACTCAAGTTCCTCTGCATCAATTTGGTCATAATCTTCTTTTGTAAGCATCGGATTACCAATCTTGCCAGCAATCAAATTTTCGTATGATTCTAGCATAGTAACAAGTGATGCCATGTGTTGCTTAGCAATTTCAGGAGACAATTTGTGACCATTTTGAACGGTTAAAGTAACATTGCACTGCAGATTTGTAGGATTCTGCTGTTGAGGACTTGATGTTGTGCCATTTGGATCAAAACTTGAAAACGATGAAGAATATCCACCACTTTGAGTTGTAGTGCTAGCATTTGAACTTGAAGAACCATCAGCACTAAAAGCAGTACTAGTCTTTGGACTTTGGCTGGGGGTAGCCTCAAACTTGTTCCCTCGGTAATACAGACTGACATCCTGTTTAGCATTTGGATTTGTCATGATTGCCGTTTTCTGAATATCTAACTCCTGCTCTTCAATTTTCTGAATGAACTGTGCCAAATTCATACTCTCAGACTTCCTCATGAGTTTCACAATCATCAAATAAGTTCCCCACTTGTGCTGTGGTAAAGCTTCAGCTAGTTTATCGACCCACTCATCATCCTCTTTCTTAATGTCCAATCTTCCCATTTCCAATACCAGATGACAATATCTATCAATGGTCTGCTTTGTTGTTTCATGATCAAAAGCTCTAAACATATCAAATGATTTCTTCAATAATGCCTTTTTGTTTTTGATCATATCTGCACTCCCTCTAAATTTCTGAATCAAAGCCTCCCAAATTGATCTAGCTGTACCATTATGTTGAAGCAAAACAAAGATATCTTCTTTTATCGCTTGTTGAAGAATACTGATCATCATTTTCTCACTTGTAAATTTTAACTTATCACTCTCTGAATAGTCAACAATAGCTTTTTCAATCCCACGTTCATTCTTTGGTCTCTCATAATCTTTCAACAATGAACACCATGCATCAAATTTGTAAGCTTGCACCCAGTTCTCAAATCGGTTTTTCCAACCTTGAAAATCTTCAATGTACATGAGTTTTGGCGGTTTCTGATAAGTTCCTGTCTCATTTTCATTGTACACAGTTTCAGCAGCAGTAACTGGAGCAACCGGTGTCACGAATGCATTGTAAAATTCTTCAGCCATGATTCGGTAACACGTTTTTCAATAACAGACAGTTTCAAGTGGAATAACAAGTTCACTTTCAAGCGAAATACCCAATACAAGTTCAAGCGAAATAAGCTTGCAATTTCAAGCGAAATAACTAACAAACAACTTCAAGCGGAATACCAGCAAACAGTTTCAAGCGACATACTCCAATTAGCAATTTGGAGCGAAATCACCAAACTTTTGAAGCGAAATCACTTATCTCGAGCGGAATCACAAGTATTTCAAGCGGAATGCCCAACTTGAAGCGAAATCAATGAACTTTCGAGCGGAATACCAGGTTTCGCTTGAAAATCTTCAAGCGGAATAAGCAAACTCGAACGGAATCTCAGTTGTTCGTTCAAGAGAAATCACTTCGAAGGACCATTTCTGCCATTTATAATTCAAATTTTGTTCTGGTTCTTTCAAGGCTTTGTTAAAATGTAATTTTACACCATATGTGTGAAAATGAGCCGATTTTAACCGTAAAAACTTGTTCAAATTCAAAAAGAAGGTGTAGAAGTCAGAAAATGAGCCTGTTTTGGCAAGAACTCTTCTTCCTGAGCTCTGATACCACTTGTAGGATCGTGTTCGTGACCCAAACGAGTCAATCAGAAGAGCTCTTATCCGTTTCAGATGCGGAAACTAAGAAACGGACTTGAAAAACAGCTTGTTTCAATCTAAAATGCCTTGTATATTAATTTCACACTGATTACAGTCAAACGGCACTTCGGCAGCACTTCGGTACCGGAAAATCAGAACGTTACAACTGAATCCGCTTGAAGGGTATTTATAGGGGATAGATTCTGCTTGAAAGAACACATGACAGTTCAAGCGGAATCACATATTATCTGATTTCGCTTGAAAGTGTCACATGTCACTTTCAAGCGGAATCACCTGTTCAAGCGGAATTACAATGATTTCAGCCTAAAACTTCATATTTTCTCGTACAACGTGCCCTGATCTAACAATTCTAATACTAGACTCGATACAAGACGAAGTCGACAGATGTATGCACCAACATTAGCAAAATCCATCGCTTTATTTAACCAAACCTTTATTCTTTATGTGACCATGCTTGATGGTCTTTTAATTTCTGAATGATGATTATCATCATCATCCTTTCTTTACTACGACCAAAGTCAATGACTTCGATCGTCGTTTTGTATGGGCAATACCTTCGTTTCTATAACCCTGCGGTTCATTTATATTTTGGTTTTATATGCCCCTTGTTGTCAACCATGGCTCTTTCGTCCAAAATGACTTATTTCACAATTCCCTTGGGTCATTTATTTCTATGCGTGCCATACATCGTTTTTATGGTTCCCTCGAACATTTATACGAGTATGCCCATAAAATTTCTTGACCCCAAGGTTCTTTTAACATTTTTTTTTCATTTGGTAAAACTTTATTTAATTGCCAATTAACAATTATTAGTCTTACTCGTTTCATCCTTGAACATATACAATGTTCCTTTTTATAACCATTTATACAATCACATTCGTTGATGTGATCATTACTTTTCTCAATAAGATCTATATTGAGAATACTTACTTGGATGATTACTTTCGTCCAAGTTTATATTTAACTAAATTCAGTTATTGTCTTATTATTCACAACTGTGAATAATACGTATCTCTACTGAATTTTTCTTGGAGACGTCATCCTGGGTAGGTAACTTATCCAGGTTTTCCAAGTTTTTATATTCTATATGCAACTGTCATTCACTATGCGTTTGTTGCATATTTCTGTTTAAGCTATAAGTTTAAGACGTGTACCATGTAGATACTTGCCCTGATAAACTTTCCTTGTTGTTCAATCTCTCATTCAAGATCGTTTCTCGATTCCAGTCTTTAGCGTGTATGACTTACTTGTCATACTTCAGACCATTTCTTTATCGTGTTGATAATTCTTTAGACTCTCGTCATCTTCAGATGCGAGGATCCTTTAATTTAAAACGTCCACAATCGTTAGTAACGTTAACATTAACAAGCACCCGTATTATGATACAAGGCTTTCTACAACACGTGTTAACACACGTAATTCGTTTAACTATATCAGTCTTTTATCTCTTTATTTGGGGTAACATGTTTTACACGATAACCCTATGTGTTGTTTTCAACACTTTAGATGCTAAACCGTTAATGTACAGAATTACTTACCGGATTTTGCGATCAAGTCTCAAACCAAACACTTTACTCTTTAACCTTGAGCTCTGATACCAACTTGTAAGACCCTTAGTCCATTTATACGATTTTTATATCGATTACGACTATAATTGTTTAATTATGCTTACACATACTTTACAAAATACGTATTTCTTAAAACTTTTAAGAAATAAAACAATTCAATAATTTAGAAAACATTAGCCGTTTAAAAACATGACGACGAATCATTTCGCGGAAGCTTGAATCTTGATCATGTTTGGTTCTTTATCGAGCTTGACCGTCCTCCGGCACCATATAGTATCCTATATTTCATTAAAATATGAAATGAGTTAGTTATAGGGCGTTTAAAACGTGTTTCAACGAAATCGCAAGATAAAACAGTTGAACATCAGCACTTTGGCCAGATATAGCAGCCCTCGCGGGCCGCGACTTCTTTAAGCCGATCCTTCGCGGGGCGCGACAGTGGTCGCGTTGCGCGACGCCATGACCACTTCGCCGTCGCGTGCCGCGAGGACGTGTTTTCGACAGAATGTTGATTACTTGCAGCTGCATATTTCCAGCCAACTTTAATTTTACAAAAACGAGCATAACTTGCTCGTTTTTATCCGATTTACATCACGTTTCTTCCTACGTGATCGTAAATTTATTCTCCATCACATGGAGTTAACATCCGACATCCGGATTAACAAAATTTTAGACTTTTAAGCCTTCGGCTTAAAATGTAGTTATTAACTTTTGACCCATTTATGTATTAATCAAACAAACATGGTTGTTTGATCCAATTTACTCATGAATCTTATATTTTCGACATTGTCTAATATATTAGGTTCAAATCACGGGTTTCACATCTTCTTCTGGAAATCCTAGCTATTCTTAGCATGATATTGGGGAATCTCATTGCTATTACTCAAACAAGCATGAAACGTATGCTTGCATATTCGTCCATAGGGCAAATCGGATATGTAATTATTGGAATAATTGTTGGAGACTCAAATGATAGATAAGGTCCAACTGATCGCCACACCTGTATTGTAAATATGCAGTTACAAATAATCCAGCCAAAGTAATAGGAATTTGTAGGATCGTGTACGGACCCGAATGAGTTGTTCAGAGGAGTTTTAATCAGTTTCAGGTGCGGAAAACAAGAAACTGACTTCGAAATAGCAAGCAATACACTTTAAACACTACTTTGATTGATATTACAGCTTGTACAATCGAAAGGAAAACCGGCAACACCTCGGTATCCAATTACACAACTGATACAACTGATTTCGCTTCACATGGTATTTATAGTGAACTGATTCCGCTTGAATCAGTTCAAGCGAAAATAGATTCTGCTGATTCCGCTTGAAACTGACCGATGGTCATTTCAAGCGAAATCTCCCTTTCAAGCGAAATCTCACATATTACAACCTTAAAACTTCTAATTTCTTGTACAACGTGCCCTGATCTAACAATCCTAGTCTAAGACTCGATACAAGACGAAGTCGACAGATGTATGCACTAACAGACTCCCCCTCAGATGTTGACGAGTCTCACGTGTCGAGTCTTTACGTCTTCAATCTTGATCAGTCTTTGGGCTTTTCTCTTTCAATCAGCATCAATAAACTCCCCCTAACAATGTGCTGGCATTCCTTAAGTTCATCAGCATCATCTGTTTCAGGATCGTAGTCTGGCTCTCATTCTTCATTCAGAAACTTTAGGTATCGGAACCTATCTCTTCAAGCACAAGCTTCTCAGGATCGATCAACCTGGCTTTTCTATTGCTCAGCTTTGACGTTGTTCCAAGATCGTCACCTGGCTCTCATCCAGCTCAGGTTATATGCACAATCTCTACCTCACAATAAATTTTACAATTTTAAACATAACCATGTATTCACCAACTCAGACTCTCCCTCAAATATTAATTTGATTGATTTATCACTGAAAATCCTGATGAACCACTTGTAAATTTGATAAAAACACATTTGTTTAAGAACAAACTCCCCCTCATAAATTGGTCATCATGTTTAGCACTTGGATTTTTGAAAATCAGCTCTCCAACACCAGTCGTCGAAAATCTTTTTGAATTTTTCAAAATTTATGCTAAAACACACAGAAAATCTTTTTGGATTTTTGAAATAAGAGAAATATAATGCAGTACATAAATATTTACAGACAATATTTTTGTGAGTTTGTGTAAGAGAATCATATCAGTTTTTGAGACAAGTCACTAACACCGTTAAGCTTCATTTCATTTTAAGTTCTAAACAATTCACCTAGATTGTCAGTATACTGGTCCACTTAAATTTTCACACAAAGTTCAATTGTTCCGAGATACGAGATTAATGTCTTAATAACTTAAACTTATTCGCGTGTCCCACTACTTGAATATACTCTCGTATCCAGATCCCAATATTCAGTCTTACAGGTGAGTATACCTAGATGATATCTGTAAGGGGTTAGGTGCGAAACCGTGAGAGCTCAGGTCAGAACTTCCGTTCAGCAGAGAGATGACGGTTCGACTTTCGGTGTGTCCCCTTTAGAGGATATTTTTACAACAGTAATGACTATCAATTTTATTGTTTCATCAATTTGCTGAGGGCTGCGCTATGTTTCAAGCAATGCGGAAAGTATTATTCGGGGACTAGGTCAGAATTTCCATTCAGCAGAAGTCCCGGACTAATACCCCAGATATCACTGAGCATAAAGACCTAGTATCTCAGAAAGAGGGACCTTTCAAACAAGATTTCGGGGGTTACCCATATATCCAAGAAGTTGTTCCCCACGAACTAAGCAAGTTTGTGTTTTAGGTTTATATCTCGTCACAATTTACTAAATGTGCAAAAACCTACTGGCATATCCGCAGTGAGATTGTTTATCACATTTTAACTTTCCATTTCTTTAGCGTGTTGTGACAGTCCACTGATGTACTATCATTTCCTCTTTTATACACCAAAACTCATTTTTGAATTTTATCATGTTTTTGACTTTTTCAAATTTTCTAATGTTTTTGGATTTCTGAAATTTTCTACTCCCCCTAAAATGCAAACACATTAAAGAAATTTGAAAATAAACTATACAGAAAGTTGACAACTGATATCAAATCGCCTCAATTCGCCATTCTCTTGGCATAAACAATCAGAACTCCCCCTATCAACAAACTATTTTCTCATTAAGATTTCAAAACACTTAAGTTTATTTTAATCAAAATGATTTTTCCGGAAAATTAGTTTAGTTGATTTTATCACTTAAAGGGATTAGTTCATCATCTTGTTCAATTTTAACTACTTGTAGAAAATCAAGTACAACTTAATGTCCCTGATTTACCATTTACAAGTAAGCACCATCAAACCTCTGTACCACTTGTAAATATATCCAAAACATTTAACCATATGTAGGAATAAAACCTCTACACAAACCATTTTACCAAACAAGATGCCGATTCCTGCTTCACACTTACCAACCTGGAAGCTCCGGCAAGTCACCCTTAACCTGTAAAATTTAAACAATTTCAAAATCTTTCACACAATCTAATTAAACATGAATGATGCCGATTCCTGATCCACGATTACAAACTTGGGATCTCCGGCAAGTCAGGTTTTTCAAGCAAAGAAAATGTCCACCCAAGCCTGACCAGCCTTGGGTGAAATTAACTCATCAACAGTTGGGGTATAAGTTGCTTTCTTTGTAGCATAAAAATCTTTAACCCCTTTAACCTTCCTATCGATCATTTTTCCAAAAATTTTCTTTACATTTCCATTAAACGCCTTTTCAACATCAAATTCATCATTTTCAGAATAAAATTGATTTGAGATCTCAACTTTTCCAACTTTTGATTTAAAATTTTTAGTCCTTAATGGTGGAAAGTTCTCATCATCCATTGAAGAAACTGAATTTTCACTCCTTTTAACAACACGTGGTTCCTCTGATTTTGTGGAATCAGATTCATCACCAGATTTCATCTCAGATTTCTTAACAACCCATTTTTGGTTGTCAAGCTTCACACTCCTCCTGTAAAATCTCTTCGAACATTCACCAACTTCATATGTTGAGTTTTTAAACACTTTAAATTTCTCAGTTGGTGGTTCGGCTTTCTCAACAACAATTTCTTTTAGTTTTCCAGAAACTCCCTGTTTTGTGTTAGTTGCTTTGGGACAGTTCCATGCATTGTGACCAACTTCATTACATCTAAAACAGGTTCTGGTTTCTTTTCTCTGAACTTCATTCTTCTTTTTCACAGCAAGAAATTCTTGATTTGATTGTCTCCAGAATGAGCTCTTCTTTTCCTCTTCAGCAGACGGTCCTGAAACAAATTTTGTATTTTTAGAAATTTTCTCATTTTTATAGTTTTCTGGTGGAATAAAACCAAGACCTTTCTTTTTGAAATTACCATTATAGTTTGGTTTCTTTCGAAATTCAGAACCATAATTGTAACCCTTTTTCTTGTTTAACCGTTGTTGAACTCTTGAAGTGTATTTTTTAGGTTTTTCATTAAGATTTAAATCTTTTATTTCAGAAATATTAATTTCTGACATTTTGAAAACCTTTTTTATCATGTCAAATTGAACACTTCTTATTGGAAACTCTTTATCAAAATATAATTTGTCAGAATCATTCAAAGTATATGCAACTTCAAATGTTTCATCATTCAAATTAGATTTTGACAACAAAAATTCTTTACTATAAACCTGTTTTCCCGACGTTTTTGACCTTCTGACGGACAAACTCGAACTCCCGACTGACAAACACGAACTTTCGGACTCGGACTTTGACTCTGACTCCTCATCCTTATCCAACACCTGATCGACCATTCTTTTTATTAATTCAGATTCATGATCTGTGTCGGATGCTGTGAACGTGATGTCAATATTGTCTGGCAATACATCGGTTAACTCGGACTCTAACTTTATAATGACTGCCTTTTTGACTTGTTCCTCATTCGGTTTTCTAGGCGAATACCCTTCCCAAATTGGAGGCGGACACTTATTATAACAGACACTCTGTTTCTTACCAGTATCCTTTTTCTTCTCAGGTTTCTTTTCTTCATCTTTAAATGCCTCAAAACCTGCAACAGTAGGATAAATTCTGTCAATTAAGTAATCAGAACTTGTATAACTTCTCAATAAACGTCTGATTCTTTCATTTTCAACTTTTTCACCATCCAACTCTTGCTTCCATTTCGCATACTCTTCAATATAAAAGTTTATCTCTTTCTGCTTCGACATCATCGTTGCATTCAGCATTTTCAAAGCTTTTTCTCTTTCTGTGTTTGTCTTCTGCAAACTGTTCACTGTTCTATTCAACACATCGTATGATTCTTTCAAATTCTTCACATCAAAAACAACTTTTCTTTCAACTTTTCTGATTCACTAAACCTCTTGTCTTTTTCTTCACATTTTTTGCAAGATTCTGAACATGTAAGACATGGTTTTGTGACTTCAACTATCTTTTCGATCTCCACTATTTTCTCAACTTCCACTATCTTTTCTACTTCAACTATCTTCTCAACAATCTTGATCTCTTTCATTTCTTTCGCAGTTCTTCTCTCTTTGAGTTTCTTCAGTTTATCTGCAAAATAAAATTCAAAACTGTCAGAAGATAAGTGAGTTTTTCCAACATTTATCTGTTCAATCTCTTCATTATCATCACTTGTTTCTGATGAACTGTTTTCTGATGAAACTGATCTTTCATCTTCACTTTTCTCTTCATCAGATAACACAGCTATCCATTCCTTCAGCAATTCTGGTTTTTGAACAATTTGAGCAATAAAAGCCTTAACCTCTCCGTTCTCATCCAAATAATTATCCCAGCTAAATCCTGGAGCCAACTTTTCATCATCTTGATCAATGATACCAAAATATGCTTTCTTGTTGGCATCTTCAATCATCTTCCCATGTGCCGTTTGTGACTCCTTTTGTTGATGTGGTTGATGAGTGATTTGCTGATATATAGCCTTCTGATAGTAGTCATCTTTTCCAAAAGGATTCTTTGCTCCACTAGTCTCCTGATTTTTGCACTCTCTTTTGAAGTGACCTTTCTCCCTGCATTTAAAACAAGTAACTTTAGATTTATCAAAACCTAAAGCTGAAAGATGAGCATCCAAAAAATCATTTCGTCCTGTAATCATTTTGAATTTTTCAGCTCTTCTCAGGACACTAGCTAGACACCATTTGATGTCCATGAGCTCCAATTCCTCTGCATCGATCTGGTCATAATCTTCTTTTATTAGCATCGGATTACCAATCTTTCCAGCTATCAACCCTTCATAAGATTCCAATGCAGTAACCAGTAATCCCATATGACTCTTTATAACTTCTTCAGAAAAATTCTGCCCATTTTGAAGATGTAATGCCACATTGCACTGAATCATATGACCATTTCCAACACTTGCACTTTGAACACTTGGAGGATTCACATTTGAAAAACCACTAGTGTTGACTGAATTTTGACTGCCTGTTCCAGATTGATTTCCTACACTGAACGCTGTTTGAATTTTTGGACTTGCTTCAGTCTTCTCAACATTTCCTTTGTAATATAACTTGATGACTTGTTGAGCATTTGAACTATTCATTCTTGCAATTTTTTGTTGTTCAAGATCTTGACCTTCAAGCTTCTCAATGAATTGTGCAATAGATAATCTACTAAACACTTCTGTATTCTTTAGAATCATGAGGTATGTTCCCCATTCCTTTTGAGGTAAAGCATCGGCTAACTTCTCGTCCCATTCTGCTGGAGTTTTAGTGATTTTCAACAGAGACATGGTACACACAAGATGGCAATATCTTTCTATGATACTCTTTGTAGTCTCTCCTGGCATACTCGTGAACAACTCAAATTCTTTTTTCAACAAAGAAGCTTTACTCTGTAGCATCTCGGTACTTCCTTCAAACTTTTTCTTAAGTGCTTCCCAAATTGAAAACGCAGTTCCATCATGCTGAAGCAAAACAAATATATCTTCTTTGACTGCTTGTTGCAACAGACTTATCATCATTTTCTCTCCTTTATAACTTTCTCTCTCCATGTCTGAAAATTCTGAAATAATCTTATCAACTCTCATAGCATTTTGTGGTCTAACATATTCAGTTTCAATACTTTCCCAAGCTTTCAAATGGTTCGCCTGAACCCATTTTTCAAATCTTTCTTTCCAGCTATGGTATTCTTCAATGTTCATAAGTTTTAGGGGTTTTTGCCACGTTCCGGTTTCATATTTGTGACACCTGTGTCACTCCAACCATCAATCAAATGCCAAACCAATGAAATATTGTATTTCATACTTGGGATTTGTAAAAATATGAGTATCGATTGCACATATCAACTCTTATTCGATTTCAAGCTCTAAATCGCTTTCTGGAAGGTTATACACGCACTGATGCGTAAATATAACCAGTTTAATGCAACGAACACTCCGGAATAGTGAAATAGGCTTAACATACCTTATATAACCTTTACATAACTTAGATATAAGTTTTGGAAGGTTTGGTGTGGTGAAATCAAAGTTAAATCGCTTACAGGGACTAAAGTTGACAAACTACGAAAGTATGCCAATTTGAACTGTAACAGACATTCCGGAACATGACCATAAGTTAAACATACCATAAATATCCTTTACATAGCTTAGAAATAGGCTTTGAGGTGTTCGGTATGCTAAAATAAACTTTTGTGTCATTCAGGGACTAAAAGTGTCAAAAAGTGCACAAGTTTGCATTTTCGCGCATAACTTACGTTCTGAATACATCCGGACATCCAAAAATTTATGTAAGCATGACTATATTATGCTTTAGTGTTTGGCTTGCCAAAAGTCCATTCGTCGCGTCATTTGGATCGTTTTTCGCGCTTATGCGCATTCCGTCGTAATTAAGCGAACATCGCGTTCGTACGACCAAACGAACCAACACCCGGCATATTTTTGAGCATGTTTCATGTCCTCAATGTTTAGGCAACATTTTAGGGCCTTAAAGTTGGCTTTACGGGCCTTAGAAGTGTCGGAAATGGCCTTAAACACGTGCAGGGACTGAAACTGACATTTCTAAAACTTTGTTCTGATCTGTGACTCCTAGGCGGCCCGCCTCAGGATCTTAACATCCTTAGGCGGCCCGCGTCAGTCCTTCTGACCAGATTAAGTGCATTTAACCACAAGTTGCAGCAGTTTGATCCTCCACCACATGTTCTAACTTGCTTAGTCAGATGATAAGCATCAATTTTAGCTTCTATAACCTTCCAACAAGTGTACGGATGGGATCGAATCACGGTTTCCATGAAACGATCTCAACGGTTCACCGAAAACTATAAATACCCCATACCCCCCATTGCTTAAATCACTAGAATTTTGATCTTAGAAACTCTAAGTTGAAACCATTGTTTCATACCTGAGATTCTCGGATCGAAATTAGCATTCGGGGACCCTTCGTAAGTATTCTTTCGTTCTTTTATTGCTTTTCGAGTCTTTTGAGTCTGAAAGTCAAACTTTGTTTGACTTTCTGCGTTGACCAGTAATGGTCAATGCGAAGTTCGTTTGAACTTCGCAACGTGAGTGTAATCACGTTGGTTATAGTCCCTTGGGACTATGCCTACTGATTACCACGTTGTCTAGGGTCGTAGGGTAAGCGATCTAATAAATCGCTTATACCTCGAACCCGACCCATTTGGTCGATCATTAGGATCCGACCAAACACTTTAGGTGACCATAGTAGGTAGGGAATAACCTTCCGAGGTTATACCCTATGGTCACATCGTTTGAGTAGTTGTATGATAGGTAGTTTATATGCCTTAGGTAAATTACCAGAATACCCTTTTCATGTATAATTGGTAATTAAGCATATGTAACCTAAACTTTTGTCACATAACTGATTATGTAACATGTTTAGGCATATAACACTTGTCATAGGACTAGTTAGACGGTCCGAACGCGTTTCACGCGAACGACGCGTTAAAGTAGCATAAGCTACCTAAACGGGTCGTAATGGGTCGTAAGCACTTAGATTAAGGTTTCATTTAGTATGTAGGCTTCGTTAAACCATATGACACGAGTCTCTATACTCGTTTGGTTTACGAACCCTCATTCTATCAGATCTTCCGATTTAGGCCCGGTTTATTAACATAGTTCCCTATAGTAGGTGCCGTTTGATATCCGCGATCTCTAGCATTGTTTGGTTGTTACTCAAGGACTACTAAGCAATCTCAAGTGAGTACATAGACCCCTCTTTTACTGTTTTCCAAACTGTTTTGGGGTGAAACACATGTGCCTACTTGTTACTTTCATGCTTTCCTGTTTTCACATCATATACCTGCTATGTTCGTTAGTACATTATAGTACATGATTTTATTACATCTTATGCTAGGTATGCCCACTGTGTGCATTACTTAGTACATCGTTTTACATTACATTACATGCTACGTATGTCTATTGTTGTATACGTAGTACAGGTCACATGCTACGTATGTCTATTGTTGTATACGTAGTACAGGTCACAAGCTACGTATGTCTATTGTTGTATACGTAGTACAGGTCACATGCTACGTATGTCTATTGTTGCATACTTAGTACAGGTCACATGCTACGTATGTCTATTGTCGCGTACTTAGTACATTTGTTATTCATCACAGGCTTACATTTTGGATACATATTACATGATTTACATTAGACATGAACATTTTACATCTTGATGGTTTGGTTTGATTAAGTGATTAAGTAACGATGCGTGTGTAATATGATACAAGCATGGTGGATATGCCGATGGTACTTCCTATATATAAGTGTTTGTATGGTATTACATATATCGTAGCGTTATTTGAATCATTTCAGTTTGATACATATAACATTTTATACAAATAACATACTTTTCACAATACATTGTTTTACAAGCAACTTATCTTATACAAACTCAGTTTACATGGTTATTCATTTAACCATACATTATTCACTTATTTATACATATCATCTGAACTTATTGTTTTTCAAATGATTTACAAGACAAAGCAAATTACAAGGTTCATGACTAAACATTTTCTCAAACATAAGTCATGAAACCTATTTTCACAAAACCTATGTATCTCACAGGCATTTTTATGCTGACGTACCTATTTTCACATGTGTTTTTCAGGAGCTGTGGCATAAGATAATCAAGATACACATAGGCAGACTTGGGCTTTAGTGACAATAAAAGATGCAAGACTAGTTAATTATGTTGTATTTCTTTGTTTGTTAAGACATTGTAACACTGTTAATCAATAAAACGAAACTTCAATTGCCATGGATTTGAAACAATTAATTCTGTTACAACACTCCCCGACGTTTCCGCCACGTTTTGTATGTTCTACGTGGTCGGGGTGTGACAGAAAAGATGGTATCAGAGCCAATGGTTATAGGGAATTAGGTTATTAGTAATGCTTTGACCTAGTCTATAACCTTCTTAGGACCCTAACGCGAGTTTACTTGCGTTTAGTCATAAAACAATACTGTCACCTATCCTTAGGTGACGACCACAACAAGAACATAAATTTCAAAACCGCTTCGAAAACTAATCATCTGTTCTAGGATGATTAATTACTAGGTTTTGAACCCTCTGTTATACGGTTTTGAACCCCTTTAAGTTTTTAAAATCTCGTCAAGGTTTTTCTGGTTATAAATAATGTGAACACGTGCAAACTGGAAGGGTGAATGCCTGTATTCTGGGTTTTCTGTCTAGGCAAGCACTCCGTATACATCTCATCAGACGCGAGACCAGTTGTGCTTACCTGGGAATTCTTGGGATGAGTGTTCACTTATAGGCGAGCATGTCTTCGCGATACATTATATTGACCCGCTTACTTTGATTAGTCACTGTCTCATTTGTTTGCCTTTGGTAACAAACAAATGGTCACAATCTACATGCCTTGTCATTTTCTTTTGACTATCTTTCGCTTGTTTCCTCCTATGCCTTTCGTTATCTTCAAGATGCTTCTTCATCGCAACAACAATGTCCGAACCAGGTGCTGCAATTACCCAGCGAATAGGCGTCGTACTCCAGAGGACCGTTGACTTAGCTATCACCATGACTTGTCTCAGGGATGAAGCTGTATAAAGGGAACTGTTCCTTGGTGCAATTAATACCACTGCCATTATCCGAACCAAATACCCTGTTTCAAATGTACCCACGGTGGACGATGGAGACATTTGGTTAACATGTGCCGCTTTGCAATCCAAAGCAAAGCTGTTGCAAATCCTGCTGCTGCTCAACCTTCAAACTCTGCTTCATATGTCGCTTGACATATCTGGCGCCTCAACCTTATGAACTTTCTACCTTGTGTATCGACTTAAGCACGCCTAGTGCAAGGTGTCGAAGCACCTCTCGTTACACAAACTCCAAAAATCCATGTAGGATCTTTCTATCCTCATAATTAGATCCTTGTGGATGGGTATCATTCATCGGAGTCCTTAATTGAATTCTTTGTATGATTCAATACGTACATCACAATTCAATAAGGATAAAGCCGAATTCCTTTTAAGACTATCCTATCTTCATAGATAGATTCTTGAAATGATTAAAGTGCCAAATGAAATCCACGAATTGGATTCCTGGTGTGCTTTAAGTATCCGCGTCCAAAGATAACAAATTAATAAACAAGTTAAACAACTATGTGATTAAGTGCTTATGTGTTTCCTTTTATGATTTTGGTGTAATCCAAGTTTTTGTTATCCAAATCCTCGTAGAATCTTCCATATCTTCGTATAAGGGATTCATAGTAGGATATCCAAAGGTACTATATTAAATCCTCTAGGGGCTTCTATGTTGTAGTAAAGACCCTTGGATTATATAGTACTATTCCATAATTAGACCCCTGAGTGGTCTAGGTAAACAGATTGATCCAAAAATCTGGTTAGGAATATCATGTGATGATATAGCTGAAAGGACTCCTTGGTGGCCTAATTAAAAGGATCATTTGTCGATCTAATTAAAAGGACCCTATGGTGGTCTAGTCACACTCATCACAGGTTTGATTTTCCTCCCCCTTCACATTACAAGCAAATTGTGCGGACTATGCAAGGAATTGCGTAATTATGGATGCATACATAATTATGGAATTCAGTGCACGGAAACCACAGCTAGTTTGGTCGTGTGTCTGGAAAAATGACTTTTCCGTTCATTTTTGTTTCTGAAGATATTGTGAAAAATGACTTTTCCGTTCATTTTTGTTTCTGAAGATATTGTGAAAAATGACTTTTCCGTTCATTTTTGTTTATGAAGATATTGTGGAAAATGACTTTTCCGTTCATTTTTGTTTCTGAAGATATTGTGAAAAATGACTTTTCCGTTCATTTTTGTTTCTGAAGATGTTGTGAAAAATGACTTTTCCGTTCATTTTTGTTTCTGAAGATGTTGTGAAAAATGACTTTTCCGTTCATTTTTGTTTCTGAAGATATTGTGAAAAATGACTTTTCCGTTCATTTTTGTTTCTGAAGATGTTGTGAAAAATGACTTTTCCGTTCATTTTTGTTTCTGAAGATGTTGTGAAAAATGACTTTTCCGTTCATTTTTGTTTCTGAAGATATTGTGAAAAATGACTTTTCCGTTCATTTTTGTTTCTGAAGATGTTGTGAAAAATGACTTTTCCGTTCATTTTTGTTTCTAAAGATGTTGTGAAAAATGACTTTTCCGTTCATTTTTGTTTCTGAAGATTTTGTGAAAAATGACTTTTCCGTTCATTTTTGTTTCTGAAGATGTTGTGAAAAATGACTTTTCCGTTCATTTTTGTTTCTGAAGAATATCCATCGAGGGAAATGAATATCCTTGTTTATTCCTTCATGTTCCATTTTCTAAAGAATGCCTGTTGAAAATAACTCCGTTCATTTTTCCTTTCTGAAAAATGTCCGTTAAAGAGAAATTACAGGATTATGCCTTACATATCTCTGGTGGTTATTTGACAAAAAGTCACAGATAGACTCCTACGAATTAATTTCGGGACGAAATTTCCTAAAGTAGGGGAGACTGTGACACCTGTGTCACTCCAACCATCAATCAAATGCCAAACCAATGAAATATTGTATTTCATACTTGGGATTTGTAAAAATATGAGTATCGATTGCACATATCAACTCTTATTCGATTTCAAGCTCTAAATCGCTTTCTGGAAGGTTATACACGCACTGATGCGTAAATATAACCAGTTTAATGCAACGAACACTCCGGAATAGTGAAATAGGCTTAACATACCTTATATAACCTTTACATAACTTAGATATAAGTTTTGGAAGGTTTGGTGTGGTGAAATCAAAGTTAAATCGCTTACAGGGACTAAAGTTGACAAACTACGAAAGTATGCCAATTTGAACTGTAACAGACATTCCGGAACATGACCATAAGTTAAACATACCATAAATATCCTTTACATAGCTTAGAAATAGGCTTTGAGGTGTTCGGTATGCTAAAATAAACTTTTGTGTCATTCAGGGACTAAAAGTGTCAAAAAGTGCACAAGTTTGCATTTTCGCGCATAACTTACGTTCTGAATACATCCGGACATCCAAAAATTTATGTAAGCATGACTATATTATGCTTTAGTGTTTGGCTTGCCAAAAGTCCATTCGTCGCGTCATTTGGATCGTTTTTCGCGCTTATGCGCATTCCGTCGTAATTAAGCGAACATCGCGTTCGTACGACCAAACGAACCAACACCCGGCATATTTTTGAGCATGTTTCATGTCCTCAATGTTTAGGCAACATTTTAGGGCCTTAAAGTTGGCTTTACGGGCCTTAGAAGTGTCGGAAATGGCCTTAAACACGTGCAGGGACTGAAACTGACATTTCTGAAACTTTGTTCTGATCTGTGACTCCTAGGCGGCCCGCCTCAGGATCTTAACATCCTTAGGCGGCCCGCGTCAGTCCTTCTGACCAGATTAAGTGCATTTAACCACAAGTTGCAGCTGTTTGATCCTCCACCACATGTTCTAACTTGCTTAGTCAGATGATAAGCATCAATTTTAGCTTCCATAACCTTCCAACAAGTGTACGGATGGGATCGAATCACGGTTTCCATGAAACGATCTCAACGGTTCACCGAAAACTATAAATACCCCATACCCCCCATTGCTTAAATCACTAGAATTTTGATCTTAGAAACTCTAAGTTGAAACCATTGTTTCATACCTGAGATTCTCGGATCGAAATTAGCATTCGGGGACCCTTCGTAAGTATTCTTTCGTTCTTTTATTACTTTTCGAGTCTTTCGAGTCTGAAAGTCAAACTTTGTTTGACTTTCTGCGTTGACCAGTAATGGTCAATGCGAAGTTCGTTTGAACTTCGCAACGTGAGTGTAATCACGTTGGTTATAGTCCCTTGGGACTATGCCTACTGATTACCACGTTGTCTAGGGTCGTAGGGTAAGCGATCTAATAAATCGCTTATACCTCGAACCCGACCCATTTGGTCGATCATTAGGATCCGACCAAACACTTTAGGTGACCATAGTAGGTAGGGAATAACCTTCCGAGGTTATACCCTATGGTCACATCGTTTGAGTAGTTGTATGATAGGTAGTTTATATGCCTTAGGTAAATTACCAGAATACCCTTTTCATGTATAATTGGTAATTAAGCATATGTAACCTAAACTTTTGTCACATAACTGATTATGTAACATGTTTAGGCATATAACACTTGTCATAGGACTAGTTAGACGGTCCGAACGCGTTTCACGCGAACGACGCGTTAAAGTAGCATAAGCTACCTAAACGGGTCGTAATGGGTCGTAAGCACTTAGATTAAGGTTTCATTTAGTATGTAGGCTTCGTTAAACCATATGACACGAGTCTCTATACTCGTTTGGTTTACGAACCCTCATTCTATCAGATCTTCCGATTTAGGCCCGGTTTATTAACATAGTTCCCTATAGTAGGTGCCGTTTGATATCCGCGATCTCTAGCATTGTTTGGTTGTTACTCAAGGACTACTAAGCAATCTCAAGTGAGTACATAGACCCCTCTTTTACTGTTTTCCAAACTGTTTTGGGGTGAAACACATGTGCCTACTTGTTACTTTCATGCTTTCCTGTTTTCACATCATATACCTGCTATGTTCGTTAGTACATTATAGTACATGATTTTATTACATCTTATGCTAGGTATGCCCACTGTGTGCATTACTTAGTACATCGTTTTACATTACATTACATGCTACGTATGTCTATTGTTGTATACGTAGTACAGGTCACATGCTACGTATGTCTATTGTTGTATACGTAGTACAGGTCACAAGCTACGTATGTCTATTGTTGTATACGTAGTACAGGTCACATGCTACGTATGTCTATTGTTGCATACTTAGTACAGGTCACATGCTACGTATGTCTATTGTC